>CM024639.1:14132795-14515295 GCA_014182715.1 Eucalyptus cloeziana | reverse complement strand
ATGACCCTTGCAGACTAACATGGTCAAGCAGTCTATTTCTGGTCAAATTCTCAAATCTATTGCGTTAAAATCTCTTAACGGCTTCACCTGATAGTCTAGTTATCCCGTGAGTGATCAGCTCAGAGAAGAGCACTATGGGCGCGTCAATAAAAGGCCTGATTTATTTAATTGAAAACATAATCAAAATTTCAGGATGTCACACTTATAGTCTACTTGAAAATGATGCACAAGTGTATGAACTTTGAAAAAAGGGTTCATGACACCACACAAAAGGAGATGATCATATCTCCATATTATGTTGAGCTTTGGAGCTTATGACAAGAGCCAGATCATTACACCAATTATCACCCAAGCACTGCTATGGACACTACTACATACAAGAGGCATGTGGATAAGATTAGAGTTTACAATTTCCTGGTATGATTGATTGTTGAATTGATCAAATGCATGTTCAAGTCCTTAGTTGGTCTCCATTCCCTATTTTGGAATAGTCCCATACACTAGTTCACTCTAAAGAAAACCCTAGGCCAGCGATGCTCTATCCGTCTATTTTAAATCAATATGCTCTACAAAATAGTATGGCACTATTGTCAAATCTAATTCATCTACTCAATTTGACGATACCTCTAAAGAGGTTATGAAGTGTGAACATTATCATATGTCGTATCATACTAAGGCTAACTATTGGAAATTACATGGAAAACCTATAGATTTTGTGGCAAGAATGGCATAAAGAAAGGAAAAAAACAAGGCAGACCATACTACAATTGTCCTCTCTGCACCTGATACTAATATTAGTTTATCCCAAGAAGAACCTCAGGCATTTCAACTACTACTACCTCCTCCATGATTTCCAATTCACATTTTCCTTCTGCTTCAAACCTAGCCACTTTAGGTATTTATTTTGGGAGGTTTAATACATCAATTGTTTCATTAATGTAGGGTTATATATCACATGATACGTTCTTCTAGTCTCTTTCATAATACACCCTTAATTCTAGCAGAGACAAACTTCACATGACTGATGGAATCCCCTCTTCCATTGCTTGAAAATGGCCTATCAATTGTTCCTCCACTCTTTCCTTATCTTTTGTTTTACATATCCCATCATTTTCTACTAATCTCCTTTCTGCTAGTAATCTAACTTGAGGCTTAAACTGTAAAGTAATATTTTTCCCTCTTATTGTGTTCTCCAAGATCTAGTAACGGAGGAGGAGATTGGATATGGTAGATTGGATGGTGGTCTTTATCTGCTTGAGGGTAGTGGGGTTTCCACTTTGAATTTTGTCTTCTGTGCCTCATCAAGTTAATTCGACATTGACGGATCTCCACCAATGGCACTACAAATTAGGTTATCCCCATTTAGGAACTTTCACAAAATGATTCAAACTTGGTTCAATGCTATTGTGAAAATTCTTCGTAGTGACAATGGCAAAGTACATTAAGGGTCAATTTCAACGGTATTTCTTAATCGAGCATTATCATTAGACCAATTGTGTTGATACCCAACACAAAATGATGTTGCCAAAAGAAAGAACCAACATTTGTTAGAGGTTTATTTTGTTTGCTCATCATGTTCCAGCTCAATACTGGAGTGAAGCTATTTTAACTGCTGCTTGTCGAATGCCAACTAGAATTTTTAATTCCCATACACTTATTGATGTGTACAAGGATCATCGACTTTTATTCTTTTTCTTAGAATTTTTTGTTGTGTTTGTTATGCTTGTAACATCACCTCCAAGAATAAGTTAGAACCCCATGGTCTCCGCTACATTTTTCTTGGGCATTCAGCTACTCAGACAGGTTATAAGTGTTATCATCCTCCTTCTAGGCACACAATTGTATCTACGGATGTGATTTTTCATATTATTCTGCTCCACCTCTTCAAGGGGGAGTGTCCTAATGGAGAGATATTGCCCATTTTAAATGTTCATACGGATATTACTTGCCCTTCTCTTCCAATAGTCTTTGGTGGTTCTCCTCCTTCTCAAGAAGAGAATAATGCAACACAAAAAAATAATGGTATAATACCTCAGGGAGAGATGAAAATAACCACTTATGGGGGAGACGTTGAAGACATATAGTCGTAGGGATCCCACTATCAACACTCAATTTAAGACCACTAATACATTCTCTGTTCAATCATCATCTCCAAAACTGGATTCTATTATTCCTGGTGAGATTTCTTCTTCTGATCTTCCTATTTCACTTTGAAAGGATAATAGAACTTGTACTCAACACCCTATATCTCACGTTGTCTTATATTACTCTTTATCTAGCTCCTATCGTAGTTTTGTGTCTTCTCTCTCTTCTACCTCTATTCCATGAAATTGGCAGAAAGCTTTTACAGATGAGAAATGGAAGGCAACAATGGTGGAGGAGATGCGTGTTGTGAAGGAAAATGACATCATGCAATCTTGTTTTTCTTCCTCATGGGAAATAACTGATAGGATGTAGGTGGGTGTTTGTACTTAAAATAGAAGAAAAATGGTATCGATGATAGATATAAAGCACAGTTGGTGGCAAAGAGATTTACTTAGACTTATGATATTGACGATCAAGAAACCTTTGCTTTTGTTGCGAAGTTGTATATTGTTCAAGTTCTACTTTCTTGTATTGTTAACTGTCGCGACCAATTTTTCGGGTGTGAATCACCTAGGGTTTGGCTAATGGATTATTAAGCCTAGACTTAGCTCGGGCTCTCCCAAGCCCATACCGATTCACGACTTGGGTTCAAGTTCTTAACATGCAAATGATTTTCAATTAGGAGTCGCCACTAATCTATTTTTGGTGGGTCGATTAGAAATCCAAGTAAAGCAACGGGAGGTTTACTTTACTCCTACGAACCAGAAATTTGTAAGTTCGGGGACTTGATTACGTTAGATTTCTCTAACGCCCTTTCAGTACCTTTTTCTTTTATTTTTTGAAAAAATGTTTGGCAAGCAGCTTGAATTAATTTCACTTTCCTAACATGTGAGGTGATCATACGAGTGCGCAAACCACCAATTTAACACTCAAGAAAGCAAATAAAATAATGCAAGACTTACCTCAAAGCAACGAAAGCATCTGCGTTGTTAGATCAGAATTCACATCAACAATCTTAGATATGATTTCTAATTAACAAGCAATCACTCAATTTTTGCTTTCACTTTTTAATGAGAATATAGTCCATATGCAATGCAATGCTTCTAATCTAATATGAAATAATATGGCATGGCAAAATGTCTTAAACTATATGAATGAGTAAAAGTTTTTGTGAATTTTTTTAATGAACATGCAATAATTAAATATGCAATCTAAATTAACCAAAATAACCTAATTCTAATGACGGGTAATTTCTAATTAAATGACTAGCAATAATCACTAATGGGCCTAATTCTATATGACGTGCATACGATGATTTTTTTTAACGAAAATTCGTAATTAAAATTACTTAAAAATGAAAATCAAATTAGAGTGAAATACTATCTATTCTAAATGCTTTATAGACACGCATTTAAAAAAAAAAAAAACCTATCATGCAATTTATCTAAAGATCTATCTAGACCTAAAATGCAATTTTTAACTAATATGCAATGACGTGCAAAGAATGCCCTAATTTTTTTTTTTTGGTGAAATTCGAAATTAAAATTAAACATGCAATTCAGATAATAAAAAAAAAAACTAACATCCTAAATGAATGCACTTTTTCTTTTTCTTTATCATGATTCAAAATAAAATCCCTAATATAATCATGCAGGACAAAAAAAAAAAAAAAAAAACAAACCTAATCTTTTTTTGGATTTTTTCTTTTACAAAAATAAAATTGACTTAAACATCACGACATCAAATCAAACAAGATAAGATTGATATTCGAAAATTGGCGAACCATATCTCGCGCATGAGATCGAGTTGTCCAATTTTAAAATTAAATCGCGAATCGAATCTCGGGCATGAGATCGGATTGTCAATTTTTGCAAGGGATTGCAAGTCGAATTTCGGGCGTGAAAATCGAACTGACAACCATGTCAACGTTATGAAATTAGGAAAATTTCCTAATTCATAAGGGATCCAAAACATTCAAAGAAAGATTGCGATATCACGAACTAGGCAGCGACATATATGAAAAATCAGATTAATCAAGAGTCTTACCTAATTCACGATGTCACGCGAGTGACGTTTCCATATTTAGATGGACGACAAATCATATGAATTGCAGTGGGTGATCGGCTCACAGTAGCGGCTGCTCGTGTTGATATGGACTTCTCGGCTCGAGTCAGTTGATAACCGGCAAGGACACGGGACATTGATGTGGTCCAGTAGGCACGTCAACGATCACTGGTGCGTTGAGGGTCGCTACCAACGTTGCTAAGGATTGCTTGGGGACTTGCTGGTCACGGCATGTCGAGCGACGAGGCGTGCGGATGTGAAGATCCAAGACACGTATGAGACTAGAAAAAAAATCACACTTGTTACTTGTTCTCTCTATCTGCGATTTTCTTTTGTTTTTCTCCTTTTGTGGCCTATTCTCCTTTGACTTCTCTGTATGTACAGAAAGTGAAGACCTTTGCTCTCAATCTTGAACCTCGTGTGCGGAGCCTCCTCTTACGTTTCAATAAGTGCCGACCTGGAAGAACATAAACTTTTATATCTCAACTCTCTCTCTCTCTCTCTCTCTCTCTCTCTCTTGCGGCCGTATCCATGAACTGCGTGCAACCCCTAACGAAGTGATTGAAAGAGCCCCCTTGTGTGGCCGTATGTATCATATGTGTGGCCCCCCCATAATTCTATTGCACGCGAGGTATTATATAGGTCTAAAAAATATATCTTTGCGGCATATATTTTTTCCTTTTTGTTCGCGCATAATACCCCTAAATATATCATTGAAATATACTCACCTCGCGCAATATTCCCTTTTTTATTTTTCACATATTCTATCCAAAAATTTCTTGTCTACCCAAGAATATACCCATTGGTGTATATTACCTGAATATATGAAAAATCCTTTCGGAATATGCTCGCCGTCGGTCCAATGCTAAATGCAAAAAATGCAAATTAAAAATAAATGCGCCTAAAACTATATGCTATGCAATTAACTATTTTTTTTTTTCAGGGATAAAATTAACCCCTAATTTTTATGCAATGAATAAACAACTGGATTGTCAAAATTTAGGTGTCAACAGCTGCCCCTCTTCGAAGGTGAGCTCGTAGAGGTTGCCTTCAAAGATAAATTGAGACCTAAATTTTGATCATGCGCATGCAATGAATGATTTTTTTTTGTTGGAACATGAAGTCCATTTTTTAATGCAATTTGTATGATGCATGGAAATGCTAATGCAAATGATAAATGAACTAACCTGGAATAACTTACCTTCAAGGAAGATAGAGTAATTCGAGGTGGTTGGTGTTACATGTCCAGGACCCGTACTATTCTACGGTCACCTAGAATAGTAACATGACTTTATGGAGAGACTGCTTTCCCAGGACCCGTACCATTCTATGGTCGCCCAGTATGGCAGAAAGGAGCTGCTTTCTCAAGACCCGTACCATTCTACGGTCGCCCAGTATGGCAGAAAGGTTTAGTAAGGAACTACTTTCCCAAGACCCGTACCATTCTACGGTCGCCTTGACAAAGAAAATTGTTTTTCCAGGACCCGTATCATTCTACGGTCGCCTAAATTGGGAAAATTGCTTTTCCAGGACCCGTACAATTCTACAGTCGCCTAAACGGAGATTTTGCTTGGCTAGGACCCGAACCATTCTTCGGTTGCCCAGCATTGCAACACAGATCATCTAACCAGGACCCAAACCTTTCTTCGGTCACCTTAATCAGATTAAATCTGGAGAAAAAGCTTAGGGGACAGCTCAATCGAGTGTCGATGAAAAGGACTCTAGGCTACAAAAGCATGCCAGGTCAATATAAATGGACATCGGGCTACGGAAGCACGCCGAGTCAATAAAAAGAGACTCTGGGCTACAAAAGCACGCCAGGTCAATATAAAGGACACCGGGCTACGGAAGCACGCTGGTTCAATAAAAGGAACTCTAGGCTACGAAAGCATGCCAGGTCAATATAAAGGGACTCTAGGCTACGGAAGCACGTCAGGTCAATATAAGGACACCGGGCTACGGAAGCACGCCGGTTCGATAAAAGGGACTTTGGGCTACGAAAGCACGCCAAGTCAGGAACTGGACAACTTAACCAAGTCAAGTGTCGATGCACTTGAGAGAGAATACCTGCACAATGACAAAGTATTTAGAGTATGGGTAGAGATATACTTACCTAGTGATGTCTCTTATTCTTGGGGATATGTCTTTTGGAATTTAGATATCCCGTGGAGGCCTTTCACCTCATGGTGGAGGTTTCTCATCTCCTAATATCATGAAACATTCTAAAAGGAACTTAAATTACTTGTCAGACATGATTTAGAGCAAAAATTAATATGCATTCATCAAAGATATAGACAATCTGAGCTACTCTAGAATGCACATTTCAAAATTCAGTGAGGTTTTCATCAATTCAATCAAGGTTTATGCATAATGACTTTACCATATTTGCATCACCCAAATTTCCACATAAGATAATTGTCGTTCAAGACAATGACATGGATTTCTTAAAAATGCTAAATGAGAGACTTTCAGTTAGAAAGGACTTTCACTAACTCTCATTCAGAAGTGTTATTTTAGGAGAACCACTCAATCTCACCATCATCATATCGACAAGGGTCCGAGTATTCTCGCAAGCAGTACGACATTACCATTTTGAGAGGTCTTCAATAGGGACCGTAATGTGAGCTCGGTCAACGGCTTTAACAAATGGGACTCTTTGAGTCAAGGCTATTTGAAAGAACAATTCCTCAATCATCTCTGGGTTTACAAGTCAAGAACCCTGTAAAATGAGAAAGAAATAGTCTTGCTCGCACTTCTTTGAGCAATGCTTATGACATGCGAATCCATACATTAATTCAAGTGCCCTAATCAGAAGAGACTTTGCAAGGGACATAACGTAGGCTAGGTTCATGGGTTGAGAAACAAAATGATCATTAGGCTCAAAAATGTGTATAGGGGTGAGAGTTGATGATCATCTAGGCATTGCCACCAGTTTTCTTTTTCATCATCGGGGATTGTCTTCATGAAATGCCACATTGATTGTAAAAACTCAACTTTTGAGTTCTTTGAATATTGCTTCATCGGGATTCAATTCTTGCAATTGACAGTCACCTTATATTGACTTTTTTTCACTTATGGGTATTGGCCTTGCTTTTACCAGGCACACTGCTTTTTCATACCCTCAATTCTCATGCTCTTTGTTTTTACTTCTTTTCATGGGCATTGGCCTTTTCTTTTACTAGGCACACTGCTTTTTCATGCCCCTTAGTTCTATTCGATTTCAATTCTTGCGCATAATGCATGCATCAAGCAATTACACTTTGAATGATACTCAAACTTTCAAGAGTCTTCATCTGTCTTTTGCCTTGGCCCAGTGTGAGGGATGATCACCAATTGGGCTTAAAGAAATGAAATTGCAGGCTCAAGTGGGCTATGCAAATGATATAAGTGTATAGGATAGTGAGAGAAATGTTCTTCGTCATCCTAAGACACTTAAATTACCACATGAATTTAATGTAATAGCATGACTAGAAGATTGATGCAAGCGAGAGCAAGAAAATTTCAATCCATTTTCTTCACCTTATGGTATTGTCTTACCCTCCAATTTGCCCCAATGTGAGGTGGTTCTTGACAGGGGTAATTTGAAAAGAATCTCCACAAGTGTATAAGGCTCAAAAGGGTTAAGCAACAGATCACCTGTAGTGTTTGAGATAGAGAAATAAACTGCCCCTCGTCATTTCGATTGTTGTACCTTTCGCAAGAGAACTCTTTACCTTGTAGATATGGAACTTTCTACACTCATCTCACAAGTGTATAAGTAGGGGATTGTGTATAGGATAAGGCTTGCCTTTCATCATCCTGACACGTCTCATTCAACATTCTTAGGCATTTGATATCACTTTATTGAATTGTCCATCTTGACAAACCTCCACATGAAATTGGTGAATCAAATAGGTAAAATCATTATGGAAATTCTCTTTTCAAAATAGTCCAATAACTTTAAGCATGAAAAGCTTTTGTGACTTCAAAGCAAACAATTTATCGCACTCAAAATATGGTTTTAAACACTCATTCAGGGGAATTGCTCCATAAAAGAATTGCCTCAACAATGGATGTCCTTGGATCATCTCTATCCATCAAAAGTGGAGATCCGCTTTTGCCCTTGCACAAAAGAACGTGCATGAATAGGATACTATGCAACATCAGAGTAAATTCAAATTGTACAACCATTCTGGCTTGGATCGAGATTTTGTCTTGGTCATGTCACTTCTAGAATCTGTAGTGTCCTAATTTGTCATCTGCAAGGAAAAGAACAGAGTATCAATTCCAAAATTAATTATATTCATGAACACAATGTATCCATTTCATCCAAGACAGATTATCCTCTTTTGATTTGTTTCATTATTTTCTCATGGAAATGAGAAACTTCATTTGGTCTTCGAGAATGACATCTCACACAAATTGTTATGAGATGTGCCACATATCACACTTTGGAATCAAGATGATTTTCTTCACTCTTGGGAAATGTCATCACAATCGGCTAGGAAATGATCCTTTGCCCTCATGTCTATTTTCCTTCGGATGTATGTTCCTAAATCAACGGGCGAACTATCACTAGAAATTGACGCGTTATTTTCAAATGCCTCTCTGTTATGCTCTGAGACATTAAGTAAATGATTTAGAAAAACAAACAAGGGTAACCTAATGCATGCATTTGGAAATTGCTTCAAAAATGATTTTTTTTTTAAGGAATATTTTGGATGAGGAAGCATGAAGAAGCCCGGTCCTCAGATTTTCTCCATGGATGATATTTTATTTTCATTGTTGGATATCGTCACCGGGCTGGTTTGGTGTACCCCATCATGTCCTTAAAACAAAACTTGTAATTTTATTGATATTTATCAATCAAATTACATTTATTGGAATGAAAAATGTGATGTTCAAGTATAGAAGAAATTGAAACCAATCCCTAAAGAGCGATAAAAATTCCCACGCAGGGGAAGGTACATGCCCCTAATTAAATAAGGAGATCGAACTACTTAGGACAATGAATCATGTGTACTTGAATTTTTCACCCTCCTTGATCTTGTAATGCGAACCCTTCACGCGAGTTATTCTTCCATCTAGATATATCGCTAGTCTCTTCATGATGGCATCAAATTCGACTACCTCAGAAAAATGAGACAGTTCAAAAGGTCTTCTTAGCTCTCTTCTTGGAGTCGCAATTTCTCACTGAAGATAGATCGCAGCACTTTTGCTTGACGAGATAAGCTCTTTTTGATCCGTCATTTTAGCTCTCGATCATGAATAGATGGGTGAGCAGGATCATTCCATAATCACCTAGTTCGAATGAACGGGAACATGTAAGCATGAGGTGTAAATAGAAAGTCAATCCATGACAATGACATAATCGATTTTTCCATTTATTCATGAAAAGTTCGTAGAAGAAGTGTGTTTCCTAAAGAGAGCTAGAAAAATAGACACCCTAGCAAGATCAAAATTTCCTAAACACGAATTGAAAACAAATTCTCCAAAGTTTTTTTCAAATGATTTATTGCATGACAATTTCCTCATTTCTTTTTTAATTGACAAATGAATTAAATCAATGATTGACCTAGATTGTCATGGATGGACCAAAAGTATGACAAAGTAAGTAAATTGCATTAGTATAGGGATAGAAGACTTATTTCACCAAGATAAATCGACGGCAATCACATAGACATGCGCATGGTAAGTGGCTCGATTTCTACTCTATAAGGCTTATCAAGGTGAAGCCACAAGGATGATCAGACTAGCCACGGGCTTGTGGACTATGTCGGGTCCTCATGACTCCGGCTTGGTCAAAGAGCTCACCCGAGTCACGGGCATGCGGACCGAGGTGGGTACTCTTGACACCATGAAAGAAACTTCGAGATTGAGATGGGCGACTCGTACCACGAGCATGCGGTCGAAGTGGTATCCATCTCAACACCATCCTAAATGATCCTATGCAGCCCAAGTCCGGCGGCAGGTTGTGTGTGCAAAAGTGTAGTGCAAGATGCAAGGCATGCACAACAGTTTATATCAAGCAACACTTCAATATGAAAACACACCATACATTCCTACACCTCCCTGCAAAACAAAGGTGAGCAAACACTTCCCTTATACCTCCCATCCTGCAAGAACATTTAACACTTTAAATGTTAGGGACATACTTGGAATCCTCGCTACCAAACAAAAACATTTTTCAAAAGAAAAGAAAACTGGCTTAAGTCCACTAAGAGTTTTAACTCAAGTCCCCAACGGAGTCGCCAAGCTGTCGCGACCAATTTTTCGGGTGTGAACTACCTAGGGTTTGGCTAATGGATTACTAAGCCTAGACTTAGCTCGGGCTCTCCCAAGCCCATACCAATTCACGACTTAGGTTCAAGTTCTTAACATGCAAATGATTTTCAATTAGGAGTCGCCACTAATATATTTTTTGTGGGTCGATTAGAAACCCAAGTAAAGTAACAGGAGGTTTACTTTACTCCTACGAACCAGAGATTTGTAAGTTTGGGGACTTGATTACGTTAGATTTCTCTAACGCCCTTTCAGTACCTTTTCTTTTATTTTTTGAAAAAATGTTTGGCAAGCAGCTTGAATTAATTTCACTTTCCTAACATGTGAGGTGATCATACGAGTGTGCAAACCACTAATTTAACACTCAAGAAAGCAAATAAAATCATGCAGGACTTACCTCAAAGCAACGAAAGCATCTGCGTTGTTAGATCAGAATTCACATCAACAATCTTAGATATGATTTCTAATTAACAAGCAATCACTCAATTTTTGCTTTCACTTTTTAATGAGAATATAGTCCATATGCAATGCAATGCTTCTAATCTAATATGAAATAATATGGCATGGCAAAATGTCTTAAACTATATGAATGAGTAAAAGTTTTTGTGAATTTTTTTAATGAACATGCAATAATTAAATATGCAATCTAAACTAACCAAAATAACCTAATTCTAATGACGGGTAATTTCTAATTAAATGACTCTAGCAATAATCACTAATGGGCCTAATTCTATATGATATGCATATGATGATTTTTTTTAACGAAAATTCGTAATTAAAATTACTTAAAAATGAAAATCAAATTAAAGTGAAATACTATCTATTCTAAATGCTTTATAAACACGAATTTAAAAAAAAAAAAAAAAAAAAAAAAAAAAAAAACCTATCATGCAATTTATCTAAAGATCTATCTAGACCTAAAATGCAATTTTTAACTAATATGCAATGACGTGCAAAGAATGCCCTAATTCTTTTTTTTTTTTTTTTTGTGAAATTCGAAATTAAAATTAAACATGCAATTCAGATAATAATAAAAAAAAAACTAACATCCTAAATGAATGTACTTTTTCTTTTTCTTTATCATGATTCAAAATAAAATCCCTAATATAATCATGCAAGATAAAAAAAAAAAAAAAAAAAAAAACCTAATCTTTTTTGGATTTTTCTTTTACAAAAATAAAATTGACTTAAACATCACGACATCAAATCAAACAAGATAAGATTGATATTCGAAAATTGGCGAACCATATCTCGCGCATGAGATCGGGTTGTCCAATTTTAAAATTAAATCGCGAATCGAATCTTGGGCATGAGATCGGATTGTCAGTTTTTGCAAGGGATTGCGAGTCGGATTTCGAGCGCGAAAATATGACTAACAACCGTGTCAACGTTATGAAATTAGGAAAATTTCCTAATTCATAAGGGATCCAAAACATTCAAAGAAAGATTGCGATATCACGAACTAGGCAGCGACATATATGAAAATCAGATTAATCAAGAGTCTTACCTAATTCACGATGTCACGCGAGTGACGTTTCCATATTCAGATGGACGACAAATCATACGAATTGCAGTGGGTGATCGGCTCACAGTAGCGGCTGCTCGTGTTGATATGGACTTCTCGGCTCGAGTCAATTGGTAACCGACGACAACACAGGACACTGATGTGGTCCTAGTAGGCACGTCAACGATCACTGGTGTGTTGAGGCTCGCTACCAGCATTGCTAAGGATTGCTTGGGGACTTGCTGGTCATGGCATGTCAAGCGACGAGGCGTGCGGATGTGAAGATCCAAGACACGTATGAGACTAAAAAAAAATCACACTTGTTACTTGTTCTCTCTATCTGCGATTTTCTTTTGTTTTTCTCCTTTTGTGGCCTATTCTCCTTTGACTTCTCTGTATGTACAGAAAGTGAAGACCTTTGCTCTCAATCTTGAACCTCATGTGTGGAGCCTCCTCTTGCGTTTCAATAAGTGCCAACCTGGAAGAACATAAACTTTTCTATCTCAACTCTCTCTCTCTCTCTCTCTCTCTCTCTCTCTTGCGGCCGTATCCATGAACTGTGTGCAGCCCCTAACGAAGTGATTGAAAGAGCCCCCTTGTGTGGCCGTATGTATCATATGTGTGCCCCCCCCCATAATTCTATTGCACGCGAGGTATTATATAGGTCTAAAAAATATATCTTTCCGGTATATATTTTTTCCTTTTTGTTCGCGCATAATACCCCTAAATATATCATTGAAATATACTCACCTCGCACAATATTCCCTTTTTTATTTTTCACATATTCTATCCAAAAATTTCTTGTCTACCCAAGAATATACCCATTGGTGTATATTACCTGAATATATGAAAAATCCTATCGGAATATGCTCGCCGTCGGTCCAATGCTAAATGCAAAAAATGCAAATTAAAAATAAATGCGCCTAAAACTATATGCTATGCAATTAACTATTTTTTTTTTCAGGGATAAAATTAACCCCTAATTTTTATGCAATGAATAAACAACTGGATTATCAAAATTTAGGTGTCAACATTAACCAAGGATGGGATTTTCAACAATTAGATGTGAAGAAGAAATGTATATGGAGATTCCTTTAGGTTTTTCTTGTAACGAAACTCAAGGGAAAGTGTATGAGTTGAAACGTGTACCTTATGATTTAAAGAAGTCACCTCAAGCCTAATTGGTAGATTTCTAAAAGCTATGGTTTTCGTTAGGTATAAACAAAGTAATGCTAATTATACTTTGTTTGTGAAGAGACCGAGTGCTAAAGTCACTATTCTCATTATCTATGTCGATCAACTGGTTGAAAAAGTTTCTTGGACAAGAGTTTAAGATAAATGATCTTGGAAATCTCTGATACTTTCTTGGGATTGAAGTTGCCAAATCTTCAAAATGTATATTTCTATCACAAAGAAAGTATGTCCTTGATCTTTTGACAGAAGTTGGGTTATTGGGATGTCGTCCCTCTAATACACCTATTGAGGCCAATACTCATCTTCGAGAAAAGGATGGTGACCCAATGGATAAAAGTCGTTATCGGCGGTTAGTGGGCAAGTTAATTTATTTGTCACATACCCGACTTGATATTGTGTTTGCCATAAGCCTAATGAGTCAATTTATGCATGATCCATACTCTACTCATATGGATGCCATTCTTTGGATTCTTCAATATTTAGGAAAGAGATTCTTTTGTCTATTCATGATGGCTGGAAAGTTGAAGCCCATACATATGTTGATTGAGCTGGATTTCCTGGCTAAAAGTCTATTTTTGGGTATTGTACATTCTTAAGAAGGAATCCTATTACTTGGCATAGTTAAAAGTATAATATAATTTGCTTGGTCTAGTGCTAAAGTAGAATTTCGTAGTTTGTGAGTTGTTATGGCTTAAAGGATTACTTGAAGATCTTGGTGTATCTATCCATGTCCCCATGATGCCATATTGTGATTATAAGATTGCTATTAATATTGCTCACAATCCTATGCATCAAGATCGTACAAAACATGTGGAAATTGATAGGCACTTTATCAAGGAGAAGTTAAAGAGTGGTTTAATTTGTATGCCTTTTATTTAGTCTAGTGATCAACTTGCTATGTGTTCACTAAAGGACTTGGAATTAAATCAACTCATCCTATTTTAGTCAAGTTGGGTATGTGTAATATGTATGCTCCAACTTAAGGAGGAATGTTGAAAGTATTTGGTTGATAGGAGTATGTTTATCTATTTCCTTTATTATTTTATGTATGGGGGCAATAAAGGTAATATTATAATTTTTACCATTGGGTTTTATTATAAATAAATAACTTGGGGTCACATCGACCTAACTACACATTCAGTTCAGTTTGTCTTCCAATAATTCCCATAATTGAGTACTATCATTGTAGAGTTTCAAAAAGGACGAAGGTGATAGCTTAAAGGGGATTGAAGCAATTGCCCCCAAGACTCACTCTCCTAAAGGGGATTGAACCGGTCCCCAAAACCTTTCTATTGCAACTGGATAGAAGAGCTTGTAATGACATATGGTTGATTGCCAAATCATGAGTTTTAAGTACTATTTTCAAAGAAGGTTTTATTAGCAAGAAGATGACAAATTTTGAGGTGTTATGGTTAGACATCGTGTTTACGTGCTAAATGGAACGGTAGGGTTTTAAAATGAAAGCATGCAAAGTTTGGTGAGTTGATTTTAAGTACGTGACCACGTGCAATTATTTCATTGGAATTTTAAATGTAAAGATTTTCTGAGGTTTGTTATTTGAGCACGAATTCTTTTGTAATGGGCAAGTTGACGACAAATAAAATTGGCTTGAATGCTGACGTGCTTGAGTAGTCACCTAATTGAACCCGTCAACCAACAGGAGTTTGGAGAGGATGCTCGATGTTTATTAGATGCTTGACGGGGGTTCAGATGCAAAGTCACGGTTGAGGTCAAACCAATGCTCCTTTATGGAATGCCATCTAGGCAAGGGTTCTAGAAGATGTCGTGCCCGATAAGGTGGGACAATGTTTGATCATACCAGATACCGCCAATTCTTGTATTAACCATAACCCGATAGGTCATAATAATCAGAACACGTGTAAATGATTGTACTACATTGCACCTAATTATGGGATGAGCCAAAACGAGTTTTACCTTATAATCGAGACCCATGTGTGCACTTGGTGCATGAGAGTTGTGTATTATGATTATTGGCTATGCTTGATATATTGATATTAGCATATGTAATGTATTAATATGTAGAAGTATGATGAGGAGAGGTAAGATTTTATGCTGTTACATGCTTAGGCTGCCTTCAAGATGAATTAGCGTCATAATCGAGGTTTAGAAGGTTGACTTGCTAAGATTTATATCTACCTCTTTTGTTATTTATTATTTCCAAGTCCGTAGTATGGAGAACCTTCATGTTCAATTCAGGTCCCTATGGAGACATAGGGTTGGCCTCGCATTAGAAAAATTGACACGTGACATGCGACACGACACGACACAACACGCCGACACGACGTATCTAAAAAAATAGAGAATTCCGACACGTTGGGACACGTTGTATATTGACTATATATTTTTATATATACATAATAAATTATCATTTTTATGATTATTTCAATTAAATTCATTTGAATCAAATTCATAAATAAATAAATAATTAAAAAAGCCTAGAATGAATTTACACTGAAAACATTATTCCGCCATTTATTAATATCATTCATTGTTTCAATTTGACAAATTTAACTCTATTTCAATAATTCATAAAACTTGGAGAAAAAACAAGTGATCCATATTCTAGACTCGAATGTGAGATATGTTGAAAGAGGAGAAAAAAAACTTAAGAGGTGAATTGTGTATCACGGGAAGTGAGAGTCAGAAGAGAAGAGAAAATATGACTAGATTTTTCTTCTTTCTCCATTTATTATTTTTATTATTGTGTTTTATTTTTCACATATATATATATTGACCTCTCATTTATTGATTTTTTTTAAATTGATTTCGATATTGAAATCACGTGTCAGAAACTAGTATGTTAGAATTCCGACTCAAGTGTCGGAGAGTGTCGGGAAAGTTGACCAGGTATCGGATTTTCCTACACGTGTTGACCGAGTGTCGGAGAGTGTCCGAGAGTGTCGGAAAATGTCGGACACGTGTTGAAGTGTCCGACACGACGCGAAGGCTCTTGGAGAGTGTCGGTGCTTCATAGAACTTCACTTATTTCCCATAATTCAATGCTTTGTATTGCATGAAAACAAATTAATTTTTACTAAATTATTAATAGAGAGTTAAAAAAAAAAGAGTTAATATTGCAAAAAATTCAAATTGGATCACTTGTGATAAATTTATCTCAAACTAATTTTTTAATTACTAAAAACTCAAAACTGGTACACTTTTGACAAATTTACCCAAAGTTAATTTTTTTTACCACTAAAAACCCTAAACTAGTGTGTTTGTGACGAACTTACCCTCTATCAGTTTCTGTTAAATTGGATTACTATCACAAAAAGCTCCAAACTGCAATTGGAAAGTAGAACCCCAAACTGGTGCGCTCATTAACTATCATGTGTCATTCATTTAACTTAGCAATTCGACAATAAATGTAGTGTAAACTAACTAATAGTTTATTTGTCACAAGTATACTAATTTGGAGTTTTCCGTAATATAAACCGTAAAACGAATTGACTCTATTTATTAATTCAATAAGAAAGTTCAAAAAAACAAAGTAACTCCCAATGGTTATGGTCCACTGAGATGTAGGCGCTTGTCGAATTCTACTTAATGCACACCTTCTTTGTTCTTTTTCGGTTAGTTACTTGGGATACAGAATTTGGTTTTCATTTTCGGTGGAAGTCTACTGGTTTAGGAATCATGATTTACGAAGTTGCAGTAGATCTGCTGTTTTGCTTTGCTGAGTTGTAATTGTAGTAGCAGCAGCGAATCACCCGCCTCTGATGCGGAACACTTCGATTTTCATCATGGGATGTCAACTTCATCACTATTTACTCGGCCCCACCTCTCAGATCTCAAGGTGAGCAGATGAACCCATTGAGGTTTCGGTTTCAACTTGTTTGAATTTTTTGACATTAACCTAGGATCGTTTAGGGCATTGACTCATAATTCAGATCCACTAATGGAATGGAAGTCTGCTGATGTGGGTAGACATGCAAGTATCGAGTTTCTCTTTCATCATTTCTCAAAGATGGGAAAGGTGAAGTTGGCCAACCATCATCCACACTAAAGACAGAAAAAATTCGTGTTGCTAAGAAAAATTCTTAAGTAACAACATATAACAGGTCGAGCTCACGAACAAAACACGTCCAGAGCAAGAACGTGCCACTTCGCACATCTCGCCATTCAAACGAATGAAGAACTTCCATAGTAGATTCCCTCCCTTGCAGTGGCAACCCTCCCCATTGTTATTGTGTGAAGAGGAAAAAGTCGCAACATCATCTCTATTCGAATAACAATATGGAAAGAAATAGCACAAATAAAACCACCAAACCTATCACGTCCTGAACCTCGAGCGCGCGCTCATCCCTCGGTGGACGATAGAATTTTGCAATGTTCCCAGGACTCGTCGCCGACCCTTTTCATCTTATTGCACATGCAGAAGCGAATTCACTAATCCCCTGACAACAACATACATGGGATAGAAAAGCAAGACAACTAGTTTCAAATCAAATACACTTTCATAAACACCTCAAGCTTATACAGAAGGTCTATCTTATAAGGGAAAATGTCACAAATGGTCCATATACTATTACTTAATGTGCAATTTGGTCCCTGAACTTTCGATCGGCTCAATTTGATCCCTGAACTATTGATAAATGTTCGATTTAGTCCCTGAACTTTCGATCGGCTCAATTTAGTCCCCGAACTATTGATAAATGTTCGATTTAGTCATTCGTTACTGTTTTTCCTTTTTCCTTTTTGTTTTGTGCTTCTTCTCTCTTCCCTCCGCCGGAGCCAGCGGAGGGAAGAGAGAAAAAGCCAAAAGAAGAAGAAGAAGAAGAAGAAGAAGGAAAAACAGTAACGAAGGACTAAATCGAACATTTATCAATAGTTCGGGGACTAAATTGAGCCGATCGAAAGTTCAGGGACCAAATCGGACATTTATCAATAGTTCAGGGACCAAATTGAGCCGATCGAAAGTTCATGGACCAAATTGCACATTAAGTAATAGTATAGGGACCATTTATGACATTTTCCCATCTTATAAAGAACTATTGATCCACCTATGCTCCTGACCCTTCCGCTTCAAGCTCCGGGTTCTTTACACTAGGGACTCGAAATGGTTATACAATAACCGGTGAGATATAAATCTCAGTGAGTTCTTCTCCTAAGCCCTTGGTTAGTACACCAACTCAACTCAAGGTATCTCTTCAGAACTACCCCACAAACAAATAACGATTAACAACCAACAACCAATAGTCGATTCGCATACATCTTTACCTAGTATGCCATACCCTACACGTCATAACTCAGCACGATACATGCAATGCACATGGTCATTAGATGATGCAATTCATCAATCACATACAAATTGCATCACAAGCGATCTCACCTGGCCATTGCCACGCCCTGCACATTATCGATTCATGCGTGTGTGCCATAAACAATATGATCCACTCAGGCATTCGAATTACTTTTGGCCACACGAGCATGATACTCGACACACAGAAATACGACCACACAGGCACAATCTACACCACACAAGCACGTTCTACGCCACACTAGCACGATCCTACACCACACAAGCACGATTAATTATCGCCACACAGGCACGGGCTTTCCACATAGGAGCATCACCCACGCGACACATAGCGAGGGACGGATTCAACTCAAAGATCACGCAAGCACACTACTACATCTCCCTTTTTATCTTTGGGCACTTATCCAATGCACACATGCTTGCATATACACTTACAAATCATTTTCTCCTAAGGGCGGTCCATTTCGGTGTCCCTCAGACAAAGCATATTTCCCTTTTTGTGAAATTCACTCAATCCATGCGATGCTCATGCATTTGTACACTCAAATCACCTCATAAGATCAAAACCCATGAAATTAGACACTTTTCATTCTCGGTGAACAGTGTTTTGTGAACAGTGCGCGTGAATAGTACTTCGTGAACAGTGTTTTGTGAACGGTGTCGCTTGAACAATAAATTTCTAGAATTTAATAACTAATAAATTAAATCCAAAAGTCATTAAAAACACTAATTAAAGCAAGCAATTAATCCATTAAGGTTAAACAAGCCTAATTAAGCACATAAACCACATTTAAGCCAATAAAGTAAGATTAAACTAAAATAATCTTAGCCACTAATCTAACCACCTATCTTAGGACTAATATAGCTTAATTAAATCTCCTAAACTAGAATCAATAATTATTAAACCAACCCTAAGTAAGTCTAGGCACTAATCGAAGGATTAGGAGCTAAACTCACTCGTTAAACGAGCCGGAGATGCGCACGTGGTAGCAACGACAAAGGCTACACACCAGGACCTCAACTACGACGATCCAAGGCGGTCCTAAGGCTGAAACAGCAGCCACAAGCTCGAACTCCCTCTACAACTTCAAGAAACCGAACAGCAAAGGACGAAAATGAGCAAAATGGCTTCGTCGGAGCTCCGGCGAGGGGTTGGTCGGCAACCGGTAGCACGAAGGGGTCAGGGGGGAGTGGCTGGTAGTTGGCTAGGTGAAAGCTCGATTGAAATGAGAGAAAATGGGCCAAAATTGCGAACCAGGCGGAATTGGGCGGAACTAAGCGGTTTGGCAACTGGTTCCTTCTCGCCGACGAATGGGACGGCCGGCGACTCCATTCGGCGAGCGGCGGCCACCTTCCGTATGAACTCTCTCTCTTGGTCACAGTGATGGGTGGAGCGTAGGCTGATTCCCACAGGAAAACCACTTTTAACACTGGTTTTTAGAGAAGGGTCGGCTGGAGCAGAATAGGGTTAGGCGGACTGGCGACCGGCAACTTCTGGCCGGCCGACGGGTCAACCGGTGACTCCGACCGGTGAACGGCCAACTCTAGGCGGACGATCTAGGTGTCCTTGACACGGTGGTGGGTGGCACGGGAGTTGATTCATCCAAGAAGCCAACAATCAACTCAGATCTTTGGAGGAGGGTCTGCTAGAATAGAAGCGGGAAGAGAGGGAGAACAAGGAGAGAGAGAGGTCGACGGTTTGGGCTGAAGGAGGAGGAGAGACAAAGAGAATTGAGCTGCTGTCAAACCTCATCAAAGCCCCCAAATCCCCATGCACATCACCTCATCTTTCTCTCTCATCATTTGCCCTTATCCAATTGCTTTTAGGGGCAATTTGGTCATTTCCACCTTGCACAAATTACCAATCTAACCTTGGGCTGAAATTGATGTATGGGCCTAAGAAATGGGCTGGGCAATGAATAGAAATGGGCTTGGGAATTGATTGGGCTTGATTAGGCTCAAATGGGCTTAAGGTTACTAATGGGCTTGAAGGAATAAATTGTTGGTTTGGGCCCAATGGGCTCACTTGCTTGTTTTGGGCCCAATATGGTGGCTGTCCCACCTTGGGCCTAGGGCCCACACTGGCTTTGCTCGGCTCACTTCCTCATGGGTTCACTTTCTCGGACCATAAGTCCTTTTTCCCCACACTCGGCTTACTCGGCACTGCTGACTGTCGAAGTCGCATCATTCGAAGTCCATCTCAAACATTCCCGATAATTCAAAGTCCAATCTTGGGTTCTCATGCCATGTCAATTCCGCCCTAATGTCAATTTGGGTACAACTCAGACTAACAGGCGGCTTTGAGGATTCACGTGTAATTGACTCGTGCCAAACCACGTTCAAGACATCTCAACACATGGACGTCCTTGACTACATGAAATTGCGGAGAATAGATTCTTATTTCAAAGTACACGATTACTGAGGATCGACCTAGGGTCGTGCGCGGGTTCGATAACAGTAAACGGAATCACCCATTGTTCTATTATGTTCTATCCACGAATCGACTTCTAGTCGTCCTTAAAATCGGCCTGCCTATCTACAAGATTGTCCTCACGCGAGTCTCACGGTCAAGTCGTTTTCCCAAATCAAGTTCTTTAGTCGTACGAATTCTATTTTCATTAGCCTTTCCCCTCAAGGTCAGTATCTTAAGAATGATCAATTCTGAGTGAGATCAACCAATAATGCATTGTCGAAATTCATAATCATTCATCCCTCAGAGGGCTCGAATTTCAGGATGTCACAAAACCACAAGCCACTGTCTTTAGGCTTTCCCCACTAATAAGTTCACAATGCACAATTACTGTGCTGCATAGACTTGTTGTTTTCTTTATATTATATATACCTTCAGTTTCAAACGTAAGTGAACGAGAAACTTCGGAGAGAAATTTAAGAGCTAAAGCCCCAGTTCTTTCGAGAACTAATTTACTTAGAACACAACAAGCCATTTCTTACTCTCTCTTCTGCCAATCAGTATCCAGAAGTATTGGATAGAGATCATTAGCTGATGCAGACGAAGCGGTTCCAGTCCATGGCCCATCGTGGGACATACTCTTGGTGATATTCTCACCAAGTGCCTGATGTTCGTCACCTCTAAAATGCTTCCTCATGGCGTCAATTTTCTCCTCAGTCATGATAGCGCCCTCCGAGTCCAGCACCGGAATGGCAACCTTGCCTTCAAGCATGCTAACCACAGACGACATCGGCGGCCTAAGTGCTGGAGTCGCATTAGTGCACATCAGAGCTAACTTTATCAATGCCAGCGCCTCCTCTTTGTCAAAGTGAGAACCGAGCCTCCGATCAACTAGATCAATCAAATTTCCTCTCTCCTTCAAAAAGCGTGCCTAGAAAAATAAATGAAAAGTGAAGATATTTCCCTTTCCAGACTTCAAGTACTGACCAGTTGCAAAATATGTTCTAAATAATAAAACACGAAGAAGGAAATATATTATGTCCCTTGATTATTACAAGACAAATGCAGTTGATAAGCACCTGCTAGTTTTTTTTTTTTTTTTTGGTAAGGAGCACCTGCTAGTTTTTCATCTTTGTTATAGGGTATAAATGGATAAAAAGAATTGAATGAGTCAATGCGGATCGAACATGATTTCTTTACTGATTATAAAAAAAAAAAGTTAGTAACTCCAACATCACTTAGTAATGGATAACAGGTTGCCAAAAAATTACCAACATTGCTTTAAATTCGCCAGCTCTTATTGAGTTTTATCGGCACGAATTATTTTCCAGTATCGTTACATGAAATGGTAGACAAGCCCTCCAATGTTTTACACCATCCATTGCCTTCTACTCTCAATTCTAGTTTAACAAGAATACCTGATTATGCAACTCAGGCGGCAATCAGATTTAACGACGAGTTACAATGATTGTTTTTTCTAATGATTGTTTACTCAAAGCAAAACAAAATCTAACTTAAGGATTCAATTATATGAATGTGAAAAAAGTTATACCTCAATAGAAAGTATATGGATATTCTGGTCAAGGCATGGTCTTGAAAACTTTTTAATTTACCCGTAATTGCCAAAATTCAATAGTAGTCGAAGGACTTGTTTGACGCTAATGAAACTACAGGGAGCATGAATGCATAAAAATATAAAAACTAAGACTGAACTACCCCAAATTTAAAGGACCCCAAATTTCAAGGAATCCAAAAAAGAGATTCTACATGAAAAAATTCAGTGTAGACCAACATAATAAGAAGAATTGGATTAATTTGAAATGACAAATTGCACTTAACAGCATAACAATTCTTAAGCAGGTTTCAATAGCTGGTAACTGTAAAATCCTTTGCAACCATTAAAAGTGCATGTGAGGACTTTTATACTACGCTCACGCTTCCGTAATCCATTTTCCACCGGCACAAGCAGATATAGATATGGATATGATCATAATTGAAATGATAGAGTTGATTACCCAATCGAGTATATAAAAGCATTCCTCATTTTTTTGGGAACCAGTGTTGCTCCGGCCACTAACAACTTCTAAGGCAACGATGCCAAAACTATAGATGTCAGCTTTGTCGATGAGGTAACCATGCATTGCATACTCAGGTGCCATATATCCACTACACAACAAGAAAAGAGCTTGTGTTTGTAACGAGGTAACTGCCTTAAATAGCACATACTTAATATTCCTAAAATTCAAAAGAAAGAGACATTCCTAAATCTGTAGCTATGGTCTAAAGAGTAGAGGAAAAAAACAAGCGCATCCTAAAATTTTCTAATAGAATATACTAAGAATATTTCAGGAAAAAAAAAAAGACCATTGTTGTTCTATATGGTTATCAGGCTACATAAATGAATTTATAACTTGGAAAAGAGGTATTCTGACCGAAAAATGATTTTGAAATTCACTTGAAAGTGCATCATCTATGTTGATGTCATGTGAGACATATTTACTAAAATTGTGTTTTTCATACATAGGAGGATATACAGATAATTTATATTGAAATTTTTAACTTACAGTAGTTGTTGTTCATTATATTGTTTTGCATTAAGTTGTTTGTCAATGGGAAACATAATAAAAACAATTAAATTATGTGTCAATATAGACTGTTAAAATATATTGCATCATAATTGTATCATAATAATTTCACAAGCTTTTTGTCTGAGTGAACACAATAGGTAGGGCACATTGAATTACCATACGAAATGTTTATCTTGAATTGTTCTTATTGCAGTAAATGGAGCACATGGGATATTATCAATCTTTAGGAGGATATGAAATTTCCGGAAATTGCATTAGATTATATGAGTTTGTTGAGATAATGGAAATTAGTTAATGTTATAGTTCTTTTTTGTTGAATTAATGTTAGAGTTAGTAGAATGAACTTACAATTATCTTTTCCCTAATTAATCACATTCTTTTCACAAACAAGTTGACTTTTCACATGTGTTAACGCAAACGTTTGAAACATGTGAACATTATTTATGTTTTTTCGTGCGTACACAATAGAAACATGGGTGAGTTAGCTCTATTTCCTATAATACTAAGTTATATTCAAAGTAACATTTACATAAGTCATTATCAGAGTGTCATTACTTAATGGTAGAGTATGTGAAATAACTTATATTTTTTCCTTAATTAACGTGAAGAGTGGTGGGACACACATAAAGCTTTGTGGTTAAGCCAAATTTGTTGAGCACCATGCTTTGGGATGATGTGAATGCACCACAAAGCTCCATTCAATTCACTTTTCTCAAATCAGACTAAATGTTTCTATTCCATGCTTCTATATTGTCACTGGCTCCTACTTAGGTTAACAGGAACAAAAGGCAAGAAACTTACTAAGTTCCAGCAATCTTGGTGCTAATATGTGTGTTGTCCTCCTCATCAAGCTTTGCTAAACCAAAATCTGATATTTTAGGGTTGAGATCCTTATCCAGTAAAACATTGGTAGCTTTGATGTCTCTATGCACAATCTTTAGCCTTGATTCTTCATGAAGATATGCCAAGCCCCTGGCAATACCCACACATATCTTGTGCCTTGTCCACCAATCCAATTTTAACTGAAATTCTTCAAGACCTTCATTTGTATCAAAAGACATCAAAACTACTTTAATCTCGTGTCATCAGCTGAAGTCAATGAAGAAAGTGTGACATCAAATTACCAAATAAAGCACGAGCAAGACTGTTATTTTCCATGTACTCATAAACCAACAAAAGTTGATTTCCTTCAATGCAGCATCCATAGAGTTTCACAAGATGCGGATGTTGGAGAGCAGAAATCATCCCAATCTCAGTCACAAACTCACGATTTCCTTGCTTGGATTTCGATGAAAGCTGCTTCACTGCTACAGTCGTGCCATCTGACAGAAGACCCTGCAATTGAACTTTGGCATCAGATCCATGCTGTCAAGATTCGGTTACATTGAAGGCTGCCTTCTTCAAATCTTTTTCGAGAGCAATTCGGGGAAGTTGGTTCAGCAATATTCCTATATACCTTGTACACAGAACCAAAACCACCTTCTCCAATCTTATTGGCAGCATCAAAATTGTTTGTGGCAGCTTTAATCTGTCGCAAGGTAAATGAACCAATTTGCAATGCTAGAACCTTCAAATCTACACAAGGTTTTGGATCTTTTAAGAATTTGGAGTCAACAGCTAAAGTATGTAATCTACCATCTAACAAAGATGTAGCAATTCATTCTCAATGTACCAGAAAACCTCATAATGACTATTTGGTCTGAGCAAGTTCAGTACTGAATATCTTAGCATCTTGAAATTTATTTTTTATATACTTTGGCATTGGTTGGCAGTATGTACTTTGAAAAAAAAAAAATGTTTTCAGGGTATTTAGTAGTGGGGGAAAGGAAAAATCATAGAAAAAGCCCAATTTGGATAAGGCAAGGTTTGTATGTTTCGATGTCTTGTATATAAAAAGTTCTGGTATTTATTTTTGATATCTTGAAACATAGATTTAGTACATATATGGTCGATTGCCACCCCAAAGTATACCCAACACACGCACGCACGCACGCACGCACACGCACACACACGCACGGGGTATCCCTTCCTATGACTATCTATCCCTTCATTTTTTGGATTTCCAAATAAGAGTTTAGTGAACCAAATGGATCAAGGACTCTTTAGCTGTATCATGGCTTAATAATAATTTGTTTTCTTTAGTGTCAAGTCAAATTCCCAATTGAATGCACAAATGTCATGCAATATTTACTGGGGATTCATGTAATCTAGTTGCGTATTAATGATGCATTGTGATTACCCTTCCCCACCACAAAAGGTAAGAAGAACAGTGATGCACCAACAGTTTAACAGGACAACTGTGTGCAGAAGAAGAAGAAGAGGAGTGACGCGCATACAGTTTGATAGGACAACTGTGTGATCTAGCTAATATATAAAAGGTGCAACGTGACTAACCCCCTCCCCCACCAGAATAGGGAATGGGGACAATGTATTCACAGTGCATAAGATTCTTGTATATCTTGACAGATATATGTGAACTAAATATCAAAGACTCCAGGGAAGCAACTACCTTGTGCCATTCCATCTTCACGTCCAAGACGTGCTCTCCACCAAAGGATAACCCAGATAAGAAAAACTACAAAAACTATAGTAGCCACAATCCCGACCACTGTCCCAGCAGATATGCTGGTTGAATCTGGTGAATTGGGCAATTCTTGTGAGGGTTCAAAGTCTGCAGTGAAACTATCAGATTAATGAGCAAAGGAAGATATCTCCTTTGGAACATAATACTAAATACAAAGGGACAAAAAGAAATGAAAAAAAATCTACTCTTCATTCTCAAAGCTGTACTATATAATAATGCAGGTGCAATGGTCATTGATCCATAGCAGAAAAGTGAACAAGGCTATTGTTGCATAGTCTGAATAGAAGGATTAAAGATACACAGAGCAAACATGCTCAGAGAGAAAGAAAACAAAGCAAACCATAGCCAATTTTCGACTCTTAAGAGAACAATAAGGTAACTATAGAAATTTATCTAATCAATTGTAACAAATGCCAATGGCCTGAATCCAACAGTGGACATTTGCAACCAAACCAAGTAGCTGAATAGCCTATTGATGACTTCTGGTGCAAGACAAAACATGCATATTTGTTTCCAATATGAATGCGAGTAACTTTCTCAATAGAGAAGCACCAAGTGAAACATGGAAATGTCTATCTGCATACCAGGATAGACGGAGATAGCAGCTATAAGAGGACCATAGACGACTTTCCTAAGTATAGCGTTGGTTCCTTTCCCAGCCCAATATAAGCGTATCTCCAGAGTGCTCTTGTTCACATTGGCAGTGAAATTTCTTATGACCTCCTTTCCAACTCCACCTGCTTCAATCGCAATGTTGAAATCTTTCCACACCAATTTTCCCTGAAATAATGTTTAATAGATTTGTTGAGTGTCTCCACACTGAACAAGGTAAACTTTCGGTTTCAATAGAACGTACAAGTTATGAAAAGATCATGATTTGCAAATACGAGGTATTTAGATAAAACAACCCAACCGTAACACATTGAACGCTTTATATGCTTTACATATTAGAATTAGCAGTACATAATGCCCAAAATTTACCTGTATATAAACATTAAAAGCTCGCCTTCCAAGGCTTGTATAACTTTTACTGTCTGTGAACATTATCTCCGCAAAATGAAGGCTTACATTGTAGGTCCCGTTCATCAGACAAAAAGCATAATAAGTAAGAGATATTGGAGAAAGCCGTGCATTTATGTAAAGCTGGGCATTGTCTGTGGACAGTACGGATATATTGTCAGCTATATATTTCTCTGATTCTTTTTTGTCATCAAGGAAGTGGCCAGTGCCACTGTAGCCCCAGTAACGTCCACTTGGGAAGGAACTGAAAGCAGCTGCAAGAGGCCCTCGATCAGCACTGTACGTGTTGTTCCCTATTGTTACTTCGCTCCCACCACAATTTATGAAGAGATTATGCAAATCTGGAAGGAGTACAGCCACAAAGAGAAAAATCAAGTTTTTTCTTTTTCTTAATACGGAGTGGACTTTCCAGACATGCTAGGTAAACTAGCATTCCCTTATCAAAAGATCACATAGAAACCTCCAGGCTTTCGAGCAAGACATTATTTCATGGAGGCAGCTTTTAAAATATCTAGAGTAATGATGCATTAATCATCAAATATTGACACAATAGCCCAGAGGAGAGTTGATAAGGAAATCAATTTGATAAGAAAATACAGAGTACGATGCAGTAGCAGGGTTTAATGATAGGATATACAGCAGATCAACTTACATTTTGGACAATGTTGACCTTGCGAACATGCGACAAGCCCACTTGTGACAGGATATGAGGTTCTGAGCAAGTCAACAAAGATTTTAATGTTACCATCATCATCATTCTGAATGAAGTTCCATGCTATGTACATAAACAACTAAAATGCAGGTCCTTCGAAATCCAAGTCTCTTGGTGAAAAAATTAATCTCAAACATACATATTGTCAACCGCCAAGCTTGCGAACAAGTTGCTGTAGAGAAAAGACAAAATCAATATTCAGTAGAGAAATGAAAATTTTGTACACTCGCAGGATTATAAGTCACTCGTAACCGCACATTCGAGGGGAGCCCAGACTTAAACTGAAGGAATAGTACATACACAGATCCTTCTTCACATCTTGAGTCTGTAGCTTCAAAGTTGTTGTATGATAGATCACTACACAGAGAAATAGTCAGCCGTTTTTGAAAAATACACTAAAAGTCATTTTATCAAATGATTATTATATACAAAATGCAGACCAGTTGCAAAATATAGACAGGTAAGGCAAGTTGAAAGGCGAAAACATCACAAGATGATGAAAGCAATATTCCATCTTTATTCAAGATATTTTATTTCGGAGAACTACTTATGTGAATATTTTTAATTTACTATGAGAATAACAATTTGTTTTGAGCAAAAAAATATAAATAACAAATAATTAAAAAGTTGTGGGGTTCACTTATTTAAGAATTTGAACTCACAATATACTCTTATTTTAACAATAGTCCAAAGATTATTACACGGTAACAAAGAAAGACTAATTGGAGTGAACAGAGACTTTAGATCTAGTCGGAGTGCACAAATGCATGTTTACATAGTAACAGTAGAACGGACATAATGTATAAGGAAAAGAGGCAAAAATAGAATTATGATTCCAACGACTGCAAAGTCGAATCTTCTTATTAAGGAATTTGCAGACCATCCTTTAAAAGTTTAAACTTCCCCATAAGAGCTTCATTCTGGCGCCCATAAAATAATATCAACTTTCTCCTAGGCACACTTATTTTGGTTGTAGAGTTTCTCAAATACACAGACCCATAATCATTGTTATCATAAAGAAATAGCTCAAGCAAGTAATCAAACTGTGCGGGTGATGCGTTGTGCAAATTTTCAAAGAGAATTAATGGGAAGCAAAGGTTTTCCAAATGTTAGTTTTATCATTCCAAGAGGTTTGAACAAATCTAGAGCTGGGAAGGGTTTTATGTAGTGGGGGAAAGTGGGACCAACTTGGCACTTCCAAGAAAATCCGCTTTATATTCTGTCATGCTCACCATACAATTCAGCCTCTTGTCTTGCCTGTAGCATTTCAAAAAACAGATCCCAACAAGGAGAAAGGTACTTATGATGTTTCTATTAAACTCCATAGGCTACAAACTATAAAGATGCAAGATGGGAATGCACAATTGCTCACTACAGTGCAAGATTAGCAAGAAAGAGCTAGAAGCAAATGTGGGATTAAACAAGACAATTTTTCAAACAGCGAAGCTTACACATTTTTTTCACTCTTCAGGATCCAATCAGGGACTGCTCCAGTCAATTGGTTTCCAGTCAGATAGCTAAACAAGATTATTTGATTGAGTCAGTTCCTCGTGTACTTTATGCACTCAAACTGAAAACTTATAGAGTTATACCTCAAAAACGCATTATTTAGCAGATTAAGAGCATTTAATTATTAGTGGTGTAGAAAAAAATCAATTAACTAGTAATATCAATATAGAGCTTCCAGCTAGAGATGAAAGATAGAGGAAATCAATGACAGAGAAAAAACTAGATCCTAGCAAAACTTGGAGTGCATGGGAAAGAATTACCATAACATGAGTACACAAAGCTAAACATAATGAAGGATACACTCATAGTATCGCGATAATGTTCTTGTCCTTCTAAGACATAAAATAAATGATGAGGGAAGATGTGCCAATGTCAAAACAGTCATTTTCAAGAATAGGGACAAGACATCAAGCTCCTAGCTGCAGACGTTCTAATCACCACGTGAGAATTGCACTCACCAAACAATCTAGGGCCATTGTTATGGAAAGAACCAAAGAGAGAGCTGGACTTTTGCTATGTTAAATCTCCTATTCATCATAAAACAGGCGCACTGCACAAGCATCAAGTACATACACGTTCAATCTGTCAAATACTTAAGTAACACTGATCCATTTAATCTTTTTCAGCCTAAACAAGTAACTCTATTGAAACTTGTGAATCATGCCCTTTAAGCAACAGAATAGCATTAATCTATGCCTGCTCCAAGACTAGAGTCCCACCAAAATAATTACTTGACAATAATCATAACTTCATAACCCAATTTATTGTAAAATTTAGATGGTGCAATGACAAGTATTCGCGACACGAGGACTTTGAGAGTTGTAAACTGGATTTATTATCATGGTCTGAGTTCTACTGATAGCTTGACTACTTTACGGTAAAAAGCTGCCTATAGCTTGACCACTAGAACAATTTGGGATTTTAGATTCTTCTACAAAATACGGAAAAGAAGCCTCAGTTTTGCATCGAAGTACTTACATATAATCCACCACTTCCAGACTGCTGAAGGAGCTAGGGATTATGCCACTCAGTTTATTGAAGCTGAGGTCTCTGCAAAGCAATTTAATGTGAAGGAGACATACAGGTCAACTGCCTAGCGCCTATGCTTTCTACTGGACATTGATTTCCAGAGGCATTCATCGCTAAAATCCAAGTTTCAAGTTGTCACATTCTGTAGCCATACAAAACTTCTGCTGTAAATTTTCTGACGTAAATCAAATTTACAAATTGGAAATGTCAATTCATATAACTAGAAATGCTACTTGAGTGCTAAATTGAATGCATCCCGAGGAATGTAACGTATTATAGTTTAAATCGGGAGATTCCATTTATCTAATAGGACCAAAACTAAAGCAAATCATAATCTACTGAGTAGATCTCCTTCATAACAATTTATTCATGAATAAAGGGATGACGACTAATTATTAGGGTGCTTAGAAAGTACAATATCAGCTTGAGTGAATAAAAAAAAAAGTGAGGATTTCAAAATACAGGAAAGCATGATTCTGCAATCCGATATTATCAATGGAGAAATTAAAACCCAGTCGAACCTAAAGAAAAGGAAATGGAGTATATGATAAAGCACTGCAGAACCACAGAAATCCGGTTATCCAAAATGGCAAAAAAGCAAAGAATAACCGCTGCTTGCTGATGATGACAGAATGGCAAGAAAGTGTTGTTTAATGTAGCATTTATAAAATCTTACAGAGATGAACAGATGAATCAGAAGAATTGGCTTATATAGAGATGCACATGAAGCCATACTCTTGTTTGAAATTAGAACGTTATGACTGACAAATATACGACAGTCGAGCATGAAACTCCAGTTAAGGCTGAGATTCGAGAATGTAAACCACTAGAAGGAAAGAGTCCAGACAATCAACCGCTAGAAGTCTCCATTTTGCATTAATGCTCTTAAGAAGATAAGATAACAAATCAAAGGAAAAGTGAATTAGACGAGATGGGCACCATAGCTGAGGTAAGAATTCTTGTGGTTTCTCTTCCTGGAAATTGAAAACAAAGAGAGAAAAGGTCCATATACTTCTGAGTGAAACTTTATATTCTACAGCAGAGACCACAATCACCAGAGAGTTAAATGCCACATCACAATTCGCAATTCACAAATTCAGCAATATCAATAGAAAAGATCAAAACTCCATTGAAGTCAGTAAGGGACCTTCAAGCCATCTTAAATATAACTGCAACCTATAGTCAATTATAAACTAGTAGAAAATCACTCATTAAGGGTAAAATTATCTATTCTCCTAGGAATAGGAGCAGGGGAAAGCCGTTTTCCACTCACAATACTTGTAGATTTGTCATTGCTGCTAGATAACCAGGTAGCTCTCCTGTGAGATTGCAGTTCCTCAGAATCCTATAAGAAAATGGCACTAATATTGTCACATTGCTAAGACAGTTTGGCTCTTTTGCATAAAGTAAACTATCTGTGAAGGAACATCGGTCTCACAATGTCTTAATATTTGCACTGTTGAGTTGTGGAACTCGGGACTCAGGTCCATCGAGGTCACTTATTCTCCTGCATATCAAAATCAAATAGGGAACTATATTTGATCAATACCATCTTAAAGAAAAGAGATCGTTCGAATCGCAAACTCCATGCGACAAGTCAGACAATTTCTTCAAAAGTTCGATCCCAGAGGGAATTGGCCCTTGCAATCCACTTCCTTGAATGACCCTGACGATACAATTCATAGATTATATTATCTTAGGAGTATATCTATATTGACCGACTTAAGAGGTGAAGAAGCGTTAAGCCTTACAGTTTTTCAAGATTTGTCAAGTTCTGAATAAAATCAGGTATCTTTCCCATGAATTGATTATCACCGAGTCGCCTACAGTGCATTAAACTACAAGATTGATATGAAGAAGAAAGGATAGAAATGTGTAAATATCAGTAGAGTTTGTGGAAACTGGAAACTAACAAGTCCTGCAACGCCATCAATTTAACAAATGTTTTGGGCAGCTCCCCAGTGAAATTATTTGACGTAAGGTACCTGAAACAAGAAAAAACCGATGGTATCACATTGGTTAGTTGAACTTGAATGCTAATCTCTCAACAGACCAATGGATATAATTCCCACGCCAGATACAAAATCATCAGCAAATAAAAACTCGATGCCTAACACAGGAATTTGAATCAAGAGACTCACAATTTATTTAACTGGGACAGGTACCCCAGCTCTGGAGGTAGAGGTCCAAAAAGCCAATTGATCTCGACGTTTCTGAGTAGAAGAGAGTTGATATCTTCAGCATCAGTCAACTTTAACACAGCGAAGAAGCCAAATGCGAGAGGCGGGATGAGTGATCTCTTACAATTCCTGAAGTGTGGATATGTTTCCTAGTTGCTTCGGGATTGGACCAGTCAATCGGTTTCCGAGTAGAGAACTGCACCCACATCATCCCGTTTCCCCCAATCAATAGAAGAGACACTCGCATCTCTATGCCGCAATGCGCGTGTCAAAGAGAGAGAGAGAAAGAGAGAGCACATACATGTAGACCAGGTTCGTAGAGCCCCATTCTATCGGAATTGTGCCACTCAGGTAGTTGCGGGTGACATCACTGTTTACAGAGACAGATGCTTGTGAAGAAGAAGAAGAATAATGGATAACGGAGAAAGGAGAATAAGGAGGCTTACAACTTTTTGAGGTAAGGCAATCTGAATAGTTGCAGTGGGAGAGTGCCGGGAAGCGACTGAGATTTGAGTACTCTGTTTTCACGTGACAAAAATGATTTAGGAGAATGGCTACATACAATATACATCTACATACCAATTGATTCAAAATGAAAAAGAAAAAAAAAATTCTTAGAATTGCCCCCCAAAAAGAAAATATAGCTAATGGGGAAAAAAAACAAGCATGACTCAGAGCAGTGTCATTTCATGCATGGCAATTATAATCTCGCTCATTTGGTTGTAACGATGAAATAAGATTATAATGTAATTGAAACTGAAATGTTTTGTTTAAATAACCATAATACATCGTGCTATTTACTTTCATGAAAGACATTTGTAATAAGGGGAAACGGAATTTTTAAAATACCCCTAAAACCAGAGTTAAAGAAAATATACTAATTATTACTCAATCATAGTCCATGAGTTTATTACTCATACCAATCACCAGATATATAATTTATTAAGATAAATATAATTTTATAGTAATTATAACTTTACCATCCAATCATAAAATGTAATACCCCATATATATTCAAGATATTACCATTAATATATACATTTTTATCTATTATTGAAAATTTAACTTATGAGTATGATTTAGATTTAAGCATTAATGTGATTTATTATTAAAACAAATATAATCCATTACACGATCAACAGTATGATTGAAATAATAATTATAGAGAAAGTGGATTGTGAACAGAATAAACAACGTGATTACTTGAGGATTTATTAGCCGACTACATTTTTTTCCTCATTCTTAAAATTTATTTATATCCTTCCTTTTTGCATAACGTAAATGTATTATTTGAATAAATGTATAAGAAAGACGATAAGATTTTATTAATTGAATACACACATAATGAGGTAATCTTATTGGCTGAGATTTGTCTAATGATGTTTTCCTTTTAAACATCCATTCAGCCCAAAAAAAAAAAAAGTTATTCTTTAAAAGAATGCGATAGGTACTCCTTGAATAGTTTTCGTTTTTGTGGTTCGATATGGTATCCATTTTCAACATAATAAGTTTTCCTTGATTTTAAACTTTTAATCTAAATCGAGGTAATAGATACAAGTATTTCATAAATAAAATTGAGAGAGCTATTACAATGGTACGAGAAAATAGCTTTTTGGGGATGAAATTATAGAGACAACACAATACTTTGTAGCAAAATTAAAGCCAAGGCAACGGGATTGAGATCGTTGCCATAAGCTCAATCTACGACCATAAAGCAATATACTAAACCATTTTTTTCTCTCAAAAGGACCACGTTTATTGAAGCTTAACTCATGAAATAGGTTGGCCTTCGTAATTGGGGGCTTTTGCATTAAATTCTTATCTTTTCTTTTCATATGATATGTTTCAAATATTTTGCTCAACTAAGTATCATATAAACCATAGAGTGACCAAATGGCCTCCAAAGTTACTCTACAAAGGATTAATTGTGATTTAAATAGAATATCTTTTGCATCCTAATTAAGTACCTGACTACTCAGTTAACTTATTCAAATGTGAGATATTTGTCCCACATTGGAGTTTCTCCTCTCCTTAGTGTAGATTATAACCCAACGAAGTCCTGGAATTAGTCAACATCTACATCAGGTGTTTCGTCCATTAGATTCGTATAATATAAAGATGGACGAAATTCTAACTCAAAAAGTGAATTAAATCATTATACCATTATCACAATCGTGTGCTCTCTCTCTCTCTCTCTATCATAAATTGGACTTCTTTTTTTTAAAAGAAAAGAGAAAAAGCATGCCAAATCTAGGCCTAGAAGCCCGAACCTATGTTTGGAGGTTGGACTCGGGACCTCACTGCCTGCAGTCAAGACCCAAGTTCTCCAGCCAAGGACCAGAAGAGTAGGATTTGCAGCCCAAGTGCTTGGCCCTTAGGGTATTGCGCTCCCCTCCCATGGGCCAAGGTTTGGGCATTGAGATTCTGAGTCTAGAGGTCCTTAAGTCGTATGCTGATCTTAAACATTTTTTTATGATTTGTTTAATATCTAAATATGAAAAAGAAATGATTGGTAGTTTGATTAAAAAAGCAATAGGAAAGAATTGTATTACTTTCTCTTACATTTAAGTTTCTCAAATCACATTTTTCAAGATCGTCCAATTTTCGAGAAAAGAAAGTAACTAATGATTATATTTTTTTCGTTTATATTTTATTTTCTAGATAGATAATTAAGTCTATATGATACTTGTAGCCCTCAACAATTTTGGGCAACGACGAAGAATCTATTTGTTTTATAATAAAAGCTAGCTGCGTTAAATTTTCAATGAGAGGATTCTTTTCCAAACAAAAGTCTATGCCTTTTTTTTTTCAAGAAAGTAAATTTTTGACGAAGATCTCTCGAATGTCAATTTAAATGCATATACTTAATGTATTATAAATTATTTATACATGTTGTAAATTCGATGCAAATAACCACGTTGTAGACTGAATATATATTAGAAATATCTGCCTGTGATGATTTTATACTTCTATCTGTACAACCATTGGTAAAGTTAATATTTACATAATGAGTTCAATGTAAATGGTAATTGATAGAGAAGTCTCTTATTTTTTCAACGAAAATTTAAGAGAAAAAGAATTAACAAGGCTATAAATACTACACTATCAAATAATATCTCAAGTAATAAGTAGTAAATTAAAAAAATATATATATCGACTCTATCATGCACGACATATATTATGTAGTGGAGAGAGAAAATCATAAACACATATATGTATATTGTAAAGAGACAAATTGACTTTTTCCCTTTCAATAACATGCAAAATAGATTGATGCGAAACAATATATTGAAATTGTTTAAAAATAGAATCGACCATACCATGCACAATATGTTAAGTGATTTAGAATTAATTTATAAATTATGAACATGAATCGATACTATGATGCAGAGAGTAAAATTACTTCGATCTCATTTAACACAACATGAGGCAAAATACAAGATTAGAGTTAACATTACATAAGTGATTATGTTTGCTTAAAAGAAAATAACCGAACAATCATGTCAATTTATGGACAAATGATAGCCCATAATAAATTCAATTTTAGTGAAAAATGATGAATGTGAAATTGGAATAAGTGTATCACAAGTGTTAAAATTTATCAAAATGGGGAAATCAAGTTCCTACTTTATAGTCCAATTTGGCTAAAGAAAAAGCTTATGTGCTTTTTTTTATTACTTTCTTGGGACTCATGGCACCAATGTGTGCCCATCAAGCACTACACTATGAAAAAAAATTGAATTTTTATATTAAAAAAGCAAAAGTGGGTATAATTTTTAAAAATAAAAAATAAAAGAGATAAGAAAATTGTATTGTTCATCTTCTTCATCAAGTTTACATCATTTGAATGGGATTATGTTTATTGTACATCTTCTTCATCGAGCTTGGCCATGGCCTCTCGATCGGTTCGAAGAAATGAAACCGGACGTGTCACGAATTTCATTTGTTTAATAAGATTTCTTTTAGTATATGGTTGAGAACGGAGTTGCATAGGTTGATAACTTCTTAAGGATGATAATATGCAGCATAAGCGGTGAAGAAGGCCTTAGTCACGGTAAAACGAAGAGAGTGAAAACTCGGTGACCATGTTCAAGTTTGACGAAACTCAAGCAGGGAATTAGCCTAACAAAACTACCACCGTTTTCTTTACAGGTAAATCATTGTTGAATCGAAAGTTTGACAAGAAGTCGATCACATAAAACGACATCTCTTTTACTCCTTTTCTTCCCCTTCCTTTATTATGTTTCTGCATGCGAAACGGAAAATGGTATTTGCTTGCGTGGCTTGCTTATATGGATTAATTACACTCATGATCCTTGAATTTCAATAGTTTTTGCAATTGAAAAGCCAAACTTTGATTTCAATGCCCTCATCCAATGAATTTCCTTTTTTTTTTTGTGCTCAATACACTTTGACCGAAAAATCAGGAAAATTATCAAAAAAGTCTTAAAACTATTGCAATTTTTTTAATCAATCCTCAATTTTTTTTTTTTTTGCCAATTTGGTTTTAAATATTTTACAATTATACCAATTCGGTTCATCCGGTCAATTTTGCTTAGTCGCGCTAAAATCTCAACACCGGCCAGTTGGCTAATGTTGATGTGGCAATTTATTATTAATTATTTTGAATTTTTTAGTTTGTAATTCTTTTTTTCTTTTTTCTTTTCTTTTTCCTTTTCTTCTTCTCTCCCCCCATAGTGGCTTACTAGTCCTCACCAGCCACTAGGCAAGCCTGAAGCCCTCACCGACGATCAGTGGCCTTCACCTGGCCTCATTGTGGGCAAAGGGGCCTTGCCCAGATTTGGACGAAGCCACCTTGCCCGCGGCTCCCAAGCCTCTTCCAAATTTGGGTGAGGCCAGGCGAGGGCTGCTAGTCATCGGTGAGCCTCGCTAGAGCCTCACTGGGTACTGTGAGGGAAGAGAATAAGAAAAGTAGGAAGAAAATAAAAAATACAAAAATTGGAAAAAAATAAAATATTATTAATAAATAGCCACATCAGTGTCGGTCGGTTGGCGTCCATGTCAGCATCAACCAACCAAAATTAATCGAATGGACTGAATTGGCGCAATTATAAAAGGTTGAAGACTGAATTGACAGAAAAAATGGGTTTTGGACTAATTCAAAAAAATTGCAATAGGTTTAGAACTTTTTCGATAATTTTCCCTTCGAGAGATCGGCCAATTTTTATTTTTTTTTTGTATAATAATAAAACAGTTCACCACGTCAGTTAGTTGATACATGAACTTGTTCGACCGAAAAAAAAAACTAAAAAAAAAAACAAAACAAAACAAAAAAAAACTTGAGGTTTTTCCTGCTTATTTATTTGAGAGAGAGAGGGAGAGTTACATCCAGGTGACATGGCTAACCGTCTTGTTATTGGCGCCGGTGAAATTGTAGCCACAGTCCACGTGGCTAAGAGTGTCTTCGAGCGGTAAGTTGTCACTCCATCGGCCCTCTTTACTGCATGGATCCACACTGAAATTCCAGTCCGTTTTCCCTAGGGCCGCTGCTATTTCTTTCAACGCGTCCACTAAAAGAGAAAGCCGACGAGTCAAAGGAATAGCCATATCTTATGCAAAATAAGCACAAGCGAGGTCAAATTCGCATGCGTTGAATATACGTATAGCATCTTTCTTTACTTGTGAAAGGAAGCACAAACAAATACAACTCGGTGTACGTGCCAGCCAAAAACAGAAGAAGGAAAAAGAACATTACGATGAAAGCAATACAAGATCGGTGGGTTTCTTTTCTTTTCTTTTCTTTTCCCCTCACCTTCGCCGTCAGGCAGAAGAGTGGCGGTGGTAGCAGCTAAGTAAGTAGCGCTGAGAAGGACAAGCACAGAGAAGAGAGATCGAGCCAAGAAAAGAATCGTCATCATTTCAGTCTCGAGCTCAATCGAGAGAGAGAGAGAGAGAGAGTTCTCAACGCTCTTTAACAGGAGTTTGGTAAAGAAAACTTGGCCAAGAGATAGAGAGATGATTGTTAAGCGAGTGCTCTTAGCTTCATGTATTTATGTGCAAAAATACGGAGAGCAAACAAAGACTTTTCGCTCTTGTACTTCTACATGGGAGAGCGCTAGAGTGATGTGTGAAAGCAAGAGATAAATGTAGGATATTGTTTTACCAAAAAAAAAATGTAGGATCTTCCATCTAGAATGGAGTAGTAAAGCTCTGTCCAACTCTTCTTGCGTAATTTTGTTCTTCCACTTACAATTGTCTTTTCCATTGCTCCGAGTTTGCTATGACCACATCTCATAGTTAGGTTATTATACAATTTATCGATGGTGGAGTCCAAATTCCGCTATCCTTAGAAACTTCATTAGCTCATTAAGTAGTTTGGAAATTAAGTAGATTCACTTTCGTCGGACAAATCTTTTATCTCCTCTTTATTTTTACATCAATTGTAACGAATTATTGTTTTTCAGGGGTATCACCGTGTAGACCTAATTATCAAGGCCAATGAAACACTTTGCAAATCTTACAAATCGGTTAAGTCCAATTCTTTGACCCAGACTCATGTTGAATATAAATAATAGAAAATGTTGTCTTATCAAAGTGTTACAAAGTGTTACAAATATATATATATATATATGTCAAGTTTGGAATCAAACGTCTATTAATGGATGTTGTGACCTAACCTCCAATAAACCACCTAGGGTTTGACTAATGGATTACTAAGTCTAAACTTAGGTCAGACTCTCCCAAGCTCATATCGATTCGTGACTTAAGTTCAAGTATTTAGCATGCAAAAAATTATTATCTAAGAATTGCCACTAATCTATTATTTGGTGGGTCGATTAAAAACCCAAGTAAAGTAACGGGAGATTTACTTTATTCCTGCAAACCAGAGATTGTGAATTCGGGGACTTGATTACGCTAAATTTCTTTGAAATGTACCTTTTCTTTTTTATTCCAAAAAAATATTTTGTAGACAGCTTGAATTAATTTTAATTTGTCTTCCTAACATATGAGGTGACCATGCAGATGCACAAACCACCAATTTAATACTCAAGAAAATAAGAAATAAATTACGAGACTTACCTCATAAGAAATCATCTATAATGTTAGGTCAGAATTTACATCAACAACCATATATATGATTTCTAATTAACACGCAGTCACTCAATTTTTTTAGGATTTTCTCTTATTTAATGAAATCTAAGCTATATGTCATGTAATTTAACTAAATGGCCTAATTCTAATGACGGACAATTTCTAATTAAATGGACCTAGCAACAATTACTAAATAACATGCATTTCATGAATCTAATTCTATATGACACGCGCATGCTATTTTTGTGTTTTTTTTATAAAAATTCGTAATTAAAAATTACTAACAATAAAAATCTAACTAAAGTGAGATATTATCTATTTTAATATAGGAAATAGACTAATCTAAATCATATCTTAACTTAGAAATTTATCTCGACATGCAGTTTAATTCCAAGATATTATCTAACCTACATATCATCTAAACATGCATTCTAATATAATAGGAAAGGTATCTAACTATTCTATAATACAATTCTATCTAGAAAATCGATTCTAATTTGCATGATATGCAAATGCAATCTTTTTTGTATTTTTGGGATAAATAAAGCAATTAAAGTAAGATAAGCACCAAATCACTCAAGATCATATATCATCCAATCAATGAGAATAAGGAAATAATATCCAACTAACTTGAAATTTCACGAATAAAATCGATCGGTTAATCTTAAGCCTTAAAGATCAAAATCCCGCAGAATCAATAATTCCATCTAAAGCCTTATAGATAGAATCAAAGATTATATGCGGTTGCGAATTAGGAAATAAATCCTAATTGAGATATATGTCTATCACTCATAGATATACATGTGAGATATTAATAGACATATATTAGGCAGTAAAATATCTAAATCAAATTTAGACAAGATAATTACCTAATTTCGTAAGTAATATTCCCAAATTTGAACTCAACGGAATCAGCTCAATGGATGACTGGTAATGGCCCATGGGTGAACCTCGGCACGGTGGTGCTCCTCGGTAAAGGATGACTGTGAGCTCACGGTCAACAAACCTACAAGAATGAGAACTTCGTAGAATTGACTCGGTTCGGATACGAACAAGAACGGCAGTTATTGTCGGAAGGTGGGCGGTTCACAGTTGAGGTGCAGGAACGAGTCATTGAGATCGTCTAAAAATTTCGCCTGGGATGGCAATAAATCACCGCGGAAGTTGCTGAACAAACTTTAAAGGCAGCGTCGAGATTGGACTGCAATTTGACTCAAGAAAACCTGCAGCAAGAAAGATTCAGGTGGGGCTAAAGTAATGACATGGCAAGGACAATCTCTGACACGTTGGGAAATTGGTGGGTGCCGATGCTTCGTTGGTCGTCAGGGCTGGGTCTTAGGAATTAGTGAGCTTGATGGCAAAAGGTGCACAATGGCATGAGGAAAAACCATGATGTGAAGACCACGTGCGATTGTCAGAGGAACTCCACGATTTTCCCTCTAACTCACAATGGGACCATCTAAGAAGACAAAACCACCGTCTCCCTTTTCTCTCTTCTGGCAGAACGTGAATCTCTCTGTGTCTCTCTATGTTATGTGCTTCGAGAAAAAATTAGCCAACTCCCGTTTTTTGTCTGTTCTTTGTCTGCTAATATAGACGTAACAATTTTAGTGCTGAAGGAAAGGGGCGAGATTTTATTTCATCTTGAGAACGTCCCAGTATATTTGGCTTGATTTCGTCCATGGCCAGGCCGTGATTCTCTCTCTCTATTGATTTTTCCAATCTAACAAAAAAATCTCTTGCAAATATTGTCCGCGTAGATGACTAGTCTTTTCTCATCTTTCAGAGAAGATCCTTTCCTATATCAAGACCACGACACCAATTCTCCATATATATGAGATTTTAATGGAATAATAGCCCTACTGCTCATGATCTTTCCAATTTCAGAACAATCCACATGCGTAGCGCATGCAATTCTCAGTCAACATGAAGATTTACAAGCTTGACCAAATTTCCATCACCACGGGCTTAGTCCAATTAATTTTAGAGCCATTCACTCAAATTTTTCAGTTGCTGGTTCAATGCTGTTTACATAGCCATTGTCGAAAAGGGCTAAAATTTTCCAATCACGTTACGAGTCATGGAGTCGTCGATGGAGCATGTTCTAGATTTGGTCGAATTTGGAACCAGCGCGAGGTGGGTTTTGTACTTTCACCGCAGATACTACTCTTTGCCTTGGCCTAACATGGCGTCTTTTGTCTCCATTCCATGTTATAAACGCAAAAACAACCGCAGAAAAAACCACGGTACGTGATGTAAAATTCTGACTTTGACCAAATAATAATGGTTGCACGGACTACGTCATGCACAAGACTTAAGCCAAACGTCGATTTCCGGGCATGTCTAATCAGATTAATGTCAAGTTATCAGCGGTGTTTTAATCTTTTCAAGAACACAATTTAGGAGAGCTTTGAAAATTCCAAATTAACTTTAAACGATGAATTCTCAGGATGTTATCTTGCCGCTTACTTGGAGTCTTTTCTAGACTACGAGAAAACCAAGTAGATTGGGACAATTTTCAAGCCTATATGGGACGTCTAATAATCGTCCCAGAGTAACTAGGGGCAATTTGTTAAATGTGCCGTGCGTGTCGGGGTTTACATCGTCCCGGTATTCCTTTGGGATGCTCCTCAATGTTGGCTGGGTCCACCTCCTGTGAGGCCCAGCTAACATAAAACAAAATAAAAGCAAAACAAAAGAGAAAAGTCAAATAAATAAATAAAAAAGAACAAAAAGAAATAGTGAGTGGCTGCTTCGTGCAAGAGACCAGAGGAGAGAGGAGCAAAAGTGAGCCCCACTCACCCAAGAGCACCATAAGAAAAGGGAGGAAAGAAGAAGAGGAGGGCTGCAACTTCATTGTCCCCATTCGAAGGTTAAACGTCGATGGAATCAACTCAAATTTGAGTATATTATTCATGAGACAGAGAACTGTGAGTTGATGGTTTTTGTTTGTCGAGAACCACATCCGAATTCTCCTATTGTGATTAGGGTTTTCTAATCTTGTTTATGTTTATCTACTTTGTGGTAAGGAAATGAACTTATATTATTGATGTTTATCCTCTAGTATGTGATTAGAGAAGAGTGCTTTGTGTATTCTATTATTTTTAGTGATTAGTAGAAATTTTTGGACAATTCGTGATTTTTCCCGCATTGGGTTTCCATGTTAAATCTTTGGTGTTATTGTTGACTTTATTTCCTTGTCGATTTGGCTCTATATTGCTTATTCCGAGGTTATATTAGCTGGTTGTTGTTGGGGTTAAGTTGATTTTGGTCAGTTTAGCTTCAGGAGAGAAATTGATCCTAGATTGTATTTGGTTCATGGTGAATTGTTGTCTTGAGTTCTCCCCAACAAAGTGGTGTCAGAGCTAGAGTTGAGATTCTAGTTATTCATGGAGGAAACTAGCGGCATAATGTTAAAGTAAATGCCTTGAATTACTCTATTTGGAAGCCTTGGATGGATGATATGTTATATTGCAAAAATTTGTTTAATTTAATTGAGGGTGATGAAGCTAAAGGAGATAAAGAAGACAGAGTTGCAGCAAATGAATCAGAAAATGGTTGGATTTATCTGACAATGGATTGATGATAGTATGTTTCATCACATTGCTTAAGAAACAAAGGTGGACACTTTGTGGAATAAATTACAAGATCTCTACGAGAGGAGAACTCCACAAAATAACACTCTTCTAATTAAATGACTGGTGAATTTGAGATATAAGGAAGGGAGTACATATCAGAAAACTTGAGTGAATTTCAAGATGTTATAAATCAATTGATAAATCTTGAGATTGACCTTGGTGATGAATTGTAATCATATTTATTACTTGATACTCTTCCCAATAGTTGGGACACCTTGGTTGTGGTGTTAAACAACTCGGCTTCTTTTCATGTGCTTTCTATGAGTATGGTTAAAGAAAGCTTTTTCAATGAAGAAACAAAAAGAAAATGCTTGAATTATGTTTCTAAATCAAAGGCTCTTGTCATAGAAAATAGGGTAAGAATTCAATCAATAAAGTTTCATAATAATGATAATCAGGGCAAGTTAAGAGAAAGGTCTAAATCAAGGCCAATGAGGAATGTGAAGTTTTACAATTATGGTAAGATGGAACATTATGCAAAAGAATGTTGGTTGTCAAAGAGAGATAAATCCCATGATAAAAATGAAGATTGAAATAAAGAAGAAAAACAGGCTACAATGGCGATTGCATTCGATGGCGATATTGTGTTACTATGTGACGACAGATGTGTGACCTTTATATGCCAAGACTCTTCTTGGATTGTTAATTTCGCAGCTTCATTTCATGTCACTCCACAGTGTAACTAGTTTGTTTCTTATCACGGTGGTGATTTTGATTGTGTTAGGATGGAAAATAGTGGTATTTCCAAATTTATTGGCATTGTTTATTTGGAAACCAATGTCGAATGTAATTTGCTTTTGAAAAATGTGAGACATTTTCCATATATTCAATTTCACTTGATCTCCAAGGGTGCCTTAAATGATGATGGTTATCACAATTCTTTATTCGATGGCAAATAAAAGTTGACTAAAGGTTTCATGGTAGTGGAAAATGATAAGAAGACAAACTCTCTCTCCACACCATGCGAGCTAATTTGATTAAAGAAGAGGTAAATGCAGTAGAGGATTCCTCAGTTGATTTATGACATATGAGGCTTGGTCATCTTAGTGAGAAAGAGTTTGACACTCTTGCTTGGAAGAATCTACTACCATTGAATGAGAGAAATTTGAAGGAATGTATTCATTGTCTTATGGATAAGCGACATGCATTTTCATTACATAGTTCCTCTCCACACGTGAAATCAAATTTACTTGATTTAGTTCAAACTGATGTTTGTTGTATGGATGTTAAAACCCTTAGTGTTGCATTATGCTTAGTGACATTCATTAATGACTGCTCTTGAAAAGTGTGGGTTGTTGTTTTGAAATCTAAAGATCAGGTGTTTGCACCTTTCAAGCAATTTCATCTCAACGTAAAAAGAGAAACCAATAAGAAGCTTAAATGTATTTGAGTTGACAACAGTGGTGAATATAGAGACCCATTTGAACATTACTGCAAGGAATATGTTATTAAGCTTGAGAAGACTGTTTCGAAGACACCATAACAAAATAGAGTAGTGGAGAGAATGATCTGAACAATAAATAATCAGATTCGATGTATGCTCTCTCATGCAAGGTTGCCTAAACCATTTTAGGGTGAAACAATAAGAATAGCAATGGACTTGATAAGTCTTTTTCAATCGATTCCTCTTAAGGGGGATGTTCCTCAAAGAGTTTTCGAATGGGAAAGATGTTTCCTATAATCATCTAAAAGTGTTCAGTTGCGGAGTATTCATGCATGTTCCAAGAGATGAAAGGTCTAGATTTGATGACAAGTCTAAGCAGTATATCTTCTTGGGTTATGGACATAAAGAGTCTGGTCGTAGGTTATGAGATCCAGTTATAAAGAAAGTCATTAGAAGTCGAGATGTGATCTTCTTCGAGCATCAAATTATTGAAGACATCGAGAAGCTAAAGAGACCAAAAAAGCATAGCTCAATGTTCGGTTAGTTTCAGTCAAAATCTTCTTAGTGTGGGTGGAAATCATGGGGAAGAAGTGCACGAAAATCATGAAGATTGTGAATCTTCATATAATGTTGATTCTTCAATTAAGACAGGTGAAATGTCACGCCCCAATCCTCGAACGCGTGCCCATCCCTCACTTGGTTGATTAATAACGACGTCCTAAGATGCATCGCCGACCCTATTCATTTATAATATGCATGCGGAAACATACAGAAAATCCACAGACAATAAAACAATGGGATAAAAAAGTAAGACCATATTTTTCACAACTGAAAAACCACAACCAAACTTTTATACACAGCAAACCACATAGTATATATTACAATACTATTCACAGAGTCTGATCTATCACACATCAGCCCACTCTTAAGGTTTGCAAAACAGGATGAGATCTCAATCCTCATCCGAGTCGTACTCTGAATCCTCCTCCAGATCATCCTCTTCTTCTTCATCTTCAGGGTCTTCTTCAGAGTCCTCCTCTTTAGGCTCCTCCTCAAGCTTTGCTTCTGCAGGTTCCTCTTCTAGCCATTCCCACTCCTGAAAGTCAATCACCTACGGGACCCCATAATGTACATAATGTACCTTCATCTAAGGACCTAAAAATTTTAAATCACGACAGGGTCAGACAATCTCTCAGTGAGTCTACACCCTAAACCCCGATTAAGAAGATAATTCACCTAGAAGCAGCCTAAGCACACATCAATTAAGACTTACCTCGCCTCAACACCTCCCTGCACATTAGTACAACTCATACACATATGCATACAGCAAACATATTGAACAACTGGAACATTGCACATCAATCATCAAATATTCACAGGGGTCCCGATTATAAGACCAAATCGTTATGACACGTCACATTCCGTGCCACACAATTTTGTCCCATAATTAGGTGCGGTTATTTCACTCATTCAAGCGATCCAGTTAATTATGACCCAACGGCCATGACCAACTTAACAGTTAGCGGTCATCCAGCATAACTAGACGTCGTCCTGCTTCGTCGGGCATGACAACGTCTACATCTAGACGGCATTCCTGAATGAGCATCGGCCCAACCTCCACTACGACCAGCATCCGTTGACATGGGGCATTCCCGAAGGAGTATCGTCCAACGTAAACGCATCATGACAGATTCCAATAGCGATCACATGCACATCCAATCTCGGCCAAGGATATCGTGCTTTGCACTCAAGTGTCTCAATTTCAAATAATGTACTTGGCCTATTTTCTTCATATTAAAAACACCCGGTAAAATAATTGTACGTGGTCACACAATCAAATCGTACCGTAAAACGTGATATTCTCTCTTTTCCAAAAATCCACAATTTTATATAGTACATAAAACCTTTTTGGTGTCAGATATCGACATTCGGTATTTTTCTAATTAAATACCAAAAATTCTTATTTTTGAAATAATAATTAGAAATTATCATCCAGCACTCAATTGCATAAATTATCAATCAATTGTATGAACCAATACAACCATGACGATCAGCATAAAATTCCGACGACCGGCTATCCCAGTATAATTTACACTAATTAATAAATAATTAAATAAATTACATTTAATTAAATTAATTGCAAATTACTTAAATTAAATCACTCAATTAAATTATCATAATCTAACCGGACTAATTTACTTGAGCTAATTAAACTAATTTAACTAACTAACTACCTTGACTAATTAAGCTAACTAAATGGTCCAACTAACTAACTAACCACCTAGTTGAACTAACTAAATAATCCTAACCAATCTAGTTGAACTAACTAATCTCACTAATCTCAATTAACCCTAAACCAATCCCCCTAGGAGTAATTAACCCCATAATTAGAGTTTAGGTGGTTAACTCACTGATTTAGCGCGAAAATTGGTTCACGGCGACAGTGGCACGATGGCGACCAAAACTCGGGCCTATGGTGGCACCAAAGGAGGTCGAGAAAGGGCCGAAAAAGGCCAAGCAAGCCTCAACCCAAGGTCGAGATTTGCTTCTGAGCTGGGCTGGAACAAAGGCCCAAGGGGGCTGGTTGGATGGCAAGCTAGTGGCGGTGATGGCTAGTGGATGCGAGGGCAGCAGCTAGGCGAACAGGGGTGGTCGGAGCTGGGACAGGCGGAGCTGGCGGTCGGGCTAGACGCACGCCAGACCCAGGCGGACAGTGGGACGGTGTGGATGGGCGCGAGGACAGGCTCGCGAGCAACTAGGACGACCGGCGGGCATGCAAGCTAGGGGCGCGGAGTTGGGCTCAGTTCAGTGGTTGGTTGTTTCGGCAAGGGGTTGGAGGTAGTGGTTCAGCAACAATGGAGGAAGAAGAAGCTGAAGAAGAAGATGATGCAGTGGATATGCTGCTGGTCGACCAGGGGGGAGGGAAGGAGAGGGAGAGAGGGGAACCAAGTGGAGACAAGAGCCTTGAAAGTCTTTGCATGAGCCAATGAGCTTCATGGTGAAATATCTAGGCCACTTGAGTGCCAATGCACAAAAGTCTAGCCCTTGCTAGCTAGGCTTCGGGTGCGTTTGAATGAGTATTTAGAAAATCCCTTCAAGCCCCAAAACCCTTTCACCCCAAATTGAAGTGTTTGGCAACCATTCTTGAGGGTTTTAAGTGAAAGTCAACCCTTGGGAATGTGAAGGGCTCATTTAGTGAAAATAGTAAGTTGCCTATTTTTTCCTCAAAACTTTATTGAAAAACCACTTTTGCCCATTTTGAAAAAAAAAAAAAAAAAAAACCTTAGATCTCGTTCTCTTCCCACCCTTCCATGGCTCTGCACCCTTCTCCCTCGTGATGACCGCTTCTCGCTCGACTGCACTTTTCCTTTGCTCGCTCAAGTGCTCGTCCTCTGCAGGTTCGTCTCTCCTCTCTCCCTCTCGCTCCCGAAGCCCGGTGTTCCCAGTGAGGTTTTGTTTTGGTTCAAACCTCCCTTAACCTAAGGATCTTGGCTTGGAGGCACCAAGGCAGCCGGCGGATTCGTATAAAGCTCGCCCTCTAGCCGCCTTCTCCGGGCCAGGTAGGGACCCACGATTGAACCTAAGTCTGTGAACCTCTTTGCCATGCTTGATCTGTCCTTTCTTGAGCGAGGTGGGAGTCGACTCCATTTCTTTAGTTATCGCTCGCGCCAGACTTGAATGAGTTCGTTTTGTTGAATCCTAATGTTGCTTATTCATTACTTTTAAGTTTGGGCATGTGCTCGAGTTCCCAACAGATCAATGTTTGCTCCCCAACTCACTGCTCACCATGTGTTCGTTGAAATGGCCGAACCAAGTTAGCGTATAGTTTCATTCCATTTTGGGTTCATTGTTTGCTTGAAGTCTTATGTTTCAATGCCATGTGAGAGCTATTATGCTGGAGCGGAGATCACGTTTGCCGATCACTCGTGAAATGTACGAGTCTATTTCCACATGTTTCTCCTTTCTTTGTGTCCCTCTCTCTCTGATGGAAGAATTGGTGTGGGAAGTAAGATCTGATTGTAATGACTATCGGGGGATTTTGGGTCTCCAGAAAAAAGGGTTCTTTTTTCAACTTGCTGTTCATGAATGATAAATGCGGGGATGCTGATGAGCTTTCCCTTTTTTTCTTTTCCTGTCATCTTGTTGTGTCATCTTGCGTTAATGGTTTAAAGATGTTCTACGGGACTAAAGTGAAACGATGATAACGTGCTGATGAGCTATTATGATGTTCCGTTTTATAGGAGCAGCTGGTTCTGTAAAAGGGTTTACTATAGAAGCGACTGATGCTGAAGCTGTGTGAAACAAATGGTATGAGTAGTAAGATATTTGGAGGAAGTGGACTCAGCCTTGGTTGGAGGCTGGACTGGTAGTACTTGAAGAGAGGAGTATACTTAGCTCAATTTTGTTACCTCAGCTCTTTTATTTCTTGTTAATCACTTAAAGCATCAACGGTTTCTAGAATATTTCTGTTGAACTGATACCAGAGTGTTAAAAAGTCGATGCAAATCAACTTGGGGTGATCCAAGATGGTAGAAGTACCAAAATCTTGAACAATGCACTTGGATCTTGGTTTACTAAGGTATTCGTAATCCCGTGCAAGTTTTTGACAACCCAGTGTAAGAGTTCCAAAAAGTGGAGTGATGCAACCAGATCTTGCTTTATTATGGAGTATACCTCTCCAGTTACCCAGGCCTTTGCAGCAGATAACATAATGCAGAACCAAAAGAAAAGGTAAGAAAAAACAATTACCATTAGGTAGAAGATTCCCTTTAAAAGTCTGCTCGCCAGAATCGGGCCAAAGTTCATGCTTAGAACCATCAACTGCTGTAAATGAGATAAAAGATTCTGTAGGGTGCAACAGGGTGAATGTGGGGTGTACTCTCAAGCAGACCAACCTACAGCAGAATATAAACAACATTATAGGTGATCATCACCAATCTGAAAGTTTAGGGTGCAAAAGGGTGAATATGGGGTGAATATCTGACGATAAAAAACAAAAAGCATAAAATGCAGTTCTCTAATGATATCTCCATTTAATTTTCTGATTATATTTATTCACTGTAAGAAAAATGCAGGCTCAACTTTAAGCATGTACTCTCAATAGTGACGAGCAATGAGTTTTTCATAACATTTTCTTAGCATTAACATAATTCCTCATTTCATAAAGGCCTGTTATCAGAAGTCCTTTGTAGTTGTGTAACTTTCTCCAAGACGGTGTTTGGGCTGACCTTGAAAATCCACCAGAACCAGCACCAACTTTCCCGGCTACAAGGCTAGAGTCAATTCGAAACACCTTAGAGTTGTCATTTCTGATAGATATGAGTCGTTGAATAACCAATCCACCGCCAATTTCACATTCCATCATAAGAGATTCCCCCTCTCCAGCATGCTCAAGATTTCTCCTACAGGGAATGCAGAGCACACGCGAGGTAAATCTAGTGCAAGAAAATAAAATTCCTATGTTTTGCAAAACAAAAGACAACAATGTTGATAAATAAATAATTCAGCAGATTACAAGTGGTCAAACGCTTCTACGTAATTGAAAAGTCAAGTTCTACTCTGGTCTAATTTGCAAACTGCTGGATTTAAAGAAGTATTCTGAGGCCTATTGAAAATACTGATGCAGATATACACAGACTAGAAGAATTCTGATTCACTTCCTATTGTACCAAAGCCATTAAAGGATGTAGTATAACATATGCATCTAATATGGCATGTTTACGTGATCAAATAGCTATGAATTTAGGAAGTAATTAAGGATATTTGTAATTTTTAAGGATAATGAGCATCTTTCCTCAAAGCATATGTTATCATGTTTTTATTGTAATGAAAGTATACTAATTGTAATTGAGAAAGAGAGCACGTCAATTTTTTCCATTTGATGTTTTTTAGCAAAAAAAAAAAAAAAAAAGGGAATTTAAATTTTAATAAAATTGTTTACACAACATCTTTAACATTGTTGTCAAATATAAATTTAAAAAGTCGCAAACATTATTTTTTTAATTTTAAACAAATAAAAATTAAAATATTTAGATTAATCACCAAAGGGGCTTTGCAAATGTGTTTTCTACCAAATAGCATTTCTCTCAAAGTTGCTTTTCATAGCAGAATTTACCAAATAATCTTTTCATTTCTTCCAAAACCCTTTAGGCTAAACTGCTTTGCATTTTCCCAATGAGCTTTCCAAATGCCGAACCAAATGCACCCTTCCTCCACAAGCCATTTCCCCTTCAAATCTCCACAAACAAGCCAAAATGAAGGCCAAATTGCGGCAGCCCCATAGCCCTACGAATTTGCACCCATCACTCTTCAAATTCTTCACAAATTACTCCAATTTGATGGCCAAATTTGCTAAGGAGGATGCCCTAACCAATTCCCACAATTTCCTTCACCACTTGATTCATCTTGAAGGCCAAAAGTCCATCCAAAAATGGCCATCCGAATTTCCACCAAATTAATTTGCCAATTTTGATTTTTCGCCAAAATTCCGGACTCGCCGAAAGTTCTTCAAAGGATGAGTCAACGTCCCAAAAATAAATCGTGACACGCTAAAACTTTCGATTCCTAAAACTGAGTTCAATTTCATGGTTAATTTCGATCAGACGTGATTTAAGCGTGACCTAACCTATTGGGTAGCTTTTAGGAAAGTTTAACGCGTTTGACCCGTGGTTGATTATTTTCGATCCACGTTGTGCATCTTCGACTCATAAGCGACTCTCGGTTGTCGTAAAAATCTCAAGATTCAATTATGGGTACCAAGTACAAAATCGATAGAAAAATCGGTTTAGTGCCATTCGATGCGAATTTTGCAATCAAGTAAAATCACCCACAATTTAATTACGTATTTCTGTCGAATTGACCTATCTCCGATCTCTAATCAATTATAACGGTGTCGTATTGACACTTGCCGATTAGCACGGTCGAGTAGTCGATTTCTAATCGAATTCTCAAGTCTGTCGCGTTTATATCCCTTAACAGCTTCACTTGATAGATTATTTATTCCGTGAGTGATCAGCTTAGAGAACAAGACTATAGGTGCGTTGATGAAAAGCCCATTCATTTCACACCAAGGCCGGCGACCGACTGAGGAAGAAGATAAAAGAAAAGAAAAAGAAAAAAATAATAAAATTATTAAAATTATTAAAATTTTAGAATTGTTATGAAATACATGAATAAATATTCATTATATTCATCTTATCTTAATGTACTTATTATGGTACAATTGTATCATACATTCTAAGTACATCTCCCTATACAATGAGCGTTCATCTCCCCTATCTAGTACATGTATCATTCGATACATTAATATTAATGATAAGTACATTCTTGCTATCCTATAAATAGGAGTTTAGTTTTGATGTACAATACAATGACAACCATTAGAATAAACAGTTACTAGAAATAAAACTCTCTCATCTGGCTTTCTCTACGATCTCCGTTGTCTAATTTTTTCTACTCAATCTCTCTATTCTTCTCTATTATATATTCGCCATGCAATATTTTACAACACGTTATCAGCACGAGGATCGACCAACTGAGTAAGTAATTTCTGCAAGCACGAAAATCTACCGACTGAGTAAGTAATTTTTGCAAGGTAGATATTCCTTTTATTAATCAACTTATACTTCATCTTCTTCTATCAATTCTTCATTTTTATTTTTCTTGACCCGAAGCCAAATCTCAAATCTAAAAGTATCATTTTGCTCCTGAAGTGGATATTTTGAAATCCTTTTAATTAATTTAAGGATTTGATTTTGCAATGATTATATGCAAATTTTATGATACTCGACACCTGGAGTTGTCAATATAAATGCAAATAGAAAATACCGAGAAAAAGGAAGATGTTTGTTTGCTTAATAGTGCAACAACATATACTATATTTTGTAGTAGACATTTTTTCTCGAGTATGACATTGCGGAAGGCACAAATCCATACAATATCAGGTTCTGTTCCGATTATTGATGGTTTTGGGAATGCCACAATTATTTTGCCAAATGGCACAGTCCTACATATTGAATATGTGTTTCTAAGCATTAAATCAAAAATAAATCTGCTTAGTTTCAAAGATGTACGCTGTAATAAGTACCATATTGAGACTATTTATGAGCAAGATAAGGAATATATTGGCATTTCCTCTTATAAGATGAGCCTGAAGACCATCCATGAGAAGCTAGAAGCTTCTTCTATGGGTTTTTATTGTGTCATGATTAAAACTGTTGAAACCTACACCACCACATCCTAGAGATTGGTAAGCCCTGATTAGTTTGGACTGTGGCATGATCGCCTTGGTCATCCTGGCGCTTCAATGATACATAGGATAATTCAAAATATAAAATGGCACCCTTTAAAGGATATAAATGTATTGTTGTCCAAAGATTATAATTGTGAGGCTTGCTCACAAGAAAAGCTCATTATCAAACCTTCTATAACAAAGGTTAATCTTGAATCTCTTTTATTCTTGCAAAGAATTCAGGGTGATATTTGTGGACCAATACAACGACCAAGTGGACCATTTTGATATTTTATGGTATTAGTGGATGCATCCTGTAGATGGTCCCATGTTTGCCTATTATCTATGTGCAATGACACATTTGCACGTTTATTTGCACTATTATCATATTCCAGCTACAAATGCTCCAACTAGGATAGTTGTTCTTGAAGACAGGTTAAAATGGATCAAAATCCCCCGCACTTGAAGCGTGGTAGACTGATAAAATCAAAAGATACTGCTCCTCGAAAACGAAGGGGAAAGAATTAGGAATCCGCTCTAGAAGAGCCTGGCGTTATGCTTGCTCCTGAAGAGCTTATTGCCCCTGAAGAAGCTCAAACCCATGAAAAGAACACCAATCCTAGAAATACTGAGAATTCCATTACATATTATAATGAAATTTAGGATCAAAATGAAATCATCATTGATGATACTTTTGCATTCTCAGTTGCTCATAAAATTATGGATGATAATTGTAAGCCGCAATCTATTATTGAATGAAGTCAAAGGTAATATTGGCCTAAGTGGGAGGAATCAATTAAAGCTGAATTAGCTTCCCTAACTAAACGAGAGTTTTTGGACATGTAACTCGTATCCCCGATAATGTAAAGCTCGTTGGATATAAATGGGTATTTATCAAAAAACGAAATGAGAAAAACGAGATTGCCGGGTATAAAGCCCGACTCGTTGCCCAAGGATTCTCCTAAAGACCTGAGATTGATTATAATAAGATATATTTACCAGTGATGAATATGATTACATTTCGTTTTCTCATTAGCCTAGCAATCTTTAAAAGATTGGAAATGCGTCTTATGGACGTTGTGACGGCATATATATATGGCTCATTAAACTCTGATATTTATATGAAAATTCATGAGGGATTCAAAATGCCTAAAGCATGCATTCTCCGCAATTTATTCTCAATAAAATTACAAAGATCCTTGTACGGGTTAAAGCAATCCGGTCGCATGTGGTATCAACGCCTAAGTGAGTACCTAATTAAGGAAAGGTACAAAAATGATCATATCTGCCCATGCGTGTTTATTAAGAAATCAGAAACCGGATTTGCTATTGTAACAGTTTATGTTGACAATATAAATTTGATTGGAACTCCATAAGAGTTAGCTAAAACTGCCGAGCAAACTAATGAATTGCTGCTAAAAAATCATGATCTTAGACCTGCTTACTCAAAAGCATTGCCTGAAGCACATGCTAACTTTGAGAAAAATACTGGTCATTTTAAGGGCTATAAGTGCAGGCAAGAACATAATCCTAAAAGAGATGGCAGGAAATTTTACCGCCCTATGAAATCAAACTTTGGCCTAAATCATGGCAAAGAAAAGAATCCAAAAAATGTGATTAATGAAAGTATTTGTCATCGCTGTGGCATGACTGGGCACTGGTCACGTACCTATCGTACGCCAAGGCACTTTGTTGACCTATACCAAGCATCTTTAAATAATACGGGCAAGCGTGGTGAATCTCATGACATTGAAATCAATCTTACTGCCATAACCACTGTTGAGACCAACAATATTTTCATTGGTGGAACTCCTCTTGCTCCTAAAGTAGCAAATGTGAAGACCTCTGATTACTTTGATGAAACATCAGATTGGTGGATGATGATTTGAATTTCAAATTTTATGATTCTAATCATTTTTTTTTAGTTGTTACGCTTTAAATATATTATACTTATGAACCTTATATAATATTTATTTGACTTTATAACTAAGATGCAAGATTGATTAATCCTAGAAGTGGCTATATGGTTCAATTGAGGGAGAGATATTATAAACTATGCATTGCAGCATTAGTATGCGGTGAGTTCACAAGATGCAAGATTGATTAGCCCCTGCAGTGGCTATATATGCATTGTACTCTTTTTTCTTTCTGTCCGGTTTTTTCCCACAAGGTTTTTCCGGCTTGAAGTTTTTAACGAGGCAATTAATGCATCCATAAAGGGGAGAGATCATAACATTTGTGCTCTGCACTCTTTTTCCCTTTTATCCGGTTTTTGTCTCATTGGGTTTTTCCGGCTTAAGGTTTTTAATGAGGTAGTATCATTCGATGCACATTCGTAATGAATACAATGAATATTCAAGGGGGAGTGTTATGAAATACATGAATGAATATTCATTATATTCATCTTATCTTAATGTACTTATTATGGTATAATTGTATCATACATTCTAAGTACATCTCCCTATACAATGAACGTTCATCTCCCCTATCTACTATATGTATCATTCAATACATTGATATTAATGATAAGTACATTATTGTTCTCCTATAAATAGGAGTTTAATTTTGATGTACAATACAATGACAACCATTAGAAAAAACAGTTACTGAAAATAAAACTCTCTCCTCTGGCTTTCTCTACAATCTTTGTTGTCTAATTTTCTCTACTCAATCTCTCTATTCTTCTCTATTATATATTCGCCATGCAATATTTCACAACAAAAATAAAATTGTTTGGATTAGAAATTTTGAGGATGGTGCCAAACACAATTCTATTCCGAGAGTAAAAATTTTGGGCAGTTACCAAACGCCTTCAAATGCTTAGAATTTGTTCTCAGGAATAGAATAACAAAAAATTATTATTGATCAAAAATTATTTCTATAAACAGAATGGTTACTAAACATGCCCTTAGCTGCTCTACCACGCATGTACCCTTGCAAATAGAGGTCTTCTTTTCCCGTATATTAGAGGCCCCTTTAATAACCTAATTTAATTCCAACCAAAAAAAAAAAAAGAAATAACTTAATTAAAGTGCCAAGAGTTACAAATTCATCCTTGATGAGATTAAAAAATGATTTTATGGACTTAATTATTGACTTAAAATATTCGATTAGAGTCCCCTCCGATAAAAACTCAAAAATAGATACTGAAAATTTAAGTACTGAATTTTAAGCAACAATAGTCGTTAAGTCTTGAAAATAGAATAAAAAGGACCATTTCTTTCATTGAAAATGAATGATTTGGAAAAAATTCTAAAAAATAATTATTTGTATCATTTAAAATAATAAGACAATAAAAGATATTTTCATTATATTTTATCTAAATATTTTCGTCAACGAAAATATTTAGATAAGCCCTGAACCCCAAGCCCCAAATTACATGATGTATGGAATCAATGCAAATGCGCCAAATATGGATTACCAGGTGTCAATATCTAACTTTCAAAAGGTTCGAGTTTTTATTCCTTCTTTTTCTTATGCCCAATCAAAAGAGCTTTACCATTAGAATAGAGTATTAAGTGGAAATCCCTGTGAAAAAAAAAAAAAAAGAATACAAATCTGTGGCAACAAGCTGTCTATCTCTCGAGCTCGAGACAGATTTGATGGTGCTCTTGAAATTTTTTTCAAGCTAAGTTGAGTTCATTAAACTTTTAAAGCTAAAAGCCCTTTTGAACTAAGATTTTGTTCTTGGGCCCAGCCTTCTGGAGGCGTAGAATCGATGGATAAAAGACTTTCTGGATCAGCCCACGAAGAAGAAGAAGAAGAAGAAAAGGCCCAGCATTTGAGGAACTTGATGAGATCGCGAGTCAACTCGCGATTCCAACGAGTTTAGCGAGTTTGACTTGTCATCCTGAAGCGATTCCGACTCGCGATTTTAAAAAGCATCTGGTTTGATGCTTACGGAGTAGAACGTTACCAAAGCCCAAAGGTAATTTCTCTCTCTCTCTCTCGGTGTTAGTTTTGCTTCTTGGGCAGCTAACATTCACTTCCGCTTTCTACTTCTTCTTCTTCCTCAGTCGTCCTGCAATTACTTCTTCTTGTTCTTCCCATTTTTATTCAAATTGCAGCGCACCCATATTCTCAGTTTTTATTGGATTTTGAGGACACCCACACCCCCATCAAGCAGTAAGTACTTTGTATGACTTGGTGGGATTACTAAGACGTTTGCGCTCTGGCGTGTATGGTTGACTCGACACAGTTGATTCCTCTTGAATTTTTCGCTTTTATAGGTCGAGGTTAGATCACCACCCCGTGCCAGGAAGGAACAATGATTTTCCAATCGCGGGACCGAACTGCTCGGACCTCGAGAAATTACTCCTCTTTTTTTTTTTTTTTCTTTTTCTTTTTTTTGGCTTTCTAATGAAATAGCACATTTGATACATTTCATCGAATCTTCTTAAGTACAGGTTGATAACGTCAGAATCCATGAAAACCCACGCCATCACAATTCCACGCCACCTGCTTGATTAAATTCCAGAAAGCATCTGCTTTGGGATGGTCTACTTAAATTATACATCTTTCTATTTGTACTGTCACCATGTACTTCAACTCTCTGTATCCATGCTAATTCTGAACACTTGACCAGTGATCCTCCAGGTTTCTCCTATATGCTCACCTTGAGGTTTTGTAATATCTCTGGTATTGGCAAAACTAGTGTCACGCTGAGCCATTGAAGTATGTCAACTAGCTTAAATATGTTCAATGCAACATACATTCATCTCTCCCCTATGACAGTGTGAACGGACAAGTTTCCCCTTGGCCTTCCTCTTCCATTCACTATTTCCTGTCATTCAATATCTAATATTTTCTAACCGCACAAAACCTGGGTCGCTAGTATTCCTGTGTATGCTGGAACATGATAGTTTATTTTAAAACTTTTGATTGCAGTGAAATCAGATCTTTAGCTGGTTGAGTTGTCTTCTCTTTGGTAGCTGATACCTTAAGTCAGAGGCAGGCAGTCATTCAGCTAAATGGTGAGTGTCATATTGACATTTTCTCCTTGTATTAGTACTAACTGTACAAAGAAGTGCAGCACATCAAAATGTTCCATCCTAGGATATTACACCTCTTCTTGGACTCGTAAGATGGAGGACATTGTAGTATCCTCTTACCAGCCTCGTCATTATCATGGTCGGCTGAGTTTACAATTTTGTAAGCCAAGTAAGTTCCCCTCCCTCATAATTATCATGGTGGTCTAAGTCTGCAAATAATAAGCCAAATAAATTCCCTGCAGGAAGTCTTAGTAGTTACCTTAGCTATGCAGTTTCCTGTTCCTAATATTTGAGTACTTTTTTCTTTAATGAGGTACTCTTTAGTTGTTTCTTGCAACTTGGCTATAAAAATTTTTTGATTGTCAAATAGCTCATGACAAATTGCGTGTTACAGCCAATGTTGTAAAATTTTGAACACTTCTTTCCAGTTCTAACGTTGCCAATATTTGGTGCAGTCTTTCCTGGAGGCCATCCGTCTTTCTTCTCTTCAACAGTTTGTCAAGCAAACCAAGGGGATAGTGCCTTTAGTGGCGAAAACATTACACTAGATCAGCAAATTTTAGAGCAGGAGCTCCAAGTTGCCATTAAGGAGGAAAACTATGCAAAAGCTGCAAAACTCAGGGATACACTTCGTAGTATTCAAGAGGATAGCAAAGCATCCGTGCTAGCAGCAAATGCTGAATTTTACAGATCATTTAAAAATGGAGATTTATCTGCCATGCAAGCAATTTGGTCAAAAGGGGATCATGTTTGTTGTGTACACCCAGGTGTCCTTGGCATATCAGGTTATGAATCGGTCATGGATAGTTGGATTCATGTATGGGGAAACTATGAGTTCCCATTGGAGATTGAGCTGCGAGAAGTTAGAGTCCATGTTAGAGGGCATTTGGGCTATGTAACTTGTGTGGAACTGGTTAAAACCAAAGGTAGCAGCTGGGGAGGGCAGTTTGTGACTAATGTGTTTGAGAGAAGTGGTGGTCAATGGTTCATCTGTCTCCATCATGCTTCACCTGTTGATTTTTGAATAGTGTTCGCTGAAATTTTTTTGTTCATTGGCAAAATTGTCTGTTTCTGATGGATCTGCTGCTCTAGTTTGATCTTGTCATGTTCTTTAATTGGTTGCTTGATTTTTTAGCATGTTATTTACTCTTTCTTGAAATCAGAGGGAATAGCTTTGTTGTGAATGTAATCACACAAATGTTAGGTAAAGAAAAGGGTGACCCTCACAGTAAGTTGCTACTAGTCCAAACAGAACTAGCGACACTTTTAAGATTGTCATAGTGTTGAAGTTTGTTGCAGAAACTGTTCATCCCACTTGATGTATGGGGATTTCCACAGTATCTACCTTGTCTTTGAGTTTTCTATGAAAGAAAATCATTAGATAGAGCGCCTCCTCATGATGTGTCATCAGAATCTTATGGAAATTGAAATAGATGGTTCAAACAGAAGTTTTAATGGAATAGGGCTATGTCAAACAAGCAAATATCATTTGATATCAGAGCTTGATGGAACTTTATGCATTCATCGGATATTGTATATTAATATTTACAAAACTTTCATAATGTGGTCTCTAAAAACTATTTATCTCAAGATTGGAGCCCCAGCTCATTTGATTGAAAGGCCAGAAGGTGAAGAATTGCGAAAATTAGAACTAATTTGGAGGTAAGAGTGTAGTTTGCCAGTCAATCCGTGCTCACATCCCCCTCTCATCAGTGATGTGACGTATTGATATCTTCAATTTTCAACAATGAGAACTGATCCTTTCCATCAAAACAGCGTGGAGGTGAAGCATTGCTACCTCACAATTAGAGAAGATCTGCTAGGGTTGCAGATTCAAGCTCTAAGATGACTTTCTTGTATTAACCAGTAAAGCAAATTGCAGTTACTCTATAAGCTAATAAAGCTATCCAAGATTCTTCCTCTTTCATGTCAAACTAGGCCCCTGCACCTGCAATACTAAGGTTGGTTCTGGGGACCCATCTTGACTAAATTTTACCGCCTACTGGAGGAGCTTCCCATACAATGCTTATTCATCAATTTGTGCACCAGCGTGTAATCTAATATCGTAGAATGTGACGATAGTGGCTTTTCTGGTTCAGTGCGCTAGTTTGATGATTAACCAACTCAAGCAAGTGCGATGTACCGTGCATTTGCAACTTAAAACTCTTCTATCATTTGAACAAGAGTCGTGAATCACATAATCACATGTAGGTGTACATAATGATGGCACTAAATCCATCTCTACCTCATTTTATTCTACCCAACTGTAATTTGGCTTCTCTTTACTTTGATGGGATAATGTTTACAAACATATAATTACAATAACTGTACAGGCCAACCAATTAAATCCGTCAATCCTGGAATAAAAAAAGTAAAAGATCCAGTTCATTAATCCCGCCCAAATTCACCGTGTCATCAGCAGATGAACTTCCGGAAAACATTTGGTAATCCATGAAGCTAAGAAAAGGAGAGGATAGATCATTCAGGAACATTCCTATAAAGAATTACAGCTCTCAAGTCAGGAACCAAGAAAAAAGGACATTAACGAATCAAGTAGTCTCAGGGTTTTCTCAAAGGAGGGATTAAATCCCTTGAAAATAGCCAAAAGTACCAAACATTTCATTTTCCGTGTAGTCAGAAGCTTCGACATCATATGCGGGCGGTATTATCTGAACTTCATTGACCCTCATAATCAGCCAACAAAACTTTTGCTTTCAAGTCAGGTGCAATCCCTTGATGATTGCGTGTGATGTGTCAGGCAGGCAGCAAAATGCTGAGCAGTCCCCAGCCCCAATTCCCATTTAATTACACAAGATCCCTCAGCTTAAGCGCATTCCAAGCTGGAGTTCTCCAGCACTCCAAGTGCATCGAATGAAGAGGCAATTTATGACTTCGCCGCCCTCTCCACTCAACCATACAAGAAGGTGGTATTTATGCTTGTTTGCTTTACAAATGGACTCGAATCCCTTTAAAACTCATGATTAAGCTATAATAATTTCAGAGAACCATACTCCCTCGGTGCGACTGTCACAGGATGCATCAACAGTGCACGCCATTACCATTCATAGGTATGGCATTGCATGAGCCATTCAAAAACTTGGATGCATTTCCATTTATGCAACTTTTCATGACTGAGGGTCCATTATTTATGCCGTTGGCGATTGCCTTGCTTCCATAGCATAGGACTCCATCCCACTGCCCACATGAAGCTGCTATAAGTCCTGTTGCAGTTGAAAGTGAACAGTAAAACGTTAAGGCAGGTTAATCAGAAGAAAGCTAAAATGCTGTCAATAGCAAACAAGAGTGAACTGGATAATGATTTCTATCTTACTGGCACTGCCAAATAAAATTGCTGAGCTAGGTGCCTAAGAAAATTTAAATATTCAAAATGATAATGCAGAAACTTCCACCATGGGTCAAAGAACCAATGAATTCTCCCAATTCCAACAGAATAAAACCGACACAATAAGATTACCTTGGCAAAGACACACCATTAAACAGGAAACACAACTGAACAGACCAAGCAAATTCACAAGCAGTGACACTATTCTAGATGAATCATGGATGCTTCTCAGAAAGTCATCAATTAGGTTCATCAGTGATTGCATCAGCTCAAGAAAGTTCACCAGCAATATTAAGTGGAACTTTCTCTCTAAGATAGTGGTTACAGTGAACAAACGACAAATGTACAAATGAGTAGAAAACCATGGATACATTGACGTGTGCATGAATAGGGATGAGAAACATATTATATTCAACAATGCATTACCTAAAAAGAGACCAGAAGGTTTTCCTGGCCTTGACTTGAACTCAGGGTGGAACTGAGCACCTATGAAATACGGATGATCAGGAAGTTCCACAATCTGCAATCAATGTACAGAATTAAATATGAAATCAACAAGAAAGGAGAAGTACTTAATAGCACTGAATCATCAGGTACTGCCACAATTATTACAAACAAACTACAATTGAAGTAAATAATATTAAGTTGTATTCAAAAACATAATAAAAGTACCATGAATACTTACTTCCATTCGCTGCCCACTTTCATCCCTTCCAACAAAGCGCAGGCCGGCCTTTTCCAGTTCTGGTACAACCTCAGGATTTACCTAGGTGATATCAACTAAACTTGTTAATAACCAAGCAAGCAAAAGAAATGAAGATTACTCAGGACTGATATGACAAGCAGTTTTATGCTAATATGGATTCACCTCATATCTGTGCCGATGTCGCTCATCAACAAACCTTGCATTGCCATACCTAAAGGATTAAAAAATATATGAATAAATCAAATATTTTCCTGATACATCATCTCTTGTAAGTGTGACATGACCATATAAAATACGATTTAGCCTTAAGCACTTGTTTATCCAAATTTAACACTCCTAAACATGAAACAAAGTTAAAAATCTCCCAATTCCTTACAACTTTGCAGATTTGCAGTCAGTATTCCTGAAATAAGTCCTCCTTGATCCTAAACGCATCGTCCCTCCCATGTGAGTCTTTGAAACCTGATAAATGTAGCCCATGAATGAATGAAAAATGAATTTACTAAGCCAGAAGGAATTAAAATTATCATCTTTAGTAAAATATTGTAGAAGTACTGCATGCCTCTGGCATGAATATGACACAAGGATTCTTTGTCTCAGGATCAAATTCCGTGCTGTTTGCATCATGCAAACCCAACACAGATCTTGCAAAGTCTATAACAGCAATTTGCATCCCCAAGCAAATGCCCAAGAATGGGACATTATTTTCCCTTGCATACTTTGCTGCGAGAATCTTCCCTTGCACCCCCCTATCACCAAACCCTCCTGGAACCAGCACTCCATCAGCACCCTGTGCAAAAAGACAGTTCAGTTGTATAATCAGTTGAAATCATGGAACTAGCTTGTATCAGCAAATGAGGAAATCAAAACTGCATATTGGGCCAAAAGGCTATTAAAGTATAAAACTAAATGTACCTTCAATGAATTCCATGCATCTTTATATGCCTCGGGAGACTGCTGGGAAAACTTAGTTGTCAATTACTATTGTCTATTAATTGTATACAATCTAACTTCTATTCGCAACATACAACAGAACAAAAATAATAAGTCACATAAGAAATGAGCTCAGCTTCACCTCTTTCCAAGTGATATCCTCCAGGTCGCTTGCAGGAACCCAGTCTACAATAAGTTTCCTTCGGCAGGCAACAGAAGCATGCAAAAGAGCCTGCCATATAACCCAAAGTATAAGAATCTTCTACAATACAACTTCTTAGCATTACATTGCACACATGGATTCTGTGAGCATATTTTTGATAAATTAATCTGTCATTATGAACAGACCACACATTTACAGCCCAATGTGACAGAGAACAAAATGCCAATCAGGAAGATGTTCCAGAAACTTCATTTCCCCAAAAGATTTTGAAATGGAAACAAAGGAAATTGTAATTGTTCTCAAAAAGAGACTCATTTGGAAAATTTTCACACTACTAAAGTGGTTGCATCGGACTTGAGGGGCAAAATGTGAACCCAACCAGCAAGAACCAAAGAAAGGAAAAGGCATTAAAGCAAGTAATCAAAGCGCAAGCATTGCACAATCATCCAAGAGATGTATTATACAAAATGCCTGCAAAAATATGACTCTTCAGTAAGCCACTCACCTTCAAGACAGAGAGATAAGAATCTGAAAGCCCTGTGTATTTTCCTACCATAGCAATTCGTACCTGCAATATGCACAAAATAAAAGCATGACAACTGATACCACATGGATAAATATGCCTAGACAGACCAAATAGAAGTTCAAGGCCTACCGGATCAGACAACTGGTCATAAACTTTTGTCCGAGCAGTCCATTCCTCCAACTCTGGCTTCCTTGCAATGCTGGAAAGAAATGGCAACATGTTGAGTGATGCCCAAGAAACCAGAACAAAGGGGCAAGCATTCATTTATTGAATGATAAAACAAAAGGCGAGGGAGAACTGATTCACACCACATACCCCATAAGGTTCAGTCCCTTCAGAATTGCTTCATGTGCCTTTTGGTCCTATCATGAGGGGTTGAAAAGAGGCATGAAGAAGCTCTATTGAGCCTTTTGCTATGAAACAAATATGAAGGCATATGGTTTGAATTTCAAAGTTCTTAAACTACTTACTCTTAGCAGCAAAGGAATGTGCCAAATGTTCGGGACATCATATAGAGTCATGATGTTTTCTACCTATAATCAAGTTGCTTACAAATGATTAATGATCGGTCAAAAAAGGCCAACAAAGCTTATCAAAATTTAAGAGAAGTACCGGCACATGGCAAAATTGAGAGAGCTTTCCTTTAACATTCTCATCAAGCGCCTGTGACAGATGACCTGACAACTTTAGTCTACTATCAGCACAATTATTAAAAGAAGTACAGAAGTGATAGATGAGGCAAACCTTTGCACTTCTACAAGCTAGAATATTTGGGGTCAAACCCAGTCCTCTAAGACCTCGGACGCTATGCTGGGTAGGCTTTGTTTTCTGTGGGACAATATGACAGAGGCTATGGTTAGCATGCCAAGGACATAATTCAGGAACACATCCATATCTAGCATCTTAAGAAATCAGTCAATTGACAATTTGATTCTAACAAAGATACCTGTTCACCAACAACATTGAGTACAGGAACAAGGCTGACATGAATCAAGCAGAAATTGCCAACTCCTGCAGAAATATTTAGGTGGGTAAACAACAATGTTTTGCCAAAAACTCTCAAGAGTAAATTTACTTAAATCAAACATGGTGTAACCTTACCTACTCGGTAAGAGAATTGACCAAGTGCCTCGATAAATGGCATAGATTCGATATCCCCTGCATTGATATGAATTTAGTCCACCCAGAACCAGGAAAATGATAGTCACCACTAAAGCTACTTACCTATAGTTCCACCGAGTTCAATGACACAGACATCTGCCGGGCCTTCTTGACCGTCAACTGGTATCATGGCTGCACGTTCTATCCACTCTTGAATGGCATCCGTAATATGTGGAACCACCTAGAAAAGAGCAAAATTTGGTTAAAACTATAAGGAACCCAGCACTACAGAGAACCTAAAGTAAACGTAAAATTAAACCACGGACAATGCTACATCCAGTTGAATAAGAGTAGTAATAGTTGCAAAGCTCTAACTTTTTACAATATCAAATTGCCTAACAGACCTGGACCGTCTTTCCGAGATAATCACCTCTTCTCTCCTTGTCAAGAACTGACTGTTAAAACACCAAAAATATGTTAAATTTAGGAAGGAACATTTCTCGATTCTCAAAGACATCCATATATAGAATGCAAGAAATTTGATGGGTTGAATACCTGATAGATTTTGCCAGTTGTGATGTTATTATCCCGAGTTAAAGTGATGTCAAGAAATCTTTCATAATTTCCGAGGTCCAAATCCACCTAAGAAACGATTTCAGATGAACCTTTTACTCCACTGCCAGGAGAAAATTCTAGAGAACATGGGCAGAGAAGCAAAGAGCGCGCATATGCTCGATAAGCAAGTGCAAGTGTGCAAATGAGACATGTAGGTCAGTTACATGTACAAGGTTACCTCGCCACCATCATCTAAGACAAACACCTCGCCATGCTCGAAGGGGGACATAGTCCCGGCATCGGTGTTCAAATAAGGATCTGAAAAGTATCATAGAACAAGGAGCAACAATCAAACCAAAGGAGGCAAAGAAGCGTAAAAGAGATGGCAAGGCAGACAGGGGGGCGACAGAGGGGGGATACCAATCTTAATAGAAGTGACGCGGAGGCCGCAAGCTTTGAGGAGGACCCCGATGCTACTGGCAGTGACGCCCTTGCCGAGGCCGCTGACGACTCCACCCGTGACGAGAACGTACTTCATTTTCTCTGGCAAAAGCAAAAGCCCATGGGGCGTGCTAAACGTCAGTCGAGGTTTTGTCAATGAGGAAGGTATTAAGTAGCAAAGTCAAAAAGACGAGAGCGAGCGGTTTGTCGGGCGTGATGAAAACCAAAGGACAAGGCAAGAACAAAGCGGATAGACATGGATATGGATGTTAATCTGTAACAAGAGAAAAACAAAAGACAAGGAAGAAACGGCTGTTGGGTGGGAACGGAGAGAATGATAAGAAACCCTGTTCAGCTCACAATGGCGGTTGACACAAGGCCGCTCCCCACGACCGTTGCTCCGGTTTGCGTCGGCGTGAGACGTGGAGAGGTTAGTACCCTCGCTCTCTCTCGCGCGCTCTCTCTCTCTCTCTCTCTCTCTCCCTCTCTCTCGCTCTCTGTTTCTCCCTGTGTCTCGCTCTCGCGCTCGCTGGCTGGGCTTCCCTCCTTGGCGTGGCGGCGGGCGATGGGAGCGGCGATGTTTCAACTTCTTATTTAGAGAGAGACGAGGACTCCCCTAGTCGCCCCACCCTCAAGACTCAAGAGGTAAAACACGGGAATCGAGAGGAGTTTAAATACCCCACGAACGGGAGACGCGAAAAGGCTAACTCCCAACTCAAACAGTAATATTAAAAAATCTCTTATGATTTACTTGAAATGTTAAGGTATATATAAATATTCCAGTATCGCACTTTCCCCTTTCCCCTTTTTTTTTCTCGATATTCATCCATCTCCTTTTCTAATTCTATTAAGCTTACGCTGCACGAGTCCGTTAGTTCTAAAATTAATGGCGACAATTATAATAAAAGTCTTATCAATCTGTCGCATTTATGAATTTCAATTATAAAATTTTAGTTTGTTCATTTTAATTATAAAACTTAAAAAAAAGTTGACGTATTTGGATCTTTTCATTTATCCCATCAAAATGGTGATGATATTTTCTTGAACCAAATGGACTGATTATCCCTTTTCATGGACAAAGCATTTTAATATTTTGATATGAAATTCAATTGAGGCCATGTGTCTAAAAAAGAATAATTACTCATTCGAAATTCAGATTCTAGAAGGTCTTACGAAACACAAATCAAAATATGCTTAGGTTAATTTTTTCATTCACTTACACTAATGAACAGCGGAAGGATTTGGCGAAATTGAGTTCAAATGGAGGAAGTGATAAACCTCTGAACGAGACAAGCTGGAGAATTAATTTCGGCTACAATTGTCTCATTTTCAAATAAATTTGAGGGCTGACCAAAAAAAAAAAAAAATTGAGGGAGAACAAAATCAAAGGCTATAAATAAAAATATATATATGAGAGAGAGAGGTTAAAAAGAAGGGGGGAACAGGAGACCTTGCTTGGCGCCGCCAAGTTGGCGGCTATTAGGGTTTCTCTGGTGCAGGAAACGCACGTGCCCATCAATGAAGCAGCTGGTCGGCCTCGTCCCGGAAGGTGCAGCGAGCTCCCCTGTTCCTCCTCCTCCTCCTTCCCCAAACCCTGCCTCCGCCTGTCTCCGACCCTCCAGACTCTCCCGCTTCCGTCGCCGCCGAAGTGAACCGCCTTAGGCATGACCCCAATCCCGACCGCGCCTTCTCCGTCTTTCGTCCTGTGGCTTCCCTCTGGACCCTCACTTTTGCCTCCTTCGTCTGCGTCCTCTCCCCCTTCACCTCCCTCTCCCTGCTCCCGCCTCGATGTCGTCCTCTCCGCCTCATTGCCTTGCGGCAGGGTACTCTGCTCTTCCTTTCTTGATTCTCTTGCTCTGCTGGGCGGACACCCTCTCTTCCTATTTTCAGGCCTTGACCAGATGCCATCGATTCCTCTTTGTGATCCTGGGTGTTCTTGGGCATAGGTTCCTCCTATTCGCTTATTATTAAAAAAAAAAAAAAAAACCCGATATTTGCTTTTAATATTGATGACATATTATTAACTGAGCATTAGCATCTTTATGATGATTTGGGCTTTGTGCTACCATCTTACTGGAGAAGGACGCTGATGATGACACACTTGGACTTGATACCTTTTGACAGCACGCGCCAAATTGGAGCTTTTGCAGTGGCCATGAATCAAGGCAGCAGCAGTGGACATCGGAGACAATGTCATGCTCTCCCATATACGCGCACTCCAGTACAGGCATGGTCACTCAGGGAGATCCCAGCAGCCCGCCAATCGATGAGAACCTCATAACCCAACGGAGGTAGTTATTGTAAGCAAAGGTATTGGAGGCGACCCAGTCTCGACGATGTGGTGGAATAACAAGCGAGCGGCTCCATCCAATTCGTGAGTCCTGCAAAGGGCCTTGGTATAAGTGTAGTCATTGGGAATAAAATCGAGCCACTTCAACTGCTCATACAGAGTGATGGCGGCAGCGGGATTGGGGCTCTCGATCAAGCTGTTGAAGTGGAGGCCGAACATAGGCCTTGACGAGGGAGTTGAGGGGGCCTGCTCAGCATAGCAAAGAGAATGCAGTAATGAAGGAATAGCAGAACACCGTGCAAAAGGAAGGAGATGATGCGGCAGGAGAAGCAAAATCGAGGCGGGAGCGGAGGCGAAGGGGGAGAGGACGGAGATGAAAGTGGCCTAAGTGGGAGGGTCGACAGGAAAGTCACAGGAATCCAGGTGACGAAAGAAGGAGAAGATGAGGTTGGGGTGGTGCTTAAGCTGGTTCACTGCGGCGGCAACTGAAGTGGGAGAGATTGGAACCTGGGAACATTGGGCGGGTCTGGCGGGTCGGAGTCGAGGAGACGTGGAGGCAGAGAGGAACTGGGTTTGGGGAAGGAGGAACAGAGGAACTTCTTGGCGCACCTTTCAACTGCAGGGGCGACCCCGTGTGCTTCGTTGATGATGTAATGTGTGTGTTTCCTTCTTGCAACAAAGAATCCCTACTTAGACTAGTGACTCTTCAGCTGCCGCCATGTCAAAATACCGAAAATTTATAAAGAACAGCTTGAGAGAGAGAGAGAGAGAGAGAGAGAGAGTTGGAGAGACTTGACTCCTCTTCAAGATCTCTCTAAGATGTATATTTTTTTATTTAGTTTTCTATATCTCTTGATATTTCTCGCGTATATCTCATTTAATTGTGCATATATTGATCGATATAAATCATTTCATAAAATTAATAGATAGGTTGATGTACTTTTTATTTATATATATTAAATATACCGAAATTCTCCAATTAAATATATCACACCTCATACTGGGCAAACAAATTAGACTAAACGTTTATTTTAAAACAGTCGATCCACAAAATCTCATAAAGGTCACTGCGATGGCCTTATAGCCCTTGCCAAATTTGGATGATAGCAAGCACCTTCACTTGGTGCTATCAACAGGGGCTATGGCCCTCGTCTGCAAAGTAGGGCAAGGACTGTTTGGTTGGAGAAAATTTCATCATTATATTGATGAAGTAAATAAAAAGATTCAAATGCATCAACTTAAGTTTCATAACTAACATAAACAAACTAAAAGTTTCACTATTGAAATGAACAAATGTATTCCGATAAGAAAAAAGGAATAAATGTGACAAATTTTAGTACTTCTATTATAATTGTCCCAATTAACTTATGTCAATTAAGTAATGTAGATCATGTGATACAAAGGTTTAATTAGGTCTTTTATAAGTCTCTGTATTTACAATAGTGTATATTACAAATGACAAAATGAGACCACTCAAAGATTTTCATACAAATAAAAAGCAATAACTTAATTAAACACGCAAGCCACACGAGGGGTGAATACATGGGATGAAGATCTCAACCCACAAGAAGAGAGAAGGCATTGGCTCAATTGTGGAGGCGAGTGGAACTAGAGCTTAGTTACGACTTTCTATCATTCTAGATAAGTGTCAGATAAACCAAAAACGTGTTATAGAGTCAATCATATTTTACAAAGGAGCATGCGCTTTATGACCTCGTGAAGAGAAACTTTTTGTGGGCTATAGTGAAGAATTTTGTAAAATTAGTGTACAGTTCTTTGGTTCTGCTTATGGTAAAGACTTATGCTAGATAGAGAAGTGAATGCAAAATAAATGACGTTCTGACAAAGATATTTTATTCCTAGCTTAGACCCACTTTCCATCGTCTTGTTGGAGTTGGAGTTGGCCCTTGGGAAGATATGCAAAAGTTCGACGACAAGATCCCTACACGTGAAATTGATAATTTTCAGGTTACCCCTCAACTCTTGCTCCCACTCCTACTCTCAGTCACTTTTATGATTGTGAGTTTAAATCATAGGATTGCCAAAATTGGTAGAAGGATTTAGGGAATTTCAATTAGAAATTGATAATCAACATTTGAATCTCATCAATTGCATGCAAAGTAATCGATTTATAAAACTTGCAGAATATTCGCGTCATTACCTTATCATAATACTAGAGAGATTTCCAGGTGTTCTCGTGCACTTCATTCTCATTTGTTGTCCAGTAGAATCATCTTTACTATTATACTTCATATAAATAATACCCAACAAGCCGATAAAATCGTGTGGGGGTGACAGTGACAATGATGGTTTTAGTCCACACGAGAAGTTTCTCGGTCTAAACTAGATGGTTTTTCATTTGAATCAAACAATTTACTAGCATGCACCTTCTTGTATCAACTTAATCTATCAAACAAATTTTCTGCGAAAGATGGCTAGAACACGGCCCACATAACGACTCTGAACTTTTCAAGTATACTGGCTTTTTCTAGTCATGAAGGCCATTTCACTTAAATATGTTTTCTGAACTTAAATTATTTAGATAAGTACACTATAAGTGTCATAATTTTAGTACGGCGTTAATTTAAGTGTTCCAAATTTAAAAAATATATAACTTAAGTGCCATTGGCAATTTACCTTGCTAGAAAATCTAACATAGACACTAGTCGTCATATGTGGCATCAACGATGTTAACATGGACAAATAATAAAAAAATTCAAAGATAAAAAAATTCCACATTGAAATGGAAAATTAATTAAAAAAATTCATCTAAGACGATTTATCAAAGATGGCAATCAAATATATAATTTTACTTCGATGTGACACTTAAATGAAAAAAGAAAAGTTATGACACTCAAGTGTTATCACACTCAAGTGATAGCCATATGCAAGTTATGGCACTCTTGCTTTCCTTATCCTAAGCATTTTTATTTATAGGTAAAATGGTTGGGTAGAGCCAATCAATGCAGCTATCCCTCTGAACTTTACCATAAGGGTCTCATGTAAGCAAATGCCTTGCATTTTTTAATTCTTTATAAGACATATTGATAGAATTTGGTATCATATAATATAACTAGGTATTTCTCGTGAATGAGGTTTATTGCATATAAAATCCAAAACATTTAAAATTTAATTTTCAACAAAGATCAAAATAAAAATATCATCAAAACAATCATTATGTACTAATACATAAGTAGTATTAGTTATAAATTACCTCATTTGCCTCTATTTTTTCCCAACCACTGTATAGTTCTGTACTCTAAACACCCATCATACTCTTTTCTTATTTTACTCACACCAACTCAAATAGAAATAAGTAGGTTAGATTTAATATTTAAATGAGCAATTACGTGAAAAGGACTAACACATAAAGGCTCACACTTTTTCCATCTATTTTTTGACTTCCGACACCTCCTATCACCTTAAACTGATCACAATATCTCTTGCAAGTCCTAGATTTTGATATTTTTTCTTACCTTTTTCTTCTTTTGTTTCTTTGTAAATTTTGATGCATTTAAAATTCAAAAAAAAAAAAAAATGTATTTGCCAATAATTTGATTGGATTGTCTTATAATGCAATTATTATTGTCAAAATTTTCTTGTCAACAACTAATTATTCCACTTAATCAGTCACACCTTTTAGTTTTGTCAATGTAGTCCTAAATTTTTGGGCGATATTCCAATGTAATCCTCCTCACCAATTGCCACCGAAAGTTGCTCATATAGTGTCTACTCATTGCCGATTGTCCTAGTTAGTATGTTGACTTAGGCAATTTGTTGATTCATGCCGCAATTTGCTACGACAATTGGCAAGAAATACTACATGTAAATATCGCGTAGATATGTAGGACTATATTGCCAAAAATTGAAAAATTAAAATTAAATTGATATATGTACAATAGGTTTAAGATTACAAATATTTAAATAATCACTCCTTCAACAGACACATATATTAGCATTTTTTGAATAAATATACTATGAGTGTCATAACTTTCGTACAATATTCACTTTAGTGTCATAAATTTGAAAAATCGATTAGTTAAGTGCCATCGGCAATTTGCCTCGTCGGAAAATCCGATATAGACACCAATCATCTTATATGGCATCACCAGCTCTAACGTGGATAAATAATTCATAAAAAAAAAAAAAATTAACAGGAATGAGAAATTAATTTAAAAAAAAAAAATCCATGTAGGATGATTTGTCAAAAATGACACTCAAATAATCAATTTTACTTCAATATGGCACTTAAGTGAGCGAAACCACACTCAAGTGAGTGTTGTACAAAAGTTATAACACTCATGTTGTACTTATCTTTAGGTTATTTTGTCATAACATAGGTACCATCACTTGTCAATTTATTTGCGTGCACTATCTGCTGACCATTTTAAACTCATTGCCTACACTTGCTAAATTTACTCAAATATGAACCTTGAAGTGTCATAGATGCTGACATGGAAAAGGGGAACATTATTCATCAACTATGATGTGTGAAGTGTCGTGCAGACCTAAGGTTCGAACACCAAATTAGATATTCTTCGTCAGCCTTGTGGCGTGTTATAAATCATCCCTTGAGTTTTACCCTTATTTCCAATCCTTGTCCTTGGACTGTTATGATCCGTTCCTCATGAGATCTTGGCACATGACGAGTTAATGAGAGGAGAAAAGGCCCTAAATTGAGATGGACTGACGCGAAAGGATCTTCCTCTTACATGCAATGGGTTTGGGGGGATGGGCCAGCACCTGCCACTCGTACATATGTACGTATAATCATACATATGTAAGTATATTCTCAGGGTCCATCTTCGTACATTGAACAGTGGCATTAACCTCAAATATCTTTCTGAGGCTAGTGCAGCCAGTGTGTTTTTTTCGTCCTGGAGGAATAATCACGTGTACAGTCTGAGCCTGCCAGTGATTGGCTGGCGACATATGGGACAACTGGACAATCTTCCTTCGCATTCTCCGCAAGTCTGCAGTTAATCATGTTCACTGTATCAGTAAGCCTGGAAAGGAGAGCTGTAGTTAACAACGGCAAAGAACACTTTCAAGAAGCTTCACCATGTGACCGCAACCAAATGCCATGTTCTTGGGATTTGTCAGGCAAACAGGGCACACCTATACAGAGAACAGGAAGATGGATAAAAGAGGTAGTGAGCAATATTCTCAGTACTGGAAAGTCATCTGTTATGTTGCAAGGTTGTAAGACAATTGTCAACGAGTCCCATTGCTCGGAAAAATTATGTTGTGGAATCTGGACCCAGCCTAGTTATTCGCTAGAGCCAGAAATCCATGGATAACTGTGAAAGAAAATTACTCCTGGGTTCATTTCTTTGACAACTTCATGCGAAATTGGGTTTATCGTAGGACTAACTTCCTTGCATTTGTTTAATGGAATACTCCCGGTGGATTATATCGGAAAGATTTGGCAGAATGCTTTCAATATCAGGGATTACTTTAAAGTGTGCCTAACCGTGATTAACATTTGAATTGATAGATTACACCAGTGTGCCTCTCACTTTTCCAGTCCAGCAGTACCTTCCAGCTCAAAAAAACTTACAGATGAGAAAACAGGACTCGCAACCTTTGTCATCTTTACCTGGTTCTGTTGGTCATCAGATGTGGCTGAGAGGTTGGTAGGCATTCTGAGTATGCCATCACTGTGCGGAATTCCCCCTGGTGGAGGACGTGGAACTACCCTTTTTGCTTTGCCCCTGGCATGACTTTTTGGTCCGATAAAAGGAATGGGCATACAGATTACGGTGAGATCAGGAAGCAATAATTTAATCACTATATTTACTTAAAATAATGCAACATCCTGATTCATAAACCCTAACGTTTTTGGACGGTGTTGCTATTTAATGGAATAAAAAGATGCTGAATGTTCGTAACGGGGAGAAAGATGTGGGACGCAGACATACGTACCCGAGCATTCCAAGCTCGAGGGTGGCTTTGTACTGGAAGGGAATCTCCATGAGAGCAGCAAGAGCGAATGCTGTTTCTTTCTCCGATGGACTTCCACTTTTAGACATGGTGGCAGTGAAATTCACAAACTGCTCAGACACAAATTTTCTTTAATGAAGTGTTGAACCTGAAATATTCTGCAAACTTTATAAATCGATTTCATTAAGAATTTTGGCCTGGGCAGTTGGCCTTGATCTAGAGTAGTTTGCATGCAGTTGGGGAGATTCCAACAAATGATTTTCAGCTCCTAAACTAAAAATCTCTCAATCCCTCAACAAACTGTGGCAATCATATGATATTAAACTCCCAATTCATAGGAGTGAGAGTAGGACGAGTAGGAGCGAGAGTAAAGAGGTGACCTGAAAATTATCAAATTCACGTGCAGGGATCTTGTCGTCGAACTTCTGCATATCTTCCCAAGGCCCATCTCCAACTCCAACAAGGACGATTGAAAGTGGGTATACGCTAGGAATAGAATATCTTTCTCAGAACATACACTTATTTTGCATTCACTTCTCGATGGAGAATAAGTCTGTACCATAACCAGAATTTAAGGACCGTACACTAATTTTGCATGATTCTCCGCAGCAGCCAAATGAAGAATTTTGGCCGTAGAAAAAGGTTCATTTCACGAGGTTATAGAGCACATGCTCTTCTTGAAAAAATTTGATCTACTCTATAATGCGTCTCTGACACTCATCTAGAGTTGATAGAAAAAAGTAACAAAGCTCTAGTTCTACCTTGCTTCCACGATGGAGCTGACGGTCCTCTCTTCTTGTGGGCTGAGCTCTTGATCCCTTGTATCCGCACTCCTTGTGACCTGTGTGTTTAATTCAGTTATTGCTTTTCATTTGTATAAAAATCTTTGAGCAGTCTGTCATCAAGACTTAGTTAAACCTTTGTAGCACGTGATATATATCACTTACTTTGTTAGATTCATCAATCCAAATCTAGACAAGTGTTGGAAGTCATGCCAAGGCATTTCATTTCCATTGACGACTCAACATGTATTTTCCCTTGTGTACCTCATTCATGCCTGTCTATTACTTTTCCTCTCCCTCCTTTTGGCGGGGCGCGAATGAAAGTGGTTGCACCACCCTTTAGGGTGGAGAGAGAGATGATTTTTTGTTTTTTTAATCATAGAGGCAATTCATGTTCAAACCTGGCCATCCGCAATGATAACTAATATATGGAATTGGCCACCACTTTTCTCCACAATGTCCACGGCAGCCTCAACTATCGGTCCGTAAGATGTTGGCCCTATTCAATAAAGCACAAAACGAGGTACTTGATACTAATCCAGAGAGAAAGGGAAGTGACAACTATAAACATGCCAGAAATCACCAACCTGAAAGTGTCAAACTTGGAACTATTTTTCTATAGCAGGCTAAAACTTCCTCAAATCCGTGGCAGGGGGAATGATCACTGTGAAAGCTGAATACTTCTCGATCATGAGTTGTGACTTAGAGAGTTGGGGGCAGGGAGATTAAGATGGTGAGATACAGATACACCAGACAGAATTTAGGAAGCGAATAACCATGATATAGTAGATATATACAATAATAAAAAAAAAAAAAAAAAACCACGCGCGTCCATCATACCATCTCCGAAGCCAAAGCAAGGAATTAAGTTGTCTTCGTCTAATGGAGCCAAAGTCTTTCCAATGATAGAGATGGCTGTCTCATAGGGATTCGGCACATCTCCGACGCTATGCAAGCTTCGCTTATTGAATGAGACCTTGCCTTGATAGCATTCGATTATGTTAGATGACGGAAACCAAGTTCTAAGTAAATTAACGAATTTCAAGGTTCAGCGCATGTTATAAAACCTGTCCACTCATTGCTTTTGGTGAAATCTATGCCGAGGATAAGATTGGAGGACTCCAGTCCAGCTTCTCTTAATGCCGTCGTCACCTGTGCCAGAGCATCCATAGTTTAGCGCGGCGCACTGAGAACTTGCACCCTACTGGGGGTACTTGGAGCAAACCACAGTCACGCCATAGAGTCCTCATTCGGCATGAGGGTTCCGCCATCTCAGCAGGGAAGAGGATACCTGATCAAGGGACGAGAAGCGATCTGGAATGAAGGCATATCTTTGCTTGGCGGGTGAATTCATTTGCACCTCTTCCTGATGGTCAAGAGATCTTCTGCTTATGCTTGTGCTTCTGGTGGTGGCAGGACGGCGGTGGTGCTGGCCGCAACAGAAGTTGCCCATATCTTCGCACTGACTTTGCCCAGAAGAAGAGTCTGAAGGCATGATTGAGAGACATCGCTTACGGTGGGCGTGAAGGCAAAGGAAGGAACAAATGCCTCCGGGGTGGCCCTGTAACAGCAACACCCACTTTTTTCCCGCTTTGATACCTTTTTCACGCGGTCACCAAAATAAACCGACTTGACGCTCACGCTAGGCCTGGGAATACCTGTATTTCGGGTCCTTACTTTAACCTCTAGAAGCTTGGTGGTTTGCATCTTTAAACTTTGGGCGTGTCAAGCGGAATTCTATTGTTCCTTGCCAAACAATACGGATTTATCTTGGTGTAAGTAAATTTCAATAGATGTTGATAGGTGTAAATATATCGTTGATATGAGAATATGAGCGAGGTTCTTTGTCCAAATAACTTGTTGCTAATTAACCAACACTTTTATGGAATTACCAATTTCTATTTGCTAGTTTGCACATTAACCATTTTTGTATTAATTCATTAACTTTTATTTGTGTAACCTATCAAGGTTTCATATTTACTAACTCTCACGTGAATTTGCCAACATAAATTAGGGTGATTTTCTGAACTTTGTCGAATTAAATTGCCAATCACATTTGAATCGTCAACTCTCATTTAAGTTACTTACTAATGTTTTGTCATTCTTTTTTAAATCTACCGAATTTTGAATTGAGTTATCAATTTTGATTTATCTTGATTAGCAACCTCTAACATCTAATAAACTCTTTTTAGATATTACTATCCTAGGGGAAATTACAAAAAAGGTCCTAAACGTACTGCACTTGTGGCAATTTAGTCATATACTTTTAAATTTGGTTAATTTAATCTTAAAAATTTTGATTGTTCTAATTTAATCATAAACATTTTGAAAATTCGCTAGCTGTCTTATGTATCACAATTGGCACTAACATAACAATTTTAAAAAAAAAAAATTGAATTTTTTTTATTCTTCTCTTTTTTCTTTACTTTTTTTTTCTAACCCTAGGCCAGCAAGGTCAACCACTAACCCTCTAGTGAGAGCCTCCACACCCCCAAGCCTAGTCTCGACAACCCTTGCATGTTGGCCGGTGAGGGTCACAATACCTTCACCTAGTCTGGGCAAGAGTCATGGCCCTCATTCGACGACTAGTGAGGGCAGCACTGCCCTCGCCTAGGTCTAGGGCAAAGGCCCTCTCCCGTGGCTGACGAGAGTCATGATGCCCTTACCTAGACCAAGGGTCACTAGCCCTTGGTTGTGGTCAACAAGAATCAACCAATGACCTCGCTAGCCTAGGGTTAGGGAAAAAAAAAAAAAAAAAAAATTAAAATTAAAAAAATTGGAAACATCTTTTTAAAAAAAAATTTGTCTACATCAACACCAGTCATAACACATAGGACAAATATTAATAAACTCATACTAAGAGACAGTAAATTTTAGGTATTGATAAGAATGACAAATAAAAAATTAGTTAAAGATAACAAAGTTGAAAATCTGTAAATTGAAAAATAGAGTTTGTAATTAATAAGTTAACAGCAAGTTACTAATATTATTTCAAAAATCTACCAGCTCATTTTTTGAACGGAGTGATAAAAGTGTCCATTTGTGAGGAAATTCGTGTTTGAGGACTACTCTTTGGGGTCGAAAATTTCGCAAGTTCTTAATTAATTATCCAAGTCATACGACATTATCGCTAATATCTCGGTAATTATAGTGCATAAAGCATCACTCTTGAATTAAAATGAGAAAGGCATTTGCGAAATGCTGGAACTAAGATTAAAATATGTTTTTCCTTTTAAAACTATCCTCATTAATTCTTTAGTTTTTTGGTTTTGCATTCCCAATGCTAGTATTTAGTCAAAAGCTTTTCAAAAGCTTGCCGAACGCTCAAATATCTCATCAAGCCTCTTGGGAAAGCTGAATCAAATGCACCCTAAGAACATTTTGAATGCGTTGAAGTGCAAGTAAGGAATTTATAGGCAAAACAAAAAGTCCAAGTAAAGAAGAGTGTGGAACATAGTAGTTCTTATCCGGTTAATAAATGCATTAACAATTAATTAGCCATAACTATCGAACTCTAAAAATCTTGAAAAAGAGAATAAGAACGTTTAGAGCAAAATATATACCAAACGCTCACTAGACATTTGGTTAATGCTGCGGGTGCGGGTCAGGTACATCGCTAAAATCTCTCTCACCATGCCCTTGTTCATTGTCTCAGAGTAGTTGTCATGTCTCTCCGTTCCTCTTACCTTTTCTCTCCTCCGCGCATTCACCAATTCATGCTACTGAGAATGCTAGATTTGTCGAATTATGAGTAGTCTTTGATGATACATGTAAATATATCTCGAACCCGTCACTTTGAGGTCATTCGGTACAGTTTTCCCAAAGCAGTTTTCACTATGACAAGGTATGCGACGACTTTATTCCGTATAACATTTCATAACTGCAGCGCCTACAGCTTTTACGAAAAAATTTATCCCAATGCCGCAACTTGACCGAAATGTAATACCAAACTTCCAAGTTATGAACAGCACAGTGACTCTTCAACCAAGGCCGAAGTAAACGGGCTTCTTGAGCGTGTCAAGAGAACATTGGGCTACCGGAGAGGCGAGGACATCATAATCTCTTATGGATCCTAATCAATAATCATCCTCTAATAATTTTCCTCAATCGTAGTTTGAGGAATCGTGAGGGGAGGGCGACAGAAGTGATCATTGATAGAATATCACTCTTATGAGTAATATAATATACTTTTTTGTCTGAAGAGTGAGCAAAAAGGCAATGCCCTTCTACGGAGACCCTTCCCACCGAACCTTTGCACATGCTATTACAGCTTCTCCTCTACCCCACCACCCTTTCTCCTCTTCTCTCTCTCTCTCTCTCTCTCTCTCTCTCTCTCTATATATATATATATATATATATATATATATATACACGCATGCATCATTAAAACATCCCTTCCTCCTCATCCATCACTCGTCTCTCTACATTTCTTCCTCGGATCTCGTCATTCTGCAGTAAGCAAAACTATAATACCCTACCGTCCACATTGAAATTTGTATTAGCAAACAATGCACACCTCGAAACTCAAGGCGGCCATGGCGACTACAGCAGAAACCTATGCTGGCAGTCCTCCTCCTGCCGTGGCTGCTGTCGCCAAGATCAACGGAAGGCCTGTCCTCCAACCCAACTGCAATCGTAGTACTACTGGTCCAACTCCCGCTTCTCTTCCCACCACTAAGAAAGTGCCTCTACCGATACCCACCAGTAACCATACTAATTCCTCTCCTCTTCCGCTCCCGCCTCCTAACTCCTTTCCCACTGCCAACCGATCATCACGGCCTCCCTTGAATTCTTGTTCGATCGGTGATGACCCGATGTTGAGAAGCAGCAGCAGAGGCACTACTCCTACTTTACTTGACCGAAAGAAGTCGAAAAGTTTCAATGGTAGGAGTAACGTCATGGTCGAGTCTTATTCATCATCACTGGTCCTGGAGAGCCCCGGAAGCATAGCAGCCGTGAGGAGGGAACAGATGGCCCTCCAACACGCCCAGCGCAAGATGCGGACTGCACATTATGGGAGATGTAAGTCAGCTAAGTTTGATGCCCGAGTTGTCCCTCTTGATTCTCCACCACCAACAGCGATGGCGATAATGGAGGAAAACAGGCGGTGCAGCTTCATCACCAGCAATTCAGGTCTGCTCTGTTGTGTCTGTGTGTTCATTTACCTAATCCTGCTGCTGACATTCCTAGTTCTGAATCCTGTGGAATTTATCCTATTTTCATTTCATATTTTCTTGCAGATCCTCAGTATATCGCTTATCACGATGAAGAATGGGGAGTGCCGGTACATGATGACAGGTCCCTCCCTTTCTCTCTCTGCCTGCACGTGTGCGTGTTACAATCCTGATCCTGATGAATCGAGGATGATGCTATCACTGCAGGGTGTTGTTCGAACTGCTTGTGCTGAGTGGAGCTCAGGTTGGTTCAGACTGGACTTCAATCTTGAGGAGACGTCAAGATTTTAGGTGAGAATGACATAAGCTCCAACCAATTCAGCAACGAAAATGTCTAAAACTTACAGCTATACAGAGAAAACTCATTTTCTTCGTATTCCTACTGTGGACATCCAGGAACGCCTTTTCAGGATTCGAAGCAGAAATAGTCGCCACCTTCTCTGAAAAGCAGATCACATGGATTAGCTCCAAGTACGGTATTGATGTAACCCGAGTTCGTGGTGTTGTTGATAATTCCTTTCGCATCCTTGAGGTAATTCATTCCAATTACCGATTTGTCAATGTTCAATCAAATAATGTATGCACTAAGAAAGTAGATGACAAGTGCATGTGTAAAGGCATCAGTGGAAACGCCTGTTATGTCGTTAATTGCATAATTTTAATTTATCGCAATGCTTTTCTTCAGAAGAGAATTCCTCTATGGGGAAGAAATATATTAGATCTGATTGTAAACCTAGACTAGACCGAAACCATTCCCCACAAGCCCAGACCTAGATAAATTCATGACCTGCTATTGATCAAACACAGTAATCAAGGTCACCAAAAAAAAAAAACCTGACTTAGTAATCGACATTAAAGTAACATATATGCTTATGGTAATCTCAACGATGAGGAAATTGTAATACTGCAGATCAAGAGGGAATTCGGGTCGTTTGACAAATATATATGGGGATTTGTCAACTACAAGCCAATTTCTACGCGATACAAATGGGGCCACAAGATTCCAGTGAAAACGTCAAAATCAGAGAGCATAAGCAAAGACATGGTAAGGAGGGGATTCAGATCCGTCGGTCCAACCGTAGTTCACTCCTTCATGCAAGCTGCTGGCCTCACCAATGACCACCTGATCACTTGCCATCGCCACCTTCAGTGCACGGAACTAGCAGAACAGACCACCGCTTGATCCGTCCTCCCACAGAAACTGCAAGAAAGCGAACCCATTTTTAACCAACTTGTAATTTCCTTGTTTACTTCATCGGTGACTGGCTTTAATTTGATTAAGATTGGCGGTGTGTATAGAGTAGCTATAGTCAGACAGAGAGAGGTGAAGATGAGTTGTTAGATATTTTATTAATGGTGATGTAATTAAAAGGGGAGTGGTTATGATTAGAGATGGGAGATGGATAAGATCTGGACAGGTAGAAAGGAATATGTGCATGTGCTAGTGGAAGTGCAACTGCAATTTGGGAGGCATGTGGGGTGTTGTGGGGTTGTCAGTTTCTTTCCCCCCCTTTTTCTTTTCCAAAAGACTTTGCATTCCATGTGGAGGGGTGACCATCACGCTCCGCATTATTTGGTGTGTGAAGGCATGGAAAATGCATACGGAGGAGTAGGGCCACAAGCCTCACCAGTCACCACTCTTCATCTCCATCTTTTTGAGCTTTTCAGCATTTGGCTTTTGTTGAGTGAGTTTGAGTTGAACTTCTAACCCAATGGGCTGAGGGGGAAGGAAATATTGTGCATCCTTCTACCACCCATAAAAAAAAAAGAAAAGAAAACAAAGAAAAATGTTTGGATTTGGTGTGCTTAAAAGTGTTGGTGTGATAACTTTTTGCCCCATCCCCATGTGCATCTCCTGTTTACTTTCTGCACATGCAACTTCCCTTATTATAAGAAATGAGCAATACAGATACCAATACAGGTACATCTTATACCTTTGTCATGTGCTGCGCTATACCGAGATAGATTGTATATCTTCTTACGTCTTATATCTTCCCCATGTGCCCGCTTGATTTGCATGCCTTTTCTCTTCTACTCTTGTCCGCCTTCCACGTTCTCCAGTAAGAGTGCAGCGATGTACTGAGACAGGTCGTAACCTCCTGAATGCAGTTTGTGTAGGTGCCTTCAAATGTCTTCAGTCAACATAATAATTGATCATAGACGACACATCCACCGCTTTATGTCAATTTCAGGTACTGCTGTATTGTGTATTCCAGGAACAAACGGAGTAATATGAACTTCATGACTCTGCGGAGGCACTTCACCTTGCCTTACATTATTCGCTCCTTCGTTAATTAAACCACACTAATTGGTAGAGATCGAATCAAACCAGCCTCAACCGTATTCACTAGGAATAGTTTTCAGGCAGCAAAGACACACCTCAGTGAAACAGAATCTAATCGCTTGTGTGGTAAGGAATTGAGCCGAGATAGACACGTGAACCTCAAGACAATGGGATTAGAGAGGTGGGATCCGTAGCAGGTTCAAAGGGAGCTTCTTGACAAAGCAATCCTGCAAAGTAAAGAAGAGCTCATTTGGACTTGCAGGATGTCAATCACCGCATCCACTTCTCTTCCGCCTGAATCAAGTGTTAACCCATACTTGACGGTGAAGCTCGTTAGAATGGAACCGAGTTTCTCATTTAACTTTCTTATTCGATTTATTGCATCTTTCAAGTTGATGACGTTCTTTCACATGATTCAAGCGCGTGTACCAATTCTCAAAAACTTATCTTGGATGAGTTATCTTGAACATTAGCACAAACCTAAGTTTCGGCCTTTCTCTTTGGACTTATGAAGAATATTTTCTAAGGAAATTAATTTAATTTTTCAGGAAACTGCGGGAAAAATTATAAAACAAATTGAGCGATTCTAATCATGTATTGAAGAACGGAATTCAAGTATTAATTGGAATCACTTGCAAAAAACATGACATAAAATAAATTTAACCTCCATCCATTGTTCAAGTTTGTGCTTGACGGAATTGTAGAGATTTAATGGCAATTCGACTGTAATTATGAGCACACTTTATTAATCCAATCCTCTCATCTACTGATGGTGTATTTTGAAAATAATAGTTTGGCTTAAGAACCAACACAAATTGCACATGCTCATGCCTTTGACCAACCCCAACAAAGTGAACCCAGAACTGAGACAAAAGAAACATCATGAGACAAGCATCGTGAAGATGATGACGATCAGGTATTTCAGAATTTCGAACCTATTGAAAGTTTTGATCATGATTCTTCTTTCAAGTTTGAAATGTTTTTATCCAAAGATCAAGTTTTTTACGATCGAGGAACTATTCCACATCGATTTGTTGATTTTGACCATCTTGATACCCACGGCGTTTTACTCCATGAACTTTTTGAATCACTTAAACTCAATTTTTTCTGCTCAATGAAGGAAGCAGTCCATCCTATTGTCGTGGCACTGTTTCATTTTTATCTTTTTTGGTCAGAATAAAACTTTACATTACCAGAGGGACAAGCCCAATTACAACTTCAAGGAGCATCTGAACAAACAAGGTTCCAGAGAGCTTGAGGAGGCCTAGAAGCCCAATGACAAGGCAGGGCATTACATCTTTGGGCCTTTACCGACCAATCAGCAACTTTGTTCGCCATTCTATGGCAATGGGCTAAATGTGCTTTTGGGAGTTGGGCCAAGAGAGTTGTGCACTCGGTGATAAGAGGAGCAACTTCAGACAAAGGTTGAGCTGAACTTGACAAAAAGCTTATCAAGTTAAAACTGTCAAACTCAAGGATGTACTTCACTTTCTTATCTTCAGATCGTGAGAGGATGCATTCGAGGGTTTCCAAACATCCTAGGGTTTCAGCTTGCAAAGCCGAGCTTACTTGAACAATTGGCGAGACCATCCTCAATCTTGCCCGAAGAATCTTGACAAATGCTAGCAATCTCTCCCTCCGTCGACGCCTCAACAAATCTTCCTTTTCCGGGTAGAGACTCTTTCGTTTTTCACTTTTCGAAAACAAAACTACACTTTGGATGAACTAGCATAAAATATTCAAACTGAATATAATGTATTTATGTATTTAAAAAGATTTCAATAGAACTTGATGAAACCTACAGTTTTGTACTTTGAATTTTAGTCGCGGTTTTAAAGAAATCACTCCACTAAACCTCTTGCCCCTCAAAATGAATTTCATCCAAAAGGTTTTGACCCTCTACCTCCATCCTAAAACATCTTCTTCGAACGCTAAGAGTTATTGCCCCAAAGTATTAGGAACGCGAATATATGAAGAGAAAAAGTAGAGAAGAAAACAAGTAAGAATCTTTACATGAAAAACCCTTCTCAAAATCAAGAAAAAAGAAAAACCACGGTGCTGCACTAGGCAATATTCCACTATGAGTATCAGTGTTACAAGCTCTAGGGTTATAAGTTTCAACATCACAACTATAAAAGATATTGCCCTATATATAGCGGAGTCTAGAGCATACATAATTAATATGGAAATTACATGTATACTATTACAGGATTGGTAACTATCTAAAATAAATTGTTTCTGCGCTTGAATATTATTTTCCTCTATTAGACTCCACGATTCTATCAATCTCCCACATGAAGGCTGATCTTTAAAAAGAAATAGCAATAATCTTTCATAGTCTTTATTTTTGTAGCTCAAATTGTCCTAGTGCGGCGGCCTCCTTTATCACTTATCATGGAGGCCAACTAAGGCAATACACAACCTCAGTTTCTCAGTAGTAACAACCTCAATTTCTCGGTAGTAACAACCTCTGTTAACATATCAGCTGGATTTTCTGCACCAAGAATCTTCTTCAATGACAAAGTCCCATCATCTATTAATTGACGAATTTGATGAGACTTTAAATCAACGTGTTTTGTCCTTCAATGAATTACTGAATTCTTTGCAAGACAAATAGCACTCTAACTATCACTGAAAATAACACAATTATCTTGTTCCTTGCCTATCTCTTTCAAAAAAAAATTGGACCAAATTATCTCCTTACCAGCTTCGAATATAGCAACATACTCTACCTTAGTCGTTGTGAGAGACACACATATCTAAAGTCTAGGCATCCAACTAATTGCAGTGCCACCTAAGGTAAAAACATAACTCGAGGTGCTCCTCCTATTGTCCAAGTTACCACCAAGATCTACATCAACAATGTCACGCCCCGACTCTCGAGCGCACGCACATCCCACTACAATCGATACAAATGAGATTTCTCAGGACTAGTCACCGACCCTTTCATTTTTAATGCACATGCAGAAGTGAAACAACAACCCCTAACAACAAACAACATGGGATAGGAAAGCAAGGCAACATTTCACAAAAGCACACTTTTATAAACAACTAGGTTTATATACAAAAGGAGTCTAGGTCAAAGCCTACAAAATGATCGACTCTCAAAAGAAGCTATCCTACAACATTCTAGTAGGACACAGACGTCGATCCTTCATACTCCACCTCCATAGACTCTGGGGCTTCGGTCCTCCACCAACACCATCTAAGGACCTGAAAATGATTCTACAATAACCAGTGAGACAATGTCTCAGCAAGTTCACCTCCTAAACCCCTATTATGAAGAAAATACGCAAAGGGTGACCTAGCCACACAATCACTCAATGAGGACAAGGAACTTACCTCGCCTCAGTTCCTTTCTGCATGTCAGTACAGTTCATATCTCAATTATATATAATTAATGCACACCACAATCGAAACGTCTCATCAACTCAATCAATCACCAGCGCTCCAATTGTTAATTTTGCCCCTTAAGGGTACCATCTACTCATAAGTTTGGTGTCTACTGGAACAGCCAGGCATCGTCTCACCGCCATTGAGCATGACCACGTCTATATCTTAATAAACGGCTTCCCCGAAGGAGCATTGGTCCAAAATCTACTGCGACCCGAGTCACCTATTCATAAGTTTAGCATCCTTCTGGCGTAACCTGTCATCGTCTCACCTCCACTGAGCACGGTGACGTCCATATCTTAATATACGGCTTCCCTGAAGCGGCATAGGTCCAGCATCTACTGCGAACCGCGATCCAAATAATGGATATCCCACATAGGGTAATGTCCAGCTTAAAAGCTCGAGACGGGTTCTCATTAACCAACACATGATCAATCAATATCGGCCCAGAACACCGTACATTGCACTCAAATGTCTCCATTAAAATGGTGATCCTGGCATATTTTCTTCATATTAAAAACACTTGGTGAAAATAGTCGTGTGTGGGTACACAGTCAAATCGAACCCGAAAAATTCATATCCTCCAATTTAAAATCTCACTATTTTATATAGTATATAAAACTATTTTCGGTGTTAAAACCCGACATCCGGGATTTTCTAAATAAATATTGAAATTCACAATTTTTGGAATAAATTACCAAAATATAATCAGCACTCAATTTACACAAATTAACATCCAATTAAGAAATCTAAACACACCATTGCAATCAGCACGAAATTCCGGTCATTGACTATCCCGGTCTAATTTCCCAAAAATATTTAATAATTAAATAATTACTAAAATTAATTAAATAAATCAATTTAAATACTAAAATTTCTAACCTATGCCGAAATTGCCTAATTAAATACCGAGACGAGTCCAGAAAATTCCTGAACCAATCTAGATAATTAATACAACCTGTCTAGGCCTTAATTAATCTAAACTAACAACCTAACATGGCAAATTGGATAATTAAATTACTAATCTAATCTAACTAACCACATAAACCTTAATTAACTTAAACTAATTACCCCATAAGCATAATTAACCTACTAAGCGAGGTTTAGTGAGTTAACTCACTTGATTAGCGATCCGCTCGGACCAAAACAACGGGGACATGACGAGGATCGATAAGTCTCAAAACGGCGACGCCAACGGGGCACAAATCGGGCCCAATAATTGACCCGAGGAAGCCCACGATTGGTTGGAATTTGACCGAGCTTCACGAGGGCTTGTGGCTTCAAGAAGATGGGCTTCGGTGGGGCTTCTCACGGACGGTAGACTTTGGCTACTCGCTGGACGTAACAACAAATGGGCTAAAGATTGCTGAAAAAATCGATGGAAGGAGAGGCAGCTCCGGACACGTGGGTGATGGGCTAACGTGCGGCGTTGAAGGTCGAACAGGGACACAACCGAGTGGGGGAAAAATCCGGTCAAAGCTGGAGCTTCGATGGGTATTAAAGTTGACCGAAGGAGGCTGGCACACAGACAAGTGGCTGAGGGGGCAACAAACGGAAGTCAACTTCGACGGAGTTGGGGTTGCTTCAGCGGCTTGTCTTCATGCAGCTGGATGAAGACACGTCGAAGAAAGAAGAACAAAAGGAGCATAAGGTTTTGGTAGAGGTGGCAATCATCTGCAAAGAGGAAATGAAAGCGAAGCAGAACCACAGAGATGGAGTCGACAAGCTGGCTAAGCATGTAGAGGGGCTGCCGAAGGAGGAAGTCCACAAGGTCTATCCTCTCCATTGAATGCTTGGTCCCCCAAAAGCATCCAATCTTAGCCTACTTGTCCATAATACTTTCTTGCAAAGTAAAACCACCAAATAATCAAATTTGAATGCCAAAATTGCTGCCCTAAACCATAGCTCCGAATTTACTTAATTTGGACTTCAACCTCTTCAAAAAATTCCCCAATTGATGTCCAATTTTGATGTAGAAAAAGCTCACATAATTTCTACAATTTTCTTTCGCCAAGTAGCTCGGTTTGCAAGTCAAAAATCCCTTCAATTCGGCCAATCCGAATTTCCGTTATTTTCCGAAACGTCTAAATCGATTTTCCGTAAAAATCTCAAAATCACCAAAAAATTTTCGAAGGATGAGTAGACGTTCCTAAAATAAATTGTAACCTGAAAGAATTTTCAATTTCCGAAATCGAGTTCAAATTCGCGGTTAATTTCAATCTGACGCAATTTTAGCGTGACCTAAGTTACCGAGTAGCTTTTAAGAATTTTTAGTGCAATTGACCCATGGTCGATTATTTTTGAGCCACAATGTATATTTTTAACATATTGGGTGACTCTCAATTATTGTAAAAATCTCGAGATTTTAAATACGAACACAGGATACCCAAAACGACAGAAAATCGATCTAGTGCCGATCAACGAGAATTTTGCAATCAGGTGGAATCACCCACACTTAATCACACACCTCTGTCGAATCGACCTATCTCCGGTCTCTGATCGATTTTTAATTGTGCCGTAATGACCCTTGCAAATTAGCACGGTCGAGTAGTCAATTCCTAGTCGAATTCCCAAGTCTATTGCGTTAAAATCCCTTAATAACTTCCCCAGATAGTCTAATTATCTCATGAGTGATCGGCTCAGAGAATAGCACTATAGGCGCGTCAACGAAAGGCCCAATTTATTCAATTGAAAACATAATTGAAAATTCAGGCTGTCACAAACAAAGTCTTGTAAAATTACACCATTTTTCATAAAACATAATAACATACGTGAAGTGCCTCTCATGTTTCTTAATAACCACTTTACAACTTCCCAATGCTTTATTCCTGGATTTACCATGTATCTGCTCACAACTCCCACTGCATGAGATTTGTCTAATTGAGTACATACCAAAGCGTACACTGAACTACCAACAATTGATGCATAAGGCACCTTATCCATATACTCTCACTCTTCATTTGTTTGCGGCAACTACTTCTTTGAGAGCTTGAAGTGACTTCCTAAATGTATACTTATGGGCTTTGCATTATGAACTCCAAATCTATCTAACACTTTTTCAATGTACCTTTTTTTAGATAATTTTATAATTTCTTTGGATCTATCCCGCGTGATCCTCATCCCAAGAATCTGATTTGATGCACCCAAGTTCTTCATCTCAAATTCCTTTGACAATTGCTGCTTCAATATGTTGATCTCCCTCATGCTAGATCCTGCGATGAGCATATTATCCACATACAACAGTAAAATAATATCGCAGCCATCGAATTTCTTGAAATAACAATAGTGATCAATATCACTCCTAGTGAACCCATTACCACACACAAAAGTGTCGAATTTCTTGTATCACTGTCTAGAAGCCTATTTCGAGCCATATAGATTTTTTTTCAATTTGCAAACATAATTTTCTTTTCTAGGAACTTGAAAAGCTCCTGGTTATATAATGTAAATATCATCCTCCAAATTATCATGGAGGAATGCAGTCTTAACATCTAACTGCTCCATATGTAAATTCTCAGTGGCAACAATACTCAATACTAACCTAATAGTAGTCAATTTAACAATAGGAGAAAAAATCTCTGTGTAATAAATTTCTTCCTTTTGCTGAAATCCTTTTATTATTAACCTTGCTTTGTACCTTTTGCCACTATCAGGTTCTTCTTTGACTTGATACACCCACTCTGCATTGCTTTCTTCCCATCTAGTGATTGAGTTAACACCCAAGTTTTGTTTTTCTCGAGTGAATCTAACTCATCCTGCATTACTAACTCCAACTTAACATAATCTTTAACCTACAATGCTTCCGAAAAATTTTCTAGTTCGCTAGCGTTAGTCAAAAGCAAATAATGCAATGACGGAGAATATCTTTGTATAGGTATAGGTTTTCTACTAGATCTTCTCAAAGTGGGTTCGGGTGTACGTAATTCTTGTTCTGTTTTTTTATTAGAATCAACAGCAATATAGTTTCAAGAATTTCAACGAGAACACTCTTAGAAACCTCCTCTAATTTAATCTTTATATTCTCCACCGTTTGTTTCTTCACACTAGATTCTGGCGTAGATTTGTCCTTATACAACATATTTTCATTGAATGCAACATCAGTAGTTCTTATTATTTTTCTATTTTATTCATCCCAAAATCGATAACCAAAATAATCATAACCATATCCAATGAAAAAACATTTCTTAGCTTTTGCATTGAACTTATCTCTATTTTTAGATTCTACGTGGACATACGAAACACAACCAAAAACTTTTAGATATGAGAGATTTACCTTCTTTCCACTCCATTCTTCTTCTGGTAACTTAAAATCAAATGGAACTAAAGGTCCTCTATTAATCAAATACGTTGCTATGTTAATTGCATCCACCCAAAATGTCTTGGGTAATCTTGCATGCAATCTCATACTTCTTGCACACTCATTCGGAGTTCTATTCATCCTTCCAACAACTCCGTTTTGCTATGACTTGTTGAAAATAGTTCTTGCTATTTTGATTCCATTCTCTACACAAAATTGCTTGAATTCTTTGCTATCATACTCACCACCATTATCGGACCTTAGACATTTAATTTTCAAGCTAGTTTCCTTCTCCATTTTAGTTTTTCATCTCTTAAAAGTAGCAAACACATCATATTTATTTTTCAAAAAATAAACCACCTTTCTAGTAGAGTTGTCAATAAATGTGACATAATAGCGCAAGCCTCCAAGGGAATTCACAAGAGCTGGCCTCCACACATCTGTATGCATCAACTCTAAGTTTCCTTTCTTTGATTCTCTCCCCATCTTCGAAAAACTAACATGTTTCTGCTTGCCTTGAACACAATCTTCACAAAGACCAATATCTATGGACTTCATATTAGGCAGTTTTCCCTTAGATGCTAAGAACTTCATCCCCTTTTTCCCTCATGTGTCCAAGCTTGTAGTGCCATAATTTGGAAAGGACTCAGCAATTGCTATTATTTCTCTACTGCTTTCAGTTATATAGAGTGTTCTTGACTTTTTTCCCCGTCCTATGACCAAAGCACCTTTAACTATTTTCCAAGAGCCATCCCTAAAAATAGTTCTGTACCTCTTGCTGTATAATTGACTTATAGAGATTAGATTTCTCTTAAGTCCTGGAACATATCTGACATCATGCAACTTCCATTGATATCCGTTAGTAGATTTTATATAAACATCATCATTTCCCGTAATATTCAAAGGTTCATCATCAGCAAGATAAACCTTTCCAAATTTTCTAGTAATAAAATTGTGCAGTAATTTTATACACGAAGTAAAGTGAAACAACACATCTGAGTCAAAAATTCAAGATTCAATTGGACTGTCAATGCTCAAAATTAAAGCATCACTATCATGTGTCTCTTCAAGAGTTGCATTCACAGATTTTTCTTAATCTTGATTTCAGTCTCGATAATAAAATTTCTTCTTTGGGGCTTTACAATCTCGTTTCAGATGGCCTTTCTTTTCGCAATTCCATCAAATTATTTCTCCACGAGGTCTAGATTTGCTTCTCCCTCTAGACTTTGATCTACCACGGTATTTGGTTCCGCCCTCGTTGATAGCTTCTTCCTCTAACTTCAGTATTTAAGGCAGCACCTAAAAATTCACTCGATTCTCTTTTGCGATTATCCTTGCTAAAAATCAAATCTCGGATTACTTGAAATTCAAATTTTTCTTTCTAGACAAACTGCTCACTATGCAGTTGCACTCCAACTTTTAGGTAGAGAAGATAATATAATTAAATCTTTTAACTCGCCATTGAATTTGATATTTATAAAACTCAACTAAGTCGTAATCATGTTAAATTCATTGATGTGATCTGCCCAAAAGCACCCTCGTCCATCTTCAAATTGAAAAGACGACACATCAAAAATACCTTGTTTGACACAGAAGGCTTCTCATACATATTGGACAACCCTGCCATCAAATCCACCGTTGTCGCCTCATTGGCAATGTTGAAAGCAACATTCCGCGCCAATGTGAGACGAATCAAACCCAGAGCTTGTCGATCTAAGAATTCCCACTCTTCTTGATTGATAGATTATGGTTACTCTCCAGACAGAGGCTTATGCAGGTTCTTCCGGTACAGTATATCCTCAATCTGCATCTTCCAAAAACCAAAGTCCTTGCCATCGAACCGATCGATCTTCACCTCCCCTTCATCTGTATTCACTCCCACTATTTCGCCAAAATCAAGTTCCGATACCTATTGTTAGGAATGTCAATATATGAAGAGAAAAAATATAGAAGAAAACAAGCGAGAATTTGTACGTGGAAAACCCTTCCCAAAATCAGGAAAAGGGAAAAACCACGGTGCCACACTAGGCAATCTTTCACTATCAGTAGCAGTGTTACAAGCTCTAGGGTTACAAACTTTGGCGTCACAACTCAAAAGATATTGCCATATATGTGACATCCTGAAATTCGAGCCCTCTGTGGGATAAATGAATGTGAATTTCGTCAATGCATTATTGGTTGATCTCACTCTGGATTGATCACTCCTGAGATATTGACCTTGATGGGAAAGACTAATGAAAACAGAACTCGTACGACTAAAGAACTTGACCTGGGAAAACAACTTGACCGTGAAACTTGCGTGAGGATGATCCTGTAGATAGGCCGGCCGATTTCAAGGATGACTATAAGTTGATTCGCGGACATAACATAATGAAACGACGGGTGATTCCGTTTACTTTTATCGAACCCGCGAACAACCCTAGGTCGATCCTTGGTAATCATGTACTTTGAAATAAGAATTTATCCTCCGCAATTTTATGTAGTCAAAGACGTCCATGTGTCAAGATATCTTGCACGTGGTTTAGCACAAGTCAATTACGCGTGAATCCTCAAAACCGCCTATCAGTCTGAGTTGTACCCAAAATGGCATTAGGGCGAAATTGACATGGCATGAGAATCCAAGATTGGACTTCGAATTATCAAGAATGTCTGGGACGAACTTTGGATGATGCGACTTCAACAATCAGCAATACCAGGCAAGCCAATTGTGGGGAAAAAGGACTTAAGGACCGAGAAGGCAAGCCTATGAGGACGTGGGCCAAGCAAAGCTAGTGTGGGTCTTAGGCCCAAGGTGGGACTGCCACCATGGAAGGCCTAAGGCAAGAAAGTGAGCTCATTGGGCCCAAAACCACTATACATCTTCCAAGCCCATTATCTAATCTTAAGCCCATTTGAGCCCAACCAATTCCTGAGCTCGTTACTATTCATTTCCAAGCATATTTCCTAGGCCCACCCATCAATTTTAGCCCAAGGTCAAATTGGTAAATTGTGCAAGGAGGAAATGACCAAATTGCCCCTAAAAGCTTGTGGATAAGGCAAAAGAAGAGAGAGAAAGTGGGGCCAAGGGCATGGGGACTTGAAGTAAGCCTTCAATGGCTTTATAAGGCCTTGACAGCCAGCTCTCCCATCCATCTCTCTCCCTCCTTCAGCCCCAAACCGTCGAGCTCCTCTCTCCCTCGTTCTCCCTCTCTTCTTGCTTCTGTTCCAGCAGACCTTCCTCCAAAGATTTGAGTTGATTGTTGGCTTCCTGAATGAATCAACCCCCATGCTACCCACCATTGTCTTCAGGAGGTCCCAACCATCCGCCCGGAGTTGGCCATTCGCCGGTCGGAGTCATCGATTAACCCACCAGCCGGCCGGAAGCCAACGGCAGTCTGACCGCCTAGCCCTGTTCTGCTCCAGTTGACCTTTCTCCAAAAACTCAAGTTGTTCATTGCCTTCCCGTGAAAATCAGCCTACGCTCCACCCACAACCATGACCAAGAGTAAGAGACCATATGGATGAGCCCAACTGCTCGCCGAACAGAGCCGCCGGTAGACCCGTCCGTCGACGAGAAGCCACTGCTCGCCGGACCACCTGGAGTCCGCCCAGTTCCACCTAGTTCGCAATTTCAGCCCGTTTCCTCCCATTTCGACCAAGCTTTCACTCAGCCCAGCTACCAGCCACTTCCCCTTGACCCCCTGGTGCCGTCAGTTGCTAGCCAACCCCTCGCCAGAGCTCCGGCGAAGCCATTTCACTCCTTTTCCTCCTCTGTTGTTCGGTTTCTTGGAGTTGCAGAGGGAGTTCGAGCTTGTGACTTTGTTTCAGCTTTGGGACCGCCTTGAATCATCGTGGTTGACGTCCCAGTACATAGCCTCTGTCATTGCCGCCACTTGCATGTCTCCGTCTGTTTAATGGATGAGTTTAGCTCATAATCTCTTGATTAATGTCTAAACTTACTTAGGGATGGTTTATTTAGTGTTGATTCTAGTTTAGGAGGTTTAATTAAGCTATGTTAGTCTTAAGATAGGTGATTAGATGAATGGCTTATATTAGTTTAATTTAATCTTGCTTTATTTGCTTAATTGTGCTTATGTGCTTAATTAAACTTGTTTGGCTTTAATTGAATTATTGCTCTTTAATTTAGTGTTTTTAATGATTTTTGGATTTAATTTATTAGTTATTAAATTCTGGAATTTCACTGTTCAAGGGGGGGCACTGTTCACGAGTTACTGTTCACGCGCGCTGTTCACGAGTATTGTTCACAAAAACACTTTTCACGCGTTACTGTTCATGGGCATTGTTCACCCGAGAGTAAAAAGTATTCTAAATTCATGTATTTGCATGGGCATCCGCATGAATTGAGTGATTTTCATAAAAAATGAATAATGTATTGTCGCAACCCAATTTTCCGGTTTCCCTACCTAAAACTAGGTTGATGGACTACTAAGCCTTTAAGCTTAGTTCGGGCTCTCCCAAGCCCATACCAAATCGTGACTTAGGTTTTAACATGCAAAAGATTATTATCTAGGAGTCGCCACTAATCGGTTTAGGGTAGGTCGATTAGACACCTAAGTAAAATAATTGGAGTATTATTTTACTCCTACGAACCAGATTTTGGGTACGAGGACTTGATTACACTAGACTATCCTAGTGCCCTTTCGGTACCATTTTCTTTTTAATTTTAAAAATGTTTGGCAATGGAATTGATTTTAATTAAACTTCCTAACGTGTGAGGTGATCATACATGTGCGCATACCACCAATTTAACACATCAAGAAAGCAATTAAATAATGCAAAAACATACCTTAAAGAAACGAAAGCATCTGCGTTGTTAGATCAGAATTCATATAGACAATCTTAGATATGATTTCTAATTAACACGCAATTTCAATTTTTTGTTTTCACTTTATTTAATGAAAATCATGACTTATGCAATGCATGTCACTATACTAACATGAAATGATATGATAACATGACCAAAATTGTATGACGTAAATAAGCATGCAATTTATCCTAAAGCATGAAATGAATTCATTCTAATATTTTTTTATATTTTTCATGAAATTAGAAATTAAAGAGATGCAATAATCAAATATGCAATCTAAATTACCTAAATCTAATTGCATGTAATGCAATGCAATGACATACAAAATTATTTAAACTAAAATGACATGCCTCATGCAATTCAATACGCGAACTTTATGTCACGTGACGTTCATTAAATAACTTAATCTAATGACATGAAAGTTCTAATTAAATGAACTTAATAAAAACTGAATGACGTGCATTTGATGTTCCTATTTTTTAAAATGCAATCTAACCTAAAAATTGAAATTAACTTATGCAAAGGCAAATTTTTTATTTTCTTTCATGAAATTCGAATGCAAAAATGACCTAGCTAGATTGAAATTCTATCTAATTTAAACTAAGGATTAGGTCATATTAAATCCTAATTTAAATTGAGACATTATCTTAATCTAAAATGCAACTTATCTAAAAAGATGATTTAAATTAAAGATGAAACATGCAATTCTAACCTAATATGCACAATGATTTTTTTTTTGCTTTTCTTTATGAAATTCGAAATTAAAACTAACACATAATTAAACGTGCAATTCGAATAATAAAAAAAAAAAACACTAACAACCTAAATGAAATCCTAATTCAAACATCTTTTTTATTTTTCTTAGTGATAATCAAAAACAAAGATTAAATCTAACAAGCAAGATATTCAAACAGATAGAGGATTAAAATAAACGAAAAAATAACCCGTTGTCTCACGGGTCAAATTAACGATTATTTTTAACCCTAAACATCAGACAAAAAATCAAAATAATTAAAAATCTAATCCGAAATCTTACGGATCAAATTAATAACTATAATGATTTAGCAATTTAAATATCATCAAAATGCCCAAAAATTAATATAATCAAAAAAATGATCCGACGTCTTACGGACCAAATTAATAATTACATAATTTTGGGCAACACCTTTACGATAATGCCTAAAAGATTTTACGAATATTGCATCCATTATCACAATTTAAATGCCTAAACTAAAAAGGAAAAAAAAAACTATCAAATAACATAACCAAAAACATAACCTAATAGAAAGAATAAAATAAACCAAAACTATAAAGAAAGTAAGTAAAAGTAAAAGTAAAAGTAAAAAGATAATAAAAAGAAAACTACCTAATTCCCCTTTTCTTTCTCTTTTTTTTGCTTTTTTCCTTTTTGCTTTTTACCACCCACACACGGCTTGTGCTCGCGGGTATGAGTCTCCAAGGCAGGGCTGGGCAATCGGCGAAGGGCTCCGGCAAGGGTAAATCAGCGACGAACGGTGGATCGAGTCCTGCTCCAGTAGGGGGAAGACCAGCCGGAATGGGGCGCAGAGATTTTCCGGCGTCGGGGCAGCGCACAGCAAGGACAAGGGATCGTCGGACGGTAGAGTAGAGACCGGCGCCGGACGGGGGTCCGAGGGCGGTGCAACTGGAGCGGATTCACCAAGCTTGGGCGGAGCAGGCGGATCGGACGGTGTGGCGGCTCGTCGCGACTGATTTGGGGCTGCTGGGCGGCGACCAGAACAGCGGCGGTGCGAGCTGCAGTGGCGATGGGGCAGCGCTCGTGTGTGAGGAGGGCGGCGAACGAGACCGGCGAGGGAGCGGTGGCTTCGCGACGGAGGTGCTGCAGGCGGCTGCGGCTCGGGTCCGAGCGTGATGATGGATGGTGGAGACCGTTGATCGTGGCAGCAAATATGGGGCAAAGAAGAAATTGGAGAAGACAATGAACAGTAGAAGTACAATCACTTCCACTGCTACTTTTGCTTTTTTGCTTTCTTTACTTTCGTGCTTCTTCTCTCCTCTTAACCCACGAAGACCTTCCCTCTCTTTTCACCTTTTCCTTTTTGTTTTTCTCTTTTGATTCCAAAGAGAAGCCAGCCCCCTAAACCTCTCGCACACATGGCCTTTTATAGGGAGAGGAATTGGATTTTCAAAATTTTCCTCGAATCAATCTTCGCAAATCTTTTCACAAAATTTTCACCTATTGATAACGATCCAAGATTTCGATGAGATTACTCTTTAATTCCAAATCCTAAAAAGCCAAATCGCAATATTTCGTAATATTCGTTTTTTTTCCACTTGCCCTATCTCGGAAAATTTCAAATTTTTATTTTCTCACAAGATAATTTCTGATCATTTAAAAAAAAAAAGGTTTGGCCAACTAATTTGAACCCATCCACCACTGATTCAATAAAAAGCAAAAAATGCAAATAAAAAATAAATGCAACCTAAATCTATACGCTATGCAATTAATAAAATTAATCCCTAATTTTCTAAATGGGCCGTCAAAATTTAGGTGTCAACATGTATCGTCTTAGGGACATTAAAGATGGACCATTTTTATGAGAGAAGGATTTGAGGAGGTATGTTTGCATGATCAAATGTTGGACTGTCACCCAACAAAAGTTTGGGGGTGATACCCGATGGGAGTCGGAAGCCGGTCGCAATAGATTCTAGACTGATGTCCCTTCTTGGGAAACCGTCTGAATGGGAGTTTTGGACGTAGCCGTGCCCGATGAAGCGGGACAAAGCCCGATCTTTTTATCGGTAGCTCGGCGCGAGTCGAATGATCGCTGACTGGAAAGTTAGCCACAGCCGGGAGGTCATTAATAACTAGAGCACGCATGAGTGTTGAGGTGGATGAGCACTAATCAGAAAGTTAGTTATAGCCGATAGGTCATTAGTAACCGGAGAACTCGTGAGGGTTGTTTCGGTTGGGTCTTATTATGGGGTAAAATTGTGTGGCACGGTATGAGACGTGTCATAACGATTTTACCTTATAATCGAGACCCGTGTGATCGATTGATGCATGATAGGTGACGCATTAAAGTGAAAGAGCACGTGAGAATCATGGCATCATTAGTTTCGGTTATAGGTGTTGATCACATTGTTTATGGTACGCACCCTTGAATCGATAACGTGCAAGGTATGGCAATGGTCAGGTGAGATCGATTGTGATACTACTCGCATGTGATTGATGAACTGCATCATCTAATAGCCATGTGCATTGCGTATATTGTGCTGAGTTATAACATGCAGGGTATGGCATACCAGGTAAGATTGTATGCAAACCGACAATTAATTGTTGGTGGTTAGTCTTTACTTTGTTTGTGGGGTGGTTCTAGAGAGATACCCCGAGTTGAGTTAGTGTTCTAATCGAGGGCTTAGGGGAGGACTCGCTGAGATTTATATCTCACTGGTTATTGTATAACCACTTTCAGGTCCTTAGGATAGCACTTCCACCAATGAGGTTCGGTACCCCCAAGGACTGGGATATTGTCGTGACACATCACCGCTTCCCGGGTCAATTGCATCTGTATGAGAAGTATCTCACCACCATCTGGGTGGATGAGAGACCGGGGCAATGGATACTCCATAAGTTCTTGGCATGGTTCATCCATAATGGAGATATGCTGATCAGTCCTCTGGAAGGTTTCAACGAGCTGCCTAGTAAGGGCCCCGAGGACGTTGACTGGGATCCCATGGAGCTGGACCCTCCTGACGGTGCATTGGAGAATCCTAGCCCCGCTTCACCAACAACTGACTCGTACGGCTCCAACTCTGAATCGACGGAGTCTAAGTCCACCGAATCCGAGTGACTGTAGTATCGAGCCCGAGAGTTCTTTTTGGTGTACAGTTGGGTTAGCCTAGACTAGTCTCTTTTTGGTCTGGCTTAGAGGATGGATCGGCCCCTCTGTTGGGTTTGTAAATCAGAAACAATCCTTCATAGGTTAATCCAATATGAAAATGTAAAATTGTGTATATATGAGTAAAGGTTGTGTTTTTGTTATTCATCTCACTATTCCTATTTGATTACTTGATTGTCTGTTGATGGGGAGATGGTTCGTTTTCCGCTTGCGCATAATGAAAAATTAAAAATGAAAGGGTCGGCGATGAGTCTTGGGACATCGCTTTCTATCAACCACCGAGGGATGTGCGCACGCTCGAGATTCGGGGCGTGACACTATATATAGCAAGAGTCTAGGGCATACATAATTAACATGAAAATTACATGTATGCTATTACAGGATTGGTAAGTGCCTAAAATAAATTGTTTCTGTGCTTGAATATTATTTTCCTCTATCAGACTCCACAACTCTATCACAAAGAGCATTGTTAATGTTGAGATTGGGAAAAGTATACTTGATAAGACGATGCTAAGAATGACTCCTTATGGTTGGGCAAATTTAAAGGATGAGATAATCCCCATTGGGCACAACAATGATGAGTGTACCGTTTGACGGAATTCATATGATAATAGAAAACGAGATGCTATGTTATCTGACAAGTCTATTAGAAGCTACTACGAAGAGACAACAGCGGGGACTATACATGCAATTCTAACTTTAAATGACAACATCATTGGTAACCCCAATGCTCTTTGCTTCTTCATTCCACCTCCAACTGATAACAACATCATTGGTAACTGATATTAGACACGTTAAATGCAAAGACTAAAACTTTGCTATAAGCAATGTTTTGAGCAAAATGCTCTTTCCCCATTGTTTCTCTGAATATTGAATTCTTATTGTCTAAATAATTATACTAAACATTAAATATACAAGAGTAAGAACAATAGTGTGATCTATCCTATAAAAGGATTAGTATTTGCCAATTGTAACTTTGTGAACAAATTTCTGATGCAATCTAGCCCAACCTGTGGTTGTTAGTTTGGGGTGTAGATATTGTTTTAGAAATAAAGTCAAACCACTATACATCTTTATGTACTATTGTTTTCTATCCCGCATCTCCACAAGCACATAATCCACTCACAAGTTTTGAAATATCACATTAACTAGATCTTTACTTAACATCAACTAATTCGACACAAGATTGTCAAAGTTCTAAAACTACCTATTCAACCCCCTTCTAGATTGTATTGTTAGCCCCTAACACAAGAATCGGCACAAATGGCCAAGAAATGACTCCTAACCTATTTACTATCATATCTCTAGGTATAGTAAATCTACTCAGTTTATTAATTCACTATATCTCTATGTGAATTAAAATAAACATAAGTGCATTAAAAACTATTAATATTCTCAGCTTACAATGAGTCTTTTTTATCACATTATCACCGAAAGCTACACAAATAACGCTGTATATCTCTATCCACGTTTAATTCATGGTTATATATTATAATGAGCAATTGCATATTATCACTTCTCAGTCTCAAACATGCACATCAGATCATTCAAGTGGTGGCCAGTCACTCAAAAACATTATGCACAATAATATATAACTCACATGAATGAAATCAATTGTAAAACATAAAAATCATAAAATTCACATCATCATGGTTAGTCTACACCGTAGGCCTAACAAAAGAAAATTAAAACATAGTAGAAGAATAAATAAAAATATAAATCAATCCCAGCATCTTGAATCAAAGAACAAGAATTCTGTCACCACTTTTGTCTTCTCTTCAAAATACTTGAAAAACTCATAGAACAATGAAAAACGATCTAACAAAAACCTAGCTGCCCTCTCTAGCTCTCAATGTTCTCCTCTTCATAGGATATATCCAAGTTATCTAATCTCCCAATGCTTGCAGATAACATTAGGGAATAAAATCAAGGATTCCCTAATTTGATATCCATCTTCCACTGCTGCTTGATTTGAATTCTTGGTTTTTGCCATTCTTTTCCTTATCTTTTCCATATATCATTATTCTGCATAAACAAGGAAAATTCAAATAATCAGAAGGAAATCCAATCATTTCCTCATAGATATTGCATTAATTGTTGCCTAAAATAGGTAAAATAACTCTATTTTTATAGAATTATCAAACCCCCAAACTTAACATTTTGATAGTTCTCGAGCAAAATCAAGACATAACACATACTCAAGCTAACAACCTCTTCCATGACATCTTTCCATAATTCAAAGAAAAACACAAATTTCATTCAAACATTGAAATTGATTTATAAGTTAAAACCAATTCTAACTATGTGATCCAAGTGTGTGTGTGTGTGAGAGTCCTCATCATTTTCGAATTATATGCAATTCAGATAAATTCACATTGACATGCAACCTCTCAAAAATTCTCAATAATTATGACCAAATCTCATAGGTTTGCTTTACATTCCTCTCTCTACTAATGTAAGCTAATTATCCAACCAAAAATCAATAGGACTTTTCTCGGTTTGTAATGTAAGGCTAGGCTAAAAGTGAGATAAAGGTAATTTTAAGCTCAAATCACCCATCAACATGTTGATTTCTAGGATCTAATTAGAGCCAATGTCACTGTCCAATTTCACTCATTCAAGATAATTTTTTTGCCACCATATATCATCATTCCTTCTTTTCTTTTCTTTTTTTCTTTTTTTCTTTTTCTCCCTTTTTTTTTTTTTTTTTTTTTTTTGAATTGCTTTATGGTGGAGTTTCTCCCAAAGTCCCTCATAATATAACATGAAAACTTCCAACCCATTGAGTATCCAAAAGGCTCACTCAATTGAAAGTTAGATAGGAAGCCATAAAAGCAATTTTTTTTTTTTTTTTGATAATACATCCCAAACAACCGTGGCAATCACTTTTTTTTTTTCATACTCCATCCTTCCTCCCAAATTTCTATTAAGCTCAGATAATTTTTTTTTTCATCCCAAAATGAAAATCAACATGTTCATAGGGCATGGGACAATGATATAATTTAATAACGGCTAAGCTAAACATATATGGGTGTCAATGAAAAATTGGGTAATAATTAAGACTCAAAGGGGTGACTAGGGATAAATAAGCAAGGTTAGCTTGAAAGGCTCAATGGATCCAAAAATTGCCTAAATCATTTTCTTAGTTAGATTTAGTTTAGGATTTCGCCTCAAGAGAAAATCAAACAAATTCTAAGATTTGGGTGAAATCTAAGAAAATCACATACTTTACATGAATGTTCTCTAAATTTACACACAATTCAAAAATTAAGGACTTTTAGTGTTTAGTAAGTTGATCAACATAATCAGAATTAAAATTAACTCACACATCAATTGGAAGTTTAAATAAAATTTAAATTTTCCTAAGAATCATAAAAATTCACAACCAGGAATGTAATCATGATAAAAAAAAAAATTAGCCAAAAAATTTGTCTCCCCCAAAAGCAGTGTCCTCAATGCGAAAAATAGAATTAAGAAGAAGAAAACTCCCCTGGTTGTAGGATAAGTTCATAAATGACCTTGATGATTAAACTCTTGAAAGGTAATCCCTAAAAAATTAACCTGGATAAAACAAAGAAAAGTTAATCTTTTTTTTTTTTGAAAAACATAAACTTAATAAAAAAAATTAATTAAAATGCTTGGGTTGCCTCCCAAGAAGCGTTTGTGTTATAGTTTTCAGCCAAACTATCTCAGATATCGCTAGTTTGGAGGATGAAGTTCAATGGTGGTCTTTTGCTTGTTGTAACCACCTTCAAAGTATGGCTTCAAACGTTGACCATTCACTACTTCTTGCATCTTTGGATTCAAACGCCTCTGAGGTTGAATAGTGGGTTTATATTATTTCTCCATCAAAATTTTGTGTATGCAAATTGAAGGACTAATTCCCTTGATATCGGCTATTTTCCATCCAATTGCACCATTATGCTCTCTTAATACTCTGAGCAGTTTCTCCTCCATCAAATCTGTCAAAGAAGAAGATATAATTACCGATAAAGAAAAAACTCCATCTAAATAAGCATATTTTAAATGAGAATGTAAGGGTTTGAGTTCAAGAATTGGAGGCTCTTCAATTGATGGTTTAGGCTTTGTAATTTGTTGTCCCAACTCCTCAAATTGAATTGCCTTTTGCCTTGAATATGGTGGAATTGCCTTCATGAAATTTGCGTACTCCTTTATCTCCTCATTCTGAATATCTTTATCCCTTGGTCGAATCAGACATACTTCAAGTGGATCTTTAAAAATATTTTCCTGAAAAACCTTATTCACCAACTTGTCAACTGTCTCAACTCTAAAACAAAAATTATCATCAAATGGATATTTCATTGTTTTAAAAACATTAAATGAAACAAGATCATCTTGAACTCTAAGAATCAACTTCCCTTGTTGTACATCAATAAGAGCTCTTCCTATTATTAGAAAAGGTCAACCTAAGATAAGTGGTACCTCAAAATCTTCCTCCATATCAAGAACTATGAAGTCTATAGGAAAGATAAATTTGTCAAGTTTTACCAAAACATCTTCCACAATACCTCTCGGATATTTAATTGATCGATCAGCCAATTGAAGTGACACTGTGGTTGCTTTTACCTCGCCCAATCCTAATTTCTTGAAAACTAAATAATGCATCAAATTAATACTTGCACCTAAATCACATAATGCTTTTTCAAAGTAAAAATCCCCAATAGTGCAAGGAATAGTAAAACTCCCTGGATCTTTTTTTCGGAGGCAATTTGTTTTGTAGGATGGCTAAACACTCCTCACTTAATTTTACAGTTTCATAATTCTCCAGTTTCCTTTTGTTTGCCAAAATCTCCTTTAAAAATTTTGCATAGCTAGGCATTTGCGCTAAAGCATCTGCAAAAGGAATGTTAATGTGCAATTTTTTAAATACATCAAGAAATTTAGAAAATTGCTTATCTATTTTGTGCTGCTGGAGTCGCTGAGGGAATGGAATTGGTGGCACATATGGCTTGGGATTATCTGGAAAAATTTTACTCTTGCTTGTCTCCTTTGATTGTTTATTAATCACCCCTTCCTTCTCTCTGAAAATCTCTTCTTCTCCCACTTGTTTACCACTTCTCAGGGTAATAGCCTTTATGTTTTCAATTGGATTTTTTTCTGTGTTGCTCAGCAAAGAACATTGTTGTCTCCCTGACATCATGCTTGCTAACTGACCCACTTGCATCTCCAGATTTTTTATTGAAACCTCTTGGTTTTGAAATCTCACATCCGTGCTTTTGATGAAGTCATGAGTCGTATTAGCAAGTTTGGTGACTATATCTTCCAAATTGGACTTTGTCTCTTCTGATTGTTTGAATCTCGGTGATCTCATTACATTTTGATTATTCCATGAAAAATTTGGATAATTGCGCCATCCCAAATTGTACATGTTGGAGTAAGGATTATTCTGTGACCTGTTAAAATTCCCAACAAAGTTAGAATTTTCACCAGATTGTTCAAAAGTATTATTGACACGATGTGCTAACATGTCCTCCATCACAAAAATCGCATGTCAAATTCTGAATTTTCATGGCTAAAACACTTATATTATCTAACTTTTTGTTGAGTGTTTCAGATTGTGCAACAATTGCAGCAAAAGCATCCACTTCGTGAACTCCACTAGCTTTTCACATTGATAGTCTTTCAGTAGGCCACTAATAACTATTGGACGCCATCTCCTCTAATAAATTGGAGGCTTCTTCTAGTGTTTTATTATTTAGAGTTCCTCTTGCAGCTGCATCAATCATAGAACGAAGATTTGTACTAGAGTCATTATAAAAAGTTTGTACCCGCATCCATACGGGTAGTTCGTGATGTGGGCATCTCCTAAGAAATTCTTTGAATCTTTCCCATGCTTCATATAATGATTCATTATCCATCTGCATAAAATTAGTAATATCGTTACGCATCTCCGCAGACTTTGCAGGTGGAAAGAACTTACCAAGAAATTTATGAGCCATATCATTCCATGTAATGATTGATCCTATAGGAAGTGAAGAAAGCCAACTCTTAGCTTTGTCTCTAGGAGAGAATAGAAATAATCTCAATCTAATAGCATCATCTATATATTTAATGGTGTCATAGATTTCAAGAAAAGCATCGATGTGAGCATTTGGATCATCGCTTGGTAGCCCACTGAATTGCACTGACTGTTGAAGCATTTGAATGAGTGACGGCTTGATCTCAAAGTTGTTTGCTTGAATTGCAGGTCTTCTGATACTTGATGTGGTGTCTTGAACTGTTGGTGCAGCATAATCTCTTAAGAGTCTATGTGGATTTTCATTATCACTGTCTGCCATCTTCTTAGCGTGATTTCTCTATTCTCTTAGTCACCTTTTGAATGTACGCTCGATTTCTGGATCAAGCTCAACAAGTTTCCCTTGTTGGCTACATGTCATAAACCAATGTACACCCTGAAAAATAAAACGAAACAAAAGCTAGATTAAACTTAAAATTATCTTGTATCAATATTAATTAGTATTAAACAAGCGATCCTCGACAACGGCACCAAAAACTTGTTCGTAAAATTCTAAACGCAAGTGAACGTGTTGAACAAGTAATATAATGATGAGAAAGAGTATCGTCCCACGAAGATCGATGATTAATAAACTAATTAAATACTAAAATAGATTAATTATAAAATTTATCTAACAGATCAAAATATAATTTAGAATAAATTAAAAACAAAATTTGAAGATTAAATGCAGTAAATCAATCGGATAAATATGTTAGGGCATCCGCACCATAACCACTAGATATTAATTTCATATCGTTGTGGATACAAGAACGATATCAAACATGTGATAGTGGAATTTCCTAACCTATTTACTATCCTATCTCTATATCTCTATGTGAATTAAAATAAACATAAGTGTATTAAAAACTATGAATATTCCCAGCTTAAAACGAGTCTTTTTTATCATCTTATCATCGAAAGTTACACAAATAACGCGGTATATCTCTATCCACGTTTAATTCATGGTTATATATTATAATGAGCAATTGCATATTATCACTTCTCAGTCTCAAACATGCACATCAGATCATTCAAGTGGTGGCCAGTCACTCAAAAGTATTATGCACAATAATATATAACTCACATGAATTAAATCAATTGTAAAACATAAAAATCATGAAATTCACATCATCATGGTTAGGTTACACCGTAGCCCTAACAAAAGAAAATTAGAACATAGTAGAAGAATAAATAAAAATATAAATCAATCCCAGCATCTTGAATCAAAAAACAAGAATTCTATCACCACTTTTGTCTTCTCTTCAAAATACTTGAAAAACTCATAAAATAATGAAAAACAATCTAACAAAAATCTAGCTACCCTCTCTAGCTCTCAATGTTCTCCTCTTCATAGGATATATCCAAGTTATCTAATCTCACAACGTTTGCAGATAACATTAGGGAACAAAATCAAGGATTCCCTGATTTGATATCCATCTTCCACTGCTGCTTGATTTGAATTCTTGATTTTTGTCATTCTTTTCCTTATCTTTTCCATATCTCATTATTCTGCATAAATAAGGAAAATTCAAATAATCAGAAGGAAATCCAAATATTTTCTCATAGATATTGCATTAATTATTGTCTAAAATAGGTAAAATAACTCTATTTTTATAAAGTTATCAGTACCCCATAAATTTTTATCGAGGCGCGGTGAAGCTAAGCTTTGGAATGCCTCTGGTAACATGTGAAAGAAGCCCGTAGAAAGGATAACACCGGCAGCAAAGACCTGGATCATGAAGAAGGCATCATTTTGGGGACTCCAGCTGGGGATTTTCCTGGCCAACAATGGGATTCTCACTCCCACAACTCCTGCAAGGAGGATGGCAGCGATTGCGGCCACTTTTTATCTGATGAGAATGTCGCCTTTGGCATCATCGCTCCGCTTTGTGAGTTCACTATCGCACTTATACTCACGATTGGCTGGTACAACGGTGGTCGTGACGAGAACAACCAAAATGACAATGAACCCGGTGATCTTTAGGACGTCTAAATTTGCATTTATCATGGCTAATTAAGTCTGACGTGCAGGGCGGAAAGTACTGGCAGAGTTTACAGTGATAGGCCTTTGGCTACTACTCGTCGAAGTGGAAGCACAGTGATAAGTCAAGAATGTATGCTATATTCAACAATGAAACAAATGAATGTGAGGAAGGGAAAACAAAAAAACAATGGTGGGAACATAATGATCGAGAATTTAGAGCTAAAAAGATAACCAGGGGGAACAAAATGAGATGGGAAAGATGGAGACAGAATGTTAGCTTAGATGCCATCGATGTGTTACGGTGAAGTTCAATGTTGTAGTTAACTCCAAGCTTGATGTCAAGTTATGTCTTCGTTCTTATCATTTCCCAGAATATGCTCGATTACATCGTTTTGGGTAGCACTGGTCTTTCATTAGCAAGATAGCTGTTCAACTTCTATGCGTTTTATCTCACATAACTTTTGCTATCTTTCCAACTGTTAGCGTTAAGTTGGGGATGAAAAGCAGCCTACCGTACCAAGCGACGTGTCTGACTCACATGAGACACGACCAGGAAAAAATTAAACAAAAGAAAAAAAGAAAGAAAAATTTTAAAAAAAAAAAAAAAATTATTTAAAAATGTCTAAGTTAGCACTAGCAGTACTACATCAGTGACGACTAGTCAAATTTGACCTAATGAATTGAATTGACATAATTGTAATATGTTTAGGATTTTTTGGGGTAACTTTTCCTAAATCATTAGCTAATCTGAAATTTACAACTTTCCAATTTATTAGCAAGTCACCAATTTATTTGAATTGTTATGATGGTTAGAATAGTAAAATGCCAGTTTGTTTTATAACTTACAAGAATTATTAGTACAATACTAGCAGTGCGAGGAATTTACCACCATCTCAATAAACCAGTAAAATAACCAATTTCTTTGCAATATTAATTTAGACCAACCTTATAAGGAATTTACCAGCATTACATTTATTTATTCGCCAACGTCTTTGAAATTTCACAAGTGTGGTTAATCCAACTCCCAACATCATAAGGAATTTTTAATCATCTCAATAAATTAATAAGTTACCAACTTCGTTCAAATTCAACAAGCGTGATCAACTCTATAACGAATTACAAATATCCCAATGAATTAATAAGTTACCAATTTCTTTGAAATTTTATAAGTGTGATTAGTAAACTACTAACAATATAGAGAACTTACAAATATTTTAATAAATTAGTAACTTACCAACTTTACTTAAATTTTATAATATTTTTTAGTAAAATTCCAGCCCCACAAAAAAAAAAATTAGATTGTTACAAATTTTTCAAATGTGGTTGGTAATTTGGTCAACATTATAATAAATTTAGAAATGCTTAATTGTTTATTGATGATAATATGCAAATAATTATTTACCGACGTGGGTGACCGATGGAACTCCTTAGTTCCTATGAGTATCATGAATGTACCAAAATATGCAAAACATTTCCTTAAAACCGTACGAGTGTAGTGAATAAATTACAAACATTAGGGTGATTACTAATGAACTGTCTTTTATATGTAAATAACTACATGATAATTGTATACTTAAAGAAAATATTATATTGTTTTAACTATATTCTACATAATAAATGTATATTTACATGGAAAAAACCAATATCAATTTAAAACTACTATAATTGCAAAAGATTATATTTTGTGAAAATATGAAGGTGTTGAAAAATTGTCTTTTAAATTTTGATTAATTTATAATTGCCAGAAGAGTCATTTTCTTACATTGTGCTACACGTGTTAATCCTATGTGCAAAGTTGAATAGACATGACTGACAAAGTGTTGGCTTAAATGACAAGACAACTTACTCCTCTTTTTCGAGTTTTTCAAGCCTAGTAGGAGACACTCCAGAAGAAAAACATTGAATGCACTAGGTTAATGGTGGCGAGTGCTCCCTTAAGATGGCTTGAGAATGTGGACTTAGGTGTGGTGCACAAAAGCTAGCTTGAACACCACCACCTGATCAATTAGCTTTACTCAAAATTTACGTTGAGAGATACCTCAAGAAATGAAGTTAGTAGGGATGAGGAAAAGAACTAGATCGAATAAGGAATCACCCAAGCCGAACTAAACTAGCCTATTTTGGGAGGTTACATGGGTTCCTAAAAATTGGAATTCATAAGTATCAATCTGGCTCCAGGTAGGAACCAAACCATCCAGACCTAATCGATTTCTTTTTTTTCTTTTACTTATAAAACTAAAAACCCTAAATTCTTCACTCTCCCAGGTTGGAAACCCTATTTGCTCCCATTGAGACTCACCTCTCTCGTAAATTCACATCTCTCACTTTGTTACTAATTCACACCCTCTTGCTCACGATGCTCACTTTCAAACTGTCAATCATGCCTCTTGCAACCTTGTGCTCACTCTCAATCATGCCTCTTTACAATTTAAGCGGCAAAAGAACATCTTAAGTGCCAAAACTCGGCACAAACGAATACGTAAGTGCAAAAAGCTAAGAATGTGACACTTAAGTGCCCTTTTATAAAAAATAAAAATAATAATAAAAAAAGGACATTTAAGTGCTACATCCAGCAAACCCCGCCGGAAATCTTACGTGATAATTTTTTATTAATTTGACTCGCTTACGTGGCTCGTTGGAAGGCTAACTCAATAAGGAAACACAAAAATGACGTCGTTTTGACACAATTGAAATTTTAATATAAAAATCAATTTAATTTAATTTAAAACCAAATTTATTAATAAAAAAGGAGGAAGATGAACAATAGCCGACGGCTGAGGGCTCAGCCCTCGCCGCTACCCTGCCGTCACCGGGAAGGTGGGGGGACGGTCGGTGGGGTCGCCAAGCCATCGCCCAAATCTGGGGTAGCTGAATAACTATTTCATTGTATTTTAGCAACTCCAGCCTAAGCGGCGACAAGGGTGCGAGTGCTCACCAGATTTGGGGCGAGAGTCACCGGCCCTTGCCCAATCGAGCTAAGGGCCGTCACCCGCTTGGGGGTTCGCTCACAAACCCTCGCCGCCGGTCGGCTAGGGTCACCGACCCTTGGCTAGGGCTCGGCGACCCCAGCCGACCCTCCTCGACTTTCCCAATAACGGCGGGGGCTAAGCCCTCGTTGCCGACCGCCGTTCATCTTCCTCCTTCACTTTTTTTTTTTTTTTTAATTTGGTTTTAAATTTCATGTAATTAAATTTTATATTAATTATTTACCCAAGTTAGTAACAAAATGATGGGGTTAATTCCAAAAAAAAAAAAAAAAAAAAGCACCAACTTTAGGTCGATGGACAAATCTGGCTAAAACTTTTTTTTGTCTCGTAAAAAAGCACCAACTTTAGGTCGAGTGACAAATCTGGCCCAAACTTTTTTTTGTCACATAAAAAAGTACCAACTTTAGGTCGAGTGACAATTCTGACCAAATTTTTTTTTTTTATTTTGAAAAAAAATCACCAACTTCCACTTAAATTTTAAATCTGGCCCCCTTAACTTAGATTCATTGATTGTCCTGCACTTGCTGGCTAACACCATCCATTGTCTTATTGTTTGAGCCACCGCTCGAAGAATAACAGTGAAACTGTGTCATCTCCTATACTTCACTAGCAAGTAAAAAAATCTCAAGATTGAATTTCTCTGGCTAGACTTTATCGTTTTGTCATAATATGAAGCTGTAGATCACCGCCCATCAATAGAAACCATGGATGAGATCCACCAACCTCACGGCTAGAACCTTTTCTCCTAAAATAAGTTTAACTTCAAATAGAAAGTTAATGGTAGGGGTTAAATTTTGAATAGGAGTGAAAGTTTGTAATTTTTTATGAGACAAAAAAAAAAATTGGGGCCAAAATTGTCACTTAACATAAAGTTTGTGCTTTTTTACGAGACAAAAGAAAGTTCAAGCCAAATTTGTCTCTCGATCTAAAGTTTGTGCTTTTTCATGAGACAAAAAAAGTTTTAGCCAAATTTGTCTATCGACCTAAAGTTAATTTTTTTTATGAAATTAGTCCCAAAATGATGTCGTTTTAGCACTTGTCTAGCCACATTAGCGTTTTTGTCGAATTTTTTCGCCGTTAACACTTAACTGATCCATTTTATTCTGATTTTGGCACTTAAGTGTCACTTTACTAACTTTTGCACTTAAGTATCTCCTCATGTTAAGTTTTGGTATTTGAGATGTCCCAGACTCCAATTTAAGCAAGTCTCTCTCTCTCTGTGCATGTGTCTGTACACAAAAATGGATTAAGGCTTTTACATGTCCTTATTAATATTAATCGAGCTAAATTTATGAGTTTTTGCTGTTGGGCAGAACTTGCCCCGTGGCAATTGTGCACTCGTTCTATCTACAAACTCGTTGATTTTGTCGCAAACTCGTGTCAATTAATGAGTTGCGCGTTTCTCAAAACTGCTCTGCCACCACCAAGGGCAGCCACAAGCTCACCGACGTGGTTCTTCCCGAAGTGATATTTTTCACAAGGATGCCTCATAGAAACTTTCTGCTTATTCTGACCAAAAAATAAAAACTTTCTGCTTATATCGTCCTTTGTTCAATGAGACATATCGCGTTTGATTCGGCTTTAGGAAAATAATTTTAGGAAAATGCAAATATCTTTACTATAAAGGGGTTTCCAAAATGCTATAATGTTTAATCAATTGTAATTTTAAAGTGTATACAAAAATAAATTTGCCTTAAATACCGTTTAGTAAAAAGTACATTTGTAAATGGTTTTTGCTATTTTTTTTTAAAAGTCTCAAAATCATTTTCGATTGAGCTCACCTCACCTAAGGTTGGGCGACCTCAATGTTTGCCTAAGGTCACTCGACCTCAAGTGACGGCACTTGGATTGTGGAACCCAAGCGACACTTGGATCGTGCCACCCCAGGCAATGCTACTTCAGGTAGGGCAACCTCAGGTGTGTGGAGAGTTGAACTTCTGCTTAGTGTTACTCAGCTTATTTTTCATCATTTGTACTCTCCAACCTAACATTTCCTTCTCAATCTTCAACTGGGAAATCATCTCTATCGTCAAATGGGAAATCAAGATCAATAAAGGTCAATAAGTACGATCAATGATAAAAATATTAGGTACACAGGTGATGTTACGTCATACTTGCAATAGACCATTGAATGGATGGCATGTGTTAACCTTGGAGCACACCATTAGAAATTTTGAAAGTGCTCACTCTCCCTTTATCTATCTCCTCTCTTATGCATCTTTTATTTCTCTTCTTCTTCACCATTTCTTCATTTATTTCCTCTTCTTTCCCTTTGGCATGTGGCCGGTACTCAGCCATGGCCGGCAACTGGTCACAGGCAAAGGTCGCATTTGCTAGATTCGGTAAGCGCTCAACCCTCACAACTAGGGTGAGGGTCACCCTCACCCCAACCCTTGTCAAATTCGGAAGTTATGGAGAGACATGACGGCAGCGGAGCCATAAGGGATCTCAAGGATACGGGGGCTGAGGGACGGCTCAAGGTTGCAAATAACTGGAGGCTTAGGCTTGTTCTTAAACCTAGGGGGCGGCCATGGGGGCAACAAATGACCTATGGAGGGAGGTGACAACATCATAGCCACAAAGGACCTTGAGGATGCAAGGATTGAGGGAGAGCTTATGACGACAAGGAACTTGGGCTTGTTCTTGGACCCAAGGGAGCAGCCACAGGGGCAAAAGACAACCTCAATGGCGAAGCCGTCACCAGAGGGAGATCGACGAACGAGGCGAGAGAGAGAGAGAGAGAGAGAGAGAGAGAGAGAGAGAGAGAGTCAATCGAGGAGAGAAAGAGCAGAGAGCATCCTCGCGAGAGAGAAGAGAGAGTCAATCAAGGAGAGATGGAGCAAAGAGCGTCCTCGTGTGAGAGGGAAGAGAGAGACAGAGCGAGCTACTTTCAGACTTTAAATTTTTTTTAAAGTGAATCCAATAAGGACACATATCATCCATTCAATGAATCATTGCAAGTTTGACATAACATCACTTATGTACCTAATATTTTCTCACAATCAAGTTCTTTCAATTAACCTACATTGCATTCAAACAAGTGCTTACGTGGCGTCCTTAAATCACACTTTTAAACATAAATTTCAAACGAAATTGCATTTTTTGATAGAAAATGGAGTTAATTAAACTAATGTTAGTATTCATTGTACTTTTTGTAAATATACACGACGTAATGAATCAATTAAAAGATTTAGAACTCAAAAGCATTCCATAAATGAGGTTTAAGATTTTGGATGGCAAATTTTTCATTGAACCCAGATGTAATTAGACTTAAAGAACAGACAATCTCATCCTCATATTAGCAATTATGCTGCGAACAGGCCCCATTAACACAGGGATGAAGCCATCCTCATGTGCGTCCTTTTCCTCAGTATAATAATTCGATTGACTACCGATGGAGACGACATTTATCTGCACATGGGGTCGCAGTACAAGAATGAAGAATGACGTGTTGATCATCATTATGATGGAGTCATGCCAAGAAATTACAGTGGCACTTTTGCTTAAAAGTTACACAGTAACAACGATGGAATGTTTGTCCTAGATGTATATCGAGCCGCCATGAGTCGGTGCTTCTGGCACAAGATTGACGACGAATCATTGAATCTGACTCTAAAATGAGCTTTTCTCACTTGATGATTCACCACCGTCTCTACTCCTCTTTGGGTGGTCCGGGACTGCTAAGTCAGCATGGTCTCCCACCATCAAGCGCCATGTGGAGGTGTGGGGGCCTCTGGAGTAGAGGGAATTCTTCTCCCCAAAACAATTTTTTTTTCTTTCCCCTATCACTAGACCTGCACTGCACACGCTAGCCTACACACTGATTTCACACTCTCTCTTATATCCTCTCTCCTTCCATCTCTGAAGAAGAAAGGGGACGTCCTTCTCTCTGCAGCAAAGGCGTTCTCTCTCCCTCTCCTTCATTCAAATTTTGGATCTCCCCTTCACTCTTAGATTTCGCTCCGCCCTCTGCTTTGGCGTTCGTTGATGCTCGGGCACTCTTCGCTGCTTCCGCACTCTTTCGACGGTGGACATTTGTTTCAACGAATCTAAGTTGTTTCAGCATTGAAAAGGCTATCGAGAAGTCGAGGACGGTGACATAACAAATGTCAGGGTGTGGCTGTTAGTGCTGCCGGCGAACGAGGGTGAGGACCACGAAGACAGAGGTGGTGGTGAAGGAGAGGACGAAGTTGGTGTTGCCGTTGAGCATGCGGAATGAAGCCTTTTAGCAAGCGTTGCTTCTGTTTTGTTTTTTTATATTTTGGTGACAATTGGTTGCTTTGTCGAGTTGTTGAGTTTTGTTGAACAAGTTTTGCTCGTTTTATTTCTAGTGTGGAGCACTAGAACCACGTTCCTTATTTTTTTTTCCTTGATTTTTACTTTGTACAATTTGAATAAGATTTCAGTTTTGCAAGTATATTTATAGACATGGAATTGTTCTTCATTTCATATTTTGTTGTATTCTTGAGTTTTTGTGGGCGAGATTCTTTTGAAAGGTAATGAGGGAAGCAAAATGTGCTATGGCTTTCTCCAACATCAAGAAGAGCTTATATTAATGTATTATAATTTCTCATTGTTATGTTGTCAAAACTCGGCGAGCATTCACAACATCACCCAACTTGGTATACATATTTACTGGGGTGTGAGAACCAAAACATTGTCACCTATCTCCAAGTAAGTACAAACCCACAAACCGATCTGCTTGGATCTAAATCCCCAACTCCCTCACGGGCTTGAGCATGAGAGAAGGTCGCCTAAGGCCATATTTACACATCTTGAAGAATAAAACAAAAACATCACAAACCCGCCAACTCACAACATCTCTAGGGACACAATAAAAAACCATTCTTTGTTTCTTTTACCTTCCCAAACTTCATCAGAAAGAAAACGCGAAAAATGCAAGGGCCTCATCCGAGTGGGACGAAAGATTTGGACGGACTTGATTCCAATAATGTCCTTTGAGAACTTTCGCAGAAGAGACGAAAAACGACTTGCGAGAGATCTCGGAATGCGAGAAAACGGGATAAGAATGTAGAAAACAAGGAAATTCTGGAGGGTTCTTCCGAGTGAGACGAAGGATTTGGAATGCTCGAGCGGCAGCGAACGCTAGAGCATAGGGCCGAAGGAGCAAAATCTAAGAGCGAAAGGGAGATCCTAAATTCAAATGAAGGACCAGGAGAGAGAACGCCTTTGCTGGAGAGAGAAGGATGTCCCTTTTCTTCTTCTTTAGAGATGGAAGGAGAGAGGATACAAGAGAGAGTGAAATAAATGTGTGCAGGCTAGTATGTGTTAGGTGTGAGCATGATCCGGGTTGAGCCGACCCACCCCCTAACCTTATGACCAATCCACACAGTACTGGTCCTCAATTTTTTTTACCGAAGACTGACCCTATTGAGCTTGGGACCGAAAACCGAACCGACCCAATAGGTTCAGTCCGATTCCATGGTCAACTCGGGACCAACCGATAATTTATTTTTATTTTTTTTGTACTCTCTGAAAAAGTAACTGAGGATCATATCAACCCAATGGATTTGATCCGATTCCAGGATCAACTCGGGACCAACCGATAATTTTTTGTTTTATTTTTTGTACTCCCTAAAAAGGTGAATAAGGACCAGACCGACCCTACGAGTTCAATGACGAGCGAGGTCAGCTAAAAGAGGCGAGCAACAAGTGTCAAGTGAGGTGAGCGTCAAGCATCAAGTAGGGAACAACAAGCCAAGTGAGCATCGAGCGGCAAGCGGCACGAGTGACCCAAAGAGAGTGAGGCGAGTGTCGAGTGGCGAGTAAAGAAATTGTTTTTTTTAATTTTGGCAAATTAAAGACTAAGAGGACAAATAAAACATAAGAGAACGAGTATTAAAAGAGGATGCCATGAGGAGCTATTTATGCCATTCTAAATGCCGTGTTAACTCCTCACAAAAACTTTTTCCTCCTTTGTAAATTATGACTGTTAACGTCGTAAAAGACATTAAAAGATCTAAGTTATTAAAAAATAGTGTAAAATTACTTGAACTCCTCACTAATTAGCTATTTAATGTTGTTGATGTCGTTTATTTTAGAGTTTTCTCTATATAAAAAAATTATAAATAATATATATATAGAATCAGGGTTGATCCGGGTTGGACCGACCCTAAACTCCAAAGACCGAAGACCAACATGTATAGTGCTGGTCTAGGAATCCTAGGATACCGACCCAATCTCCCTGGGAACCGGACCAGGACCGGCAGGGTTAAGCTAGTCCAGGGTTGGTCCAGGGTTGACCCTAGGGTAGGTCTAGCCATTTGTAAGAACCCGAGCCTCCTACTGTGTAATATTGTCCGCTTTGGGCCTTTGGCCCTCATGGCTTTAAAATACATTACACAGGTTAGAGAACTCAAGCCTTATAAACTAGCCCAAGACTTCCCTCTAAGTAATGTGGGACAGGAGATGCGCCCCCTCCCTACGCACGTCCGAGACCGAGGCGCGGACGCACCACCATCCCTCCTCCTCACGCACTGCCACTTGGGTCGTCACACTCTCCCCCCTTGGGAGCATAGCACCCTTGCTGTGGCTCCACACACGGTTGGGAGTCGGCTTTGATACCATTTGTCACAGGTTGATAATTTCCTTGGTCCGAATCAACCCGTGCGGCGCCTAGCAAATAGGAAAAAGAAATTGTTTTGGGCAAGAAGAATTCCCTCTACTCTAGTGGCCCCACACCTTCACATGGCTCTTTATAAGTGGTCGGAGACCAAACTGACATGGTAGTCTCGGACCACCTAATATTTTCTCGTTGGGAGGAGTTCAAAAAAATAAAAAAGAGGAGATAAAATGCACTACTTTGCTTATATAAACGGAAAGAATAAATAATTTAGACGAGGAAAAGAAATATATATATATATATATATATAAAGAAAAAGAAAAGCCATCAAGAAATGGGAAGAGGAAAACAGGCATGATGATGGTGAGAAGGGCAAAGGGAGAGATTTTAAGGCAGTGTACGTAAGGAGTGGGTTTTGCTGACTGCCGAGCGATACAGCCTCTGCGACGGGGTCACTGGGAGGGAGACGAGAAGCGAGCTTTTCCCACAGAGAGAGAGAGAGAGAGAGAGAGAGAGAGAGAGAGGCGAGGAACCCTACTTCTGCTATCTCTCCAATTCTCGTAGACCCTGAAGATCTCGAAGCTCCCTCCGTCTCTCTCCCTCTCTCTCTCTCTCTCTCTCTCTCTCTACACACATCTTGGGTGGGGGTTCTCCATTCGCTACCGATTCACGATGGTCCGTACTTCTTGTCCCCGCAACTGTTGTTGACCCCCCCTTTTGTTAATCTTGTTTCCTTGAAAGGTTGTTGCTGTTGTTGTGGTCGTCGTTCTTTCTTTTCTTTTCTTTTATGTGGGATCATCGGAAACGCGACCCTTTTCTTGCTTCCGAATTGTAGGCTGCTGTGGGTCAAGCTATTAAGCTTACTTCAATTTTCTCTTCTTTAGGCGCGATTTATGCCCAGTTCAGTTGCTAGACTCCAGCTATCGGCTGATACGCTACTTTAGCCAAATTGATCTTTAAACAAATCTCTGTTCCTGTGAATTTTCTTACGCTTTCTTGAATCCAGCTTTTGTTGAGCCGCGTAGAGTTATGGCGAGGAGACACTATGCTCCTTTCCCTGGGATACCCATGTTCCATCTTTAGCTTATTCCATGCCTAATTCACTCCTTCCTATTTTGCAGCACAAACTGGGGCGGAGCAACCGTGACAAAGTGCAGCAGTTCATGGCAATAACTGGAGCCAGGTAGGCCCCTCAATCCTCCACATGAAACTATATTCTCATCATAGAGCAGGGCATGAGGATGGGTCTCCTGTGGCCATAGATTACAGCTTTTGACTGCGATTTTGGTGTTGCTGGAAATTAATGGAAGGAGATTTCTGTGAAGGTTCTCAAGAACGCTGTTTTTTGCTCTAATTTCGGACTGGATATTCATCTTTTTCTATGCCTTTTGGCTCTGGATTCTTTTGTTGGCTTGTGATCTTATCCTGTGATAGATCGCGTAAGCAAAGCCATTAAAGGAACATGTGCGAATGCTTTTGGTTTGTTGATGACAAGCATAACTAAAAGTTGAACTGATAAGTGTAGCATAAAAGTGCATATGTGAGACTCTTCCCCTTCTTTGTTCTATAATTTTTGGTTTATTGGGGAAGTTAATGAAATTTGTTGACTATACAATTCTTTAGAGGATGATTCCTGATATCATGCTTGGTTTCAATTTAATTGTGTTACTTATTCCATGATGAACGTGCTGGCACTCTTTTTCAGGAATTATGTAGATCTTGTCTTTTTCAGTATGATTATTTGTCAGTTATTTTTTTCTGGTGTGGCCATTTGTGTAAATGATATGCAATCGAGCTGTTTTTCCCCCCTCCAGGCTGCAAACTATTCTTTAGTTACAACTTTTTTTCCCATGCAGTGAAAAAGTTGCCCTCCAGGCTTTGAAGGCCAGTGATTGGCATCTTGAAGGTGCATTTGATGTATTTTACAGTCAGCCTCATATAAGAACTTATACAGATACAAGACACTTGGAGGAGCTTTACCACAGATATAAAGGCAAGGCTTGCTTCTGGATTCCTGGATTATCACAGTTGACTGAATTTCTTCTTATGCTGATTAAAAGGAGTTACAGGACAATAGTACTTCTTTTGGATTTGTTACCAGTTCTGTACAGTGTCATAAATTTGGTTTTTCAACTCTGAAAAGAAAGCTTATACACTGGAGTTATAACACCTTGTAGATATTATTTGGTTTTATGCAATCTTATTAGCAGATGTATTTGAATTTGCAGATTCCTATGCTGATATGATACTTGTCGATGGGATTACTCTTCTTTGCAATGATCTTCAGGTGGCCAGTCGTGATTCTTTCTGTTACGATCTCAATTATATGGCACCACTTCCTTGAATTTCCAGAATGCATCTTGAGTTTTCTCTTTCTACCATTATCTTTTGTCTTCCTGGGATGCATAGGAACCTTTTCATTGGCGTATATGTTTTTTAGTTAAATGACGCACGAGTAATTTTTTTTGCAGGTGGATCCCCAAGATATTGTTATGGTAAGTGAACATGCGTAATTTGGTATGCTGTCATAGGATGAGGATACTCTCTCTATTGTTTACTTGAACCTTCCAATACAAAAAATGCACTGCTGTGACTGCTGAATGACCTAATCGCTTGAAGGCTGCAATGAAGACGAAGTCGTGTATTTTCCATGTTTCATCTCTTTCTGCCCTTTTATGTTCCTTATTTTTCTGGTTAATATCTTTTGGTTTTGCTAGTAAAATCTCCTAAAGATACTAGTCCAACATTCCATTAGTCAGCTAGAAGTCTTTATTAGTTAGAAATTCACCATTTAACCTCAGAAGACTAAAACTATAGGAACTCATGTATCAGGTAGGAATTGATGTCTCTGTTCCACATAAGCGATAGCCATTTTGTTCTACATATATAGTTTTTTGGTTGGGGAAACTGAAGGTTCTGTCATAGTACTTTAGCGTGGCTGAACCTGAGAAAGTGTGTTAATAGAGGTTGTTCATAAATAAAGCTAACAATCAAGTTTAAGCCATACTTTTATTTTCTTTCTGTTCTAGAGACTGCATCATGTGTATCATGGTCTTTGTTGAGATTCTTCTAATGATGAGATTGATCTGTATCAGCTGGTTCTTTCATGGCACATGAAGGCTGCAACGATGTGTGAATTTTCAAAGCAGGAGTTCATAAGTGGACTGCAGGCACTTGGGTAGTTCTTCTTGCCTTTTCTTTGTTCTGCTTTTCCTGATACCAGTGTTGGCACAGTTTGCCTCATGCATTATTCTGAAGGCTGCTCTTTCTTGGCAGGATAGATTCCCTGGAGAAATTCCGCGAAAGGATACAATATATGCGCTCTGAGTTGAAAGATGACCGTATGCAATTACGTGAAATTATTGCCATAGTTTGATTAATAATTATGACAATTGCTTGGCAAAGCTCTTTTGATTTATCTCTGATTATTTTATTTTGTTTTGACTGAACAGAAAAGTTCCGGGAAATATATAACTTCGCATTTGGTTGGGCAAAAGAAAAGGTATGCATCTTAGTAGTGTTATTGGACTGTAAGTTTTCACTTCTGAGCTATGAAGTGCTTGATCAGCTTCGGGATAAGATTGTTGCTGATTAAGTTGGCTTTGGATGTTGGTGGTAAAATACACTACAGCCATATTTTATCAGTGTGCTTGATTCAATTGTGGATTAATACGGCAGTTTAAGAGCATGTTCTTAGATAAGTTTTTGCAGTCACGGGATATCCTTACCTTAGTTACAGATTATTGTACATCATGTAGCACCTCGACTTTTGCAAACCTAGGTTCAGGTTGTAGCACCTAAGATTCCTAGAATCTTCTCTAGTAAGGGAGGGTGATCTCCTAAAATGATCAGTTACTTTGTCGATTCAAGATACCTGACTTTTTGCACAATTTCAATTTCTAGTCAAACTTGGATAAAATTTTCTATCAGCCTTTTGACGTTTAAGTCTGAGGGTTCGACAGATTAATAACAGAAAGTAATAAATGCCGTATCATAGTAATAACTTACTGTTATGTGGTTTTCTATAAGATATTATTTACACTTTCAGCCACCTGAACGAATTTGACTTGCGTCCGTAGAGAATACCTTCATGCTGGATCTTGTACATTGAGCCTGGAATATGTTTCATACCTTTTTCATATCCATCTCTGATTGCTTTTTCTCCGTAGACCTTCCATGAGTATTTTCGCTTCAGTTCTTTTAGTCATGTCATCTCCACTTACCTCAGGGTCAAAAATCCTTGGCACTCGATACAGCAATTGGGATGTGGCAATTACTTTTTGCTGAAAAGCAATGGCCATTAGTTGATCACTGGTGTCAGTTTTTACAGGTAGTTTTCTTTTGTATACTTATTGAGCATAACAATTTGTTTGAGTTATTAATAATTAGTCCTCACGCCTGAGTATGGCCATCCTGGTTTTTTGGGTATATTCTCAAAATATTTTTCTTTTTCTTTTTCTTTTGATATTTATTTTCAGTCCAAAGAGCGTATCTATATTCCCTCCCAAACGCCCATAAAAGAAAGAAAAATCTAGTAAGAAGAGAATTGCTCAGAAACACGTTTGGTGGGGCTTTCAATTTTCAAGTAATTTAACATTTTTCTGGGAAAATGGAGGAAAGGAGATTTTGTCATTTTTCAACTTAAGTGAGAAGAAAAGCAACTTAGGTAAAGAATTTGCTATTCTCCATTAAGCAAAATGCAAGAAAGAACTACGAGGATTTGACATCAAATGCAGGTCCAAAAAGTGGAGAGCTGAAAATGAGAAGCAGTTTTGGGGAAATTGAAGGACTTCTTTCAGACCAGATGCGCTTCTAATAGTTGCACGTTTGGAGCCTTTAGACTTTCTGTATTTGTTTCCCCTCTCAATATGATTGATTAGACACTTAGTAACATCTTCCTTCTAATATATGGGATGAATCTACACTTCAAGGCACATGAAAGCAAGTTGAACTATTTTTGCAGGAGGGAATTTGTTTTTGAAATGGATTTCTGCAGTTTGGCCCAACCAAAAAAAAAGATGAAACAAATAGTTAGAGTAGATAATATTAATAGTTAAATGAACTGGGTAGATGGTGAATAGAGGATGTTCTTTTTCATCTTGACGTCTCAGCCTAGTATGAAGGGATGGATGGCATTACTTATGTTGGTTCGGTTCCTCTAAATGCTATGCCCCCTTTGCACTGTAGCTAGACTTTTCTGGTTGAAAACAAAAGTAGGGACGCTGCATACAAAGTTAACTTTGTCAGAATGCAGCAACTAGTTATCTCATCCTGTTTCAAAAACGTGATTAAAAAAATGTGCGCTTGGCTTGACATATAATGGCTGTTGAATGGGATTTTGTATTGTCTTTCTCTACTTCAATACAGGCCCGTCATAATAAGGCAATCTCCAGGGACACATGGTCTCAACTATTGGAGTTCGCCAGGGTAAGATATCCGTATGACATAATTCTTTTAGGAATGTATATCCTCTTCCATATATGTATAATCTTTGATGGACTAAGTCATGTGTTTTTAGCTCATGTGAAATTGATGTAGAAGTCTTGTAGCAGTTATAAGGAGGTGATCTTCACTCTTCTCACACCCAGTTTACATCCTTGCTTTCATCCCTCTCTTATTGCTGGAGAATCTGGTTGTTATTTATACTGGCGCTGGGAGCTAAGAGGGTTAAAGTTGCTTTTGATTTTTGAGTGTGTAGTCTCAGTGAACAAGAATTCCACATATCTGAGATAAACATTTGGTGGAAATGGGAACTTTCAACCTATGATAATGTGAACCCCACGAATTTTTACCTAGCCAGGAATGCATTTTTATCTGCACAGGCATCTCAAAATCTGGAACTTTCCCATGGATGCAACTGACAGACACCCTTCTGTTATGCAGACTGTGGACCCAACCCTTTCTAATTACGATGCTGAAGGTGCTTGGCCATATCTTATTGATGAATTCGTCGAATACCTGAATGAAAATAACATTGTCCAGAAGAGTCACATGGACGATCCTGCCCGATGATGATGGGCTGCTGTGGTGCAGACTCTGCGATTGGTTGATCTTTAATCTTCTTGTGGATTGAGCTATGTCATTGTAATTGAATACCTTTATAGAGCCAACCAGAGTCCTCTCTCCTTTTCTCGTCTCCTGCTACAGTCCGTCTCCCCCACAAGACAAAGTGGTTAAAAAGGGAGGAAGAGAGAAGAAAGACCTCACTTCCTTAAAAAGTGACTTATTTTCCTTGGAAACCCATTTGATGAAAATCCATACATCAGCAGTGGAAGATGTGATATGGGAGATTTGATATTGTCCAATTTTTTTGTGAGATAAATGTGAATAATGACTGGCGTTTGTTATGTTAAAAATTTCTCCGTACAACCAGTGTGGGAGTCATGCGCATGGCTATCCTTTGTCAAGAAATGACATTACTTTGTACGTAGCCTCGAGTTCTCAAGAAATCGTTTAGGTGTCCAATGAGAAGATACTAGTGAATGGCTGCCGGCTGGGAATCAGTCAGGTTTCTCTCGCCTGATTGGGAGCTGCAGTTTCGATCTAGTTGTAGCTCTGTTTGGCGCATCTCTTTCTAAGATATCTTCATCAAAAAGTATGTGTTATGCACCTCTCAATGTTAAAAGAGTTAGCAACTTGGGTATTCTTCATTAATTTGAATTATTTCACAGCAAGTACTTGTGGATGAATTTGTGAAGCTAAAATTGATTCGCCGAAATGGTAGTAAAAGAATACGGGCAAGCATCACTGACACTGGACCTGATGAATTTACGTGAGTGGAACTGCAAATTGTCTGTAATTGCACTCTTACCAGTTCATACAAACTTGTTGAGGAAGGAGAGCAGACCATTCCTTCGTTCAGGTTCTACAAGCAACTGGGTTTTGCACATACTACACCTAACGGGATATCAAGCAGGTCCAATGAAAGAGGTGATATGGCAATACTATGCAATCCATACCATAATCCCACAGCCGACCATCTCTATTGAAGTGAGGGATCGGTTGAATTATGCTCAACAAAATTGCATGAACGACACTTTGAATGTTGGCCTCGCCGCTAAGAATCATCTGCTTTGTGAGTTCTTCAGCTGATCAACAACCCATATTCCGTCCGACAGTCCAATGTTCAATGAGCAAATGACGTGACGTGAACAGGGCATTACTCGTACTCATCAAGAGTGGGTTATCTGTCACTAGTCACGCGTGAGTTGGGTCAACACCTTTTATGACCTTTTCTCCACAAGCCTTCGTCTACTGCTGGCCTGGCCTTAAAAATATGATAGTATAAGGTCAGCCCTTATTTTTTGCTTTGTGCCCTCTGTCCACCATATAGTGTGGCCATCAACAACCTCAGAGACACTGAGATTTTCAGGCAGAGAGAGATGGACCGTCCTTCTTCCGAACGTGTCCAGAAGTTCAAGCAACCCGAGTCAGTTTTTGGCAGTACTCAGGCATCCACTTCTTGGCAGGCCCCTCTGCCAGGAAAAAGAACTGGTGCACGGGTGAAAATATAGACACATGCTCAAGCACTTTCATTCACTGATGTAACAGACACAAGTTCATGATACTCGCCAATTTAGATGACTCTCATCCATTGGTACATACAAACTGCTGAGAATTTCAAGACCTGAAGGGCATATGACTGTATTCACGTCAAAAGAAGACATTTCCTACAGAAATTGCTTTTTTCTACAAGAATTTATTCCAACTTGAATAAAGGAAGGTCGCCCAAAAAATAATTTAACCTCAGGTTAATCTCACACGGGAACTGGAGTGGCTTCGTCTAGGGCAACAACACCAGGAAGTTCTTTGCCTTCCAACAACTCCAAACTGGCACCACCACCAGTAGATATGTGGCTCATCACATCAGCAACTCCAACTTTCTCCACAGCTGCAACAGAGTCCCCTCCTCCAATAATGGTCGTCACTCCTGCGGCACTGAGCTCTGCTAGCTTCTTTGCAACAGCCTGCACGTAGAAGTACAAGGTCATCAAAGTTTGCATTGGTCCTAGTTAACCATGCTGGCCATAGGCCAAACCCACTTACAAAATTGAAACATGTCTGCGAAATGAAAGAATTAACACTCGAGGTTCATCAAATGAGAAGCTCCCTTGAAGTCTTAACTGCTTGTCTACAGCTCATTCAAAACAAATGACATGCACAACCTTGGTAGGAAGGGACCAGAGAATCCATGCTAAAGCTTAACTAGACCGAACACATGTACAGATAATGAGCCATAAGCCAGGACAGATGATTTCCAGCCACATAAAGCTGATGAATAAGCACAGAGTCAAGGAACAAACAAATCAAATCCATGCGCATCCCACCTCAGTTCCAGCAGCAAATTTGTCAAACTCAAACACTCCCATGGGTCCGTTCCAGATGACAGTTTTGGTAGTTCCCAGAGCATCATTAAATGTCTTAATAGAGTCTGGTCCAATATCCAATCCCATCCAGCCATCAGGAATGGCAGATGCTGGCACTATCTGCAATGTTCAAAGCAGTTTAAAATAACATAAGTCTACGGCCACAGTGCCTACTCACGTGATATCTGCACCGTAAAGAAGGTTGAAACTCTTTTGCACATATCGTGACACATTTTTAAATGTGAGAAGGCTAGGAGAAGAACCGAAGCAGCTAACCTTGCTGTTTGCATCTGGAGCAAACTTGTCCGCAATAACCACGTCAGTGGGCAACAATAAAGAAACTCCCTTTGCTTTGGCCTTTTCAAGGAGTGATGTTGCAAGATCCAGCTTATCTTCCTCCACCAAGGAAGAACCAACAGAGAGACCCTGTGCCTTGTAGAAGGTGAAGATCATGCCACCCCCCAAAAGAAGGATGTCACACTTCTCTAGAAGAGATTCAATCACACCAATCTTGGATGAGACTTTTGAGCCACCCACAATGGCAGCAAATGGTCTCTTGGGGCTAGACACAGCCCCAACAAGATAGTCTAGCTCCTGGTGAAAGAAAAGGCAAGTTGAAGGTCCATACGAGAGAACTAAGTATTATAAAACAAAGGATAGATTAAGATGCCTAAGAAGACTCAAAAGCATTAGGACATACCAAAACAAAATCTTGCTAAACTGGATCTTGATGTACATAACTCAAATTTAGTCTAGTTCCGCATGCATTATTTCAAGGAACCAACCTCATAGTGACAAAAATTAAGAACCAGCATTTTCCATGCACAATGTTTAAAAGAGTTACAAGAATGAAACCACACATGCAAAAGTCAAAGAAAGAGATAAACCAATACCTTCCGCAGACACATAACAAGTCCAATAGGACCAAAAACCTCGCTTCTTGTGAAAAACTTGGTCGGTGCGTGAAAATCAGCAAATTACTACTATTGCTTAAAATCTGTTCTAAGCAAAATAGCAAACAAATTAAAAGTCAAACCTTCTGCAAAAGGAAGCCAGCAACAGAGGGCTTCAAGAACTTAGTAACCCCCTCAGTAGAAGCATGAGCTCTGTGTGCTGTTCCAAATGCATCATTTACATACAGATCTGCCAACGATGCCAGCTTCTTGGCAAACTCAGGTTCATTCTTTTCTTCCTCTTTGTAAAATCTCACGTTCTCAAGAAGAAGAACACCGCCCTCAGGCAATGAAGCCACCAACTTCTCTACCTCAGGGCCAATGCAGTCATCTGCTTTTACGACCTGCTCAAGTGAGGATAAATACCAAGAAAACACTCACTTCTTTATCCAATTAGCAGAATTTTCCAACAGTGCTGTCCAACCATTTTTGTAAATGACAAAGATGTCCTTACCTGAATGCCAAGGAGTTCAGATAGCCTTGGAACAAGAGGTGCCAAACTGAACTTTGGTGTCACCCCTTTCGGTCGGCCCTGGAAATTTCAAGGAGGAAAATCAACTACCGCCAATACAATCAACATCACAGTTGGTGGCTCACATTCACTGTACTGATATGAAACGGGAATCCCTTTAACTTACACCCGGAATCAAGTCACTAGTTTAAGAAAAGTAAGCAACCACTAATCAAGATGCGGTCTGAAAACATCGATTCTAGGACTAATCACGAATATGTCACATAAGAGTTCTTCAAAGATTTTTTTTTTTTTTTTTTTTTTTTGGGCAGAGAAAGAGTCCTGGTGGGAAGAGAGAGATCTGCAAATTGAGGAAAGCAAACATATAGTGTTGAGGAAACCAACACGATGGTAACGTGAGGAGACTCCAGCAGTTCAGATTCGTCGAGTCAGAATACACGACAGACGATGGCAAACATAGGCAGACTCATGCTTTGCAATTAGAAGTGAAGAAAAAGATTCGAGCAGCCGGTAAAGATTTCGAGAAAGTGAGGAGCAAAATGAAGGACAATTCAATGCAGAAAGATTTAATAAGGACCCACAAAAGAGGAGGAGGAGAGAATCATAGTGGAGAAGGGACGGGGAGGGTCAATGCTCGATCAATTACCAAGTGGGTGGAGAGGATGACTTTGGCGCCATTTTGGATCAAGTACTTGATGGTGGGGACGGCGGCGCGGACCCTGGTGTCATCGGTGATGTTCTGGCTGTCGTCGAGAGGCACATTAAGATCGGCCCTCACGAACACCTTCTTCCCCTTCAAGGCAGGGCCGGTCAAGTCGCCCACGCTCTTCTTGGCCATGGACACGACCCCTCTGCTCCCCTTGCCCCTCAAAGATCGGAGCTTGGAAGCCACATGAGCGGCCAAGAACGGGTCGGCAGCGGCGAAGCCCAGGCGGCGGAGGCCGGAGGAGCGGAGGCCGGAGGTGGGGAGGTGGAGGAGAGCGGAGCGAGAGGCGGAGGATGAGGATGATGATGATGAGGAGGAGGCGGAGGAGGAGGAGAGGAGAGAGAAGGTGGTGGGTGCAGCCGCCGACGCCATTTTACTTGCCTTGACCTGCTTGCTGTTTGGAAGAAAACCAGAAAACCGTCACCGAGCCAACGACAATCGATGTGTCCGCGAGAGTGGGCTGATATAATGCTGAAGGAGGAGGAGGAGGAGGAGGGGGGGAGCGTCGCTTGGCGTCTAGTCTTATGTGGCTGGATAGGAGGAGGGTCGAAAGATGTGGACGTGGGGATCGAAGAAGGGAAATGAGTGGGAGATTTTCTGGATTTCTCTTATCGTCGAGGAGAGGTCCAAGATTTTCGATGACTTTGAGACTCCCCTGTACAAACACAAGGGCCGCGCGTGACGCCTGACGCTTACCAAAGAACCAAGTTAAATCATATCCTGTACCGATGATTGCGATGCATGCATCATCGTGAGAGAAATTTAATTACATCCCCTCGACTATCTAATCCGATAAATTTATGAGTTGGGAATTAGCTGCTTAAAATTTCCCCCTTTTGCCATTCATTTCACTCCCTCCCGAACCTCGTCCGCTCTTTAGATCGCCGCAACGCGCAACGTAAGAAGAGGGAGCGTCAAACATCAAAGAATAGACCCCAACCAATGATGCTCCGCCTCCCTACGAATTGATGCCAAATGCGTGGATCTGTTCTCTCTCTCCCAGTCGGAAACCAGCAACGCACCCCTCCACCTCCACTGCCGCCACCCAAGCATCTGGTCTTTGCACTCGCGGATAAGTTTTCCTTTTTCTCTTCTTTCTCTTTCGCGTCTTCAGGCCCAACAGGAAGAAGACCCGTCCAAGTTGGGTGCGCAGCAGTGCAGCCCATGAAGCCAGCCTTGGCATCATTCTGGACGAGTCAACAACGATCCCGCGCGACCGCTGTCACGTGGGCATTAAGATCGCAGGTTGTGATGACGGCAAAGGCTGGCTTAGATATTTAAAAGGGCAAACCTTACAAATTTTTTTAGACGGAATCCGTGGTCGAGTCGTATGATGGCGCTCTGCGCCTCCTCCTCTCTTCTTCGCCTCAAAACAATCCCTCCGTCGCATTCTCTCTCGCCCCGACCCTTTCCCCGCCCGCTCCTGCGATCGGACCGTGCGAAAGCAGCGCCTCCTGCCTCGAGAGCTCTCCGAGAATGGCGGGATTACGAAGAGGCGGTGAAGCGCAAGGACCTTGCTTCTGCCCTCCGGTTCTTGAGGTCCCAATCTGTTGCGGGTGACGTTATTGGGGATGACTATGAGGGAGACGAGGTGGGGATGTACCTGTCTGGGAAACCGGAGGAGAGGGATTGGGAGGTCCTGGATACGTGTTTGAACGCCGACGATATGAAGCTCGTCACCAGTGCTTATGCCCTCCTCAAGGACCGGGGTTTCTTGCCCAATTTCGGCAAGTTCCGGAGCGTCGGTAATCTCTCTCGCGTCTCCCTCATATTTCGAGCTGATCGTTTTGTCGTTCGACTCCCGTCGTTGTTGACGTTATGAAAGCACTCGCCTTTTCCTTCTCGACTCTTGCAGTTCTGGAGGGACCGAGGGACGTTACACCCGCAGTACTCAAGTCTTCCACTGGGTTGGAAGGTACACGAGCTTTCCTCCTTCTGAGTTTCAATTTCTAATGTCATTTTCCCCAATGCAAATTTGCATCTACCCTGTCTGCCTGCACCACGATTTGCTTTGATGATCATGCTACATTATGGTTCCTGCTAAAATTCATGTCCTGAGTCGTTTCCTCCTTTGTGTGTGTAGTCACTAGATTTTCGCCGAAGAAGTGGGGTCTTGATGGAACCTCGAGTGCCCTCTTGGTCGCTTTTCTCGGCGGAGTTTCGTTTCTTCTCTCCCAAGGGATTGATATTAGACCTAATCTGGCGGCGATACTAGGACTAGCTTTTGTGGACTCGGTGTTCCTTGGTGGTTCTTGTTTAGCTCAAATTTCAAGCTATTGGCCTCCATATCGCCGACGAATCCTTGTCCATGAAGCTGGCCATCTCCTTACAGGCATGCCAAGACACTTCATTTCTTCACCACTATTTATTTGGAGCACGATGCAAATGCCTTCCCAGCAGCTGATCACCTCTTTGTTTCTCACATTATCATTTCGGAGCATCGCTATTTAATGCATGGGCTTAACGAAATGATATACTTACAATGCAGCATACTTGATGGGTTGCCCAATACGTGGCGTAATTTTGGATCCAATCGTTGCAATGCAAATGGGCATTCAGGGACAGGTACTGCTAGTCTCAGTCATGCTTGCTTGGTGGACCTGTGTTTCCAATTCCTTAAGTTATGCATGAGAACTTGATGGACATCAGAGGGAATAAGTCATGATGATTAATTTCTCTGGAAGGGTATTCTCTGTCTCTGGATTCTGGGAGCAGTCTAGTCTACGATTTCAGAAGGAAATAAGCTAATTTGCTAGTGCTGATGTTTGATGACTATGTTATTGTGGCTTTATTAAGCTCGCCCTGCTTGCATTGCTAGCATTCTTTCAACTTAACTAGCATCAATAACCCAGAAGAAGGTTCTATGCTAAAAATGTATACAGGCAGGGACGCAGTTTTGGGATGACAAGATGGACAAAGAACTTGCTGAGGGGCGACTAAGCGGCACTGCCTTTGATAGGTTGGCATCGTCCCAATATTATTTTTTATATCTCAAGACCAAAGAAGATTTCAGCTAACAATCTTGAGTCTTGACTATCAATGAATTGCTAACAATCTTAAGTGTCAGTAAACCCTAGTTAATGTGATTTGAGCAGATGCTCAAAATGATGCTGTACCTTGTTGTGCATCTCTTTGGTTGCACTCCCAATATTCCAAAGCTTTATACTAACTGTCACTTTAATGATGCAATTGATGTGTTTCGACAGGTATTCCATGGTGCTTTTTGCTGGCATCGCTGCTGAAGCTCTTATCTATGGTGACGCCGAGGGTGGAGAAAATGATGAGAATATGTTTAGGAGCCTATGTGTCCTATTGGAACCCCCCTTGTCAGTTGCACAGGTACTTCTTGAATGAACAGACCCGCTTTCATGAAGGCCTATTGTAATTTTTCAGTCACTGAAATGCTTCATTGTCTACAACGACTTAGATGTCAAATCAGGCGAGGTGGGCAGTTCTGCAGTCTTATAATCTGCTCAAATGGCATAAACAAGCCCATCGAGCTGCTGTGAATGCTCTGGAGAGTGGCTTCAGTCTAAGCATGGCAATCAGGGAAATTGAGGAAGCAATGTCTTCTCGGAAATGAAAATTAGCCAGTCGATTGACTTGCGGTACTGTCTCGTCAACTCATGAGGGCAACCTAAGACATTGACGATTGCGTTCCTTGGTGGACCTATTGATGCTCACCGTCTCAGTGATAAGCCTGAGAGTCTTGACTGCCAACATATAATGGGCATGCTGTAGACCTTCATAAGTGAAAATGCATATCGTAGGCTTGAGGATGAAGGCCACTCTGACAGGGAGTTGTAGAGATGTGGTTTGGGTCACTCAAAGCCTTAAGGAGCAACTCTGCTCTGTCAAACTGACCACGAGTTCTTTGGGTTGCTTAACTGATGACATGGATATTGCACACTCAAGATGAAGCTGCATAAGCCCCTAAATTTATTCGTTGGACTGGCAAGTATCTAGAGTTGGTTACTTGTTAGCTAGAAACCACATTGGATTGTACTAAAAATTTGGTTGGAGAAGAGGCTGGTGCACTATGTACATGACCTCCTTTCAGCAGCACTTTCATTTCTTATAACCTTGACTGTTGTCTTGTTTGTCTAATGAGTCCAAATCTTCTGGTAGTTTGCTGTCATGGAACATTGTTAATATAAATTGGGAGTGAAAGTTAAGATGGTTAATTCTCTTATGCGTGAATCGGAAGTGATGGGGCTTGATAGAGAATTAGATCTTAGGCACTTAGCATCTGTTGCCGGGAACGATAATCTGTCATTTTGGATTAAGGTGCTAGTCGTGAACCTGATGCCTAGCATATGATTACCGTGCTAGTCGTCACTAAATGCCTGCAACTCTGGCCCTTCCCAGAAAAGATCTCCACTTAATGACATGGAGGCCGGTATTCAGTCGTTAAAATACACGTAAGTATTCAATTTGCTCGTATTGTTATGTCGGAAATGAGACATTCATTACATGATACCAGACATGAGGTTCTGCTACCAAATGTTCAATTCATTTCTTGTGATTCTGGTAGACGATCGCCATTTTCTAGTTCGTTTCTGACCCTCGCCCGATCCTGTTCCGTTGAGATGCTTACAAAATAAAGTTGTCTCATCCACTCTTTTCTCGAACCCTTCATTAGGGCCTCGTCAAAGGAAGAAGCGAGCACTAGTGTGCACTTAAAACAACCTAATGCAAAAGATATTGATATAGATGCCATTACAAAATCCAAACAAGTTACAATCGCATCAAATTTCAATACTCTACAATCCGAGACAATTGCTACCTCTCAATTACATTCAAAGGAACTCCATTAATACTAAGAAGCTGCCCTAGAACTTGCATGACCCCAAATCAAGAATTCGTTTGCTGATCATCTTGGGTTTGTTGAGATTGAGCATGCGGCCAGGGCATGAAAGAAACCGGTGGTCGAGGCTGCTGGGCAACATAAAGTGCTGCTTGATCAGCAGGCTTTCCCATGATCGTACTTGGATGTCCCATGGGGTGTTGTGGTGGGACATAATAATATGGAATATCAGCTGGAGAGCCAACCACAGGAATGGTAGCCTTAGTAACTCCTAGCCCTTCCTCCTTTAACTCATCTCTTGGAATTATGTCGACCAAGAAATCAAACACATCTGTCCTGGAGATAGCAGCTGCTATATCATTCTTTTGCAGTGTCCTCCGTTTGTTTTCTTCTGTGTGAATCCAAGAACGCAAAGTCAGTTCCAAGATAAACATCTCACAAGCTTTTGCAAATACGACTGGAGCCTCAGCAGAGATCATTCGTACATCTTCATCTGCTTTCATTATTTTCTTGATTCGGGCAAGGGGAAGGCTGTGATTCTTGAAGTCCTGAGTTTGCTCAATTTCTTGCATCTGACCTGCCCAGAACATTTGAAGCTGTTGCTGCTGCTGCTGATGCTGTTGGTGATGGAAGTGTTGGGCTTGTTGGTATGCAAGCTGATGAGGAGAGCCAGGGAAGGTACTGGGTGCCTGAGTCGGAGAAGGTATGGGTACAGCAGGAGTGCCAGGAGCGACTACAGGAGCAGTTGGAAATGGAGGGGCGTAAGCCATTTGGTTAGTGCCAGCTACAACCCCAACTACTTGCTGCTGCTGCTGCTGCTGTGTTTGTTCCGTCTGATCCATGACAAGATTAGTTTATATCTCTAATGTGTTACTCCGAGTGCCCTATCATCAACAGCTGTGAGGGAGACCAAAAAGCACATCAGAACATCCTGTCTAAACCTTTTCAGTGGCACATATTTCTCACGATTTCATGCCTTAGTATTGCTTTACCAGTCACAGGGTAACTGGAGTTGCTGATCCTTTAACCAATGCATGTACGAAGTGCTAAACACTCGTTATCCTAACAGAGAAACTCAAATAACTTTGATCCACAAGGCATGCATCACCATCTAGATCTTTGGAATGCATGATATTTACAATTTTCTTTATATCAAGGCACCAAGAGATTTTGGCAAGGAAAGAGCAATTTTGCAGACAATTATCATTGTCCCAGTATTGATGTAAACTGCAGGCTTAATGAGAAATTCAGTGTGCATTACCCAATGAACATACGAATTAACAGCTACCTGCCCTATTATTGGGTTCTCAACCGATTGACTGGGTAGACATTCAAGTAGATTGGATACAATGGTAGGAATTCGTGGTAGGTTTGGGATGTAATGTTACGTTAAGTGCACTCGATTATGTGGCTCGGCTATGCGATGGCGAGAATGTTGCACACTTTGTATGCTTATACACAAGCAGTGGTATATATATTAGGACAAAAGCCGCGATTTCCTTAAATTGTAGAACAACTAAGCAAAATGCTGGAAAAGCATACAAAATGCAAGAGCAGGAAACAAGCGAAATCCAAAGAGCAACTCAACTAGGCGAAAGGAGATTGAACAGAAGACGATTCAATAACCTCCCCAAACCCAAAACCCATGCAAGTCCCTTCATTTATCGAAGCGTATGGTGTAACACACGTGATTGACCCGCATCTGAAAATATAAAACCCATTTGAACCTGTCATTACCCAAAAGGGAGAAAGGGGAACATGAAGAGGCGGACGCAAGAAAGTTCAAAATAAAACATTTGAAAATCAAGAGCAGGAAACGGATGAGTGACAATGAGTAGCAAGCTAACGTTACCTTAGCAGAGCTGGAGCTTCTGTACTCTTAAGTTGCATGAAACCCTAGACAGAGAGAATCTGGTTTTTGAATAGCTATAATAGTAGCTCCAAAAATGGGTTTCAGAGAGAGAGAGAAAGAGAGAGAGAGACGGGGGAGGTTTCTAGAAAGTGGTGTGAGGTGAGGTGACAAATGTCAAGCAATGTCAAGTGTTTTGACTTTTGTGGGCTGCTGAAGATGCACACATGGGCGTCATCCATTGGACGTATACAAAATAAAGGGACAGAGGGAGGAAACAAAACGATAGTGATATAGGTGAGGAGTGACTGAGGGGACAGGTGGAAGTGAAGGCTGTATCTGGGTAAATGTCTTGGTGAAGTGTACGCGAGCCTGGTGCGGGAGTAGTGAGTCTCCTCACGTTGCCTATGGGTCGTCCGTTCTTTTGGGCCATTTTATTTTATCCTTCTCGTTTCAATTGGATTTACTATGGCTTTGGGTGGATGGAGACTGAGAGAAGCATAAATTAGATCAGTCGTTCATTCCACTTCCAAACTGTTCACTTCAACTTCCACCGTTTGGACCTCATCAAATGGATTGGACTTGGACTTCAAGCATATATCAAACTCGGAACCAAAAAACTCACATTTTCAGGGTAAATTCGCCATTAGAAAATGGGGAGATATCGTGTGTACCATAAAACATCTCAATTCCTTGGTCCATCCTTAAAGAACTAACTCCTAGGATTGGTTAACTCGTGAGGATCTCTAGTCGCTCCTTGATTTATTTTGTCGCAACTTGCTGAACTAAGGAAGAAACTACTCCTATGATATCATGGACCATCGCCACCACTTGCTATGCATGAGAAATGAATTTCCTCAATCACTCGACTTGATCACTCTGTCTTCCCTGCTCATACGTCCTTCATTTTCGGACAGCAGAGACTTTACATCTCACGAAAACAACAGAATCCTTTTGTAATTCAGCTGTTGCTTTGCAATCTACCAGTATTTGATAAGACGCTGGCATACAGGACTCTGAGTAAATTCCTAAACACTGTCTGCAGCAGCAAAAAAAGGAAAAAAGCAACCAACCACATGCACAATGCACAGGAAGTATGCTGTCCTCGTCATGGTGACTGAATCTGATGATAGGAAACCCAACCAAAGCGACTAAAAAGTTAGGAAACCCAATCAAAGCATCTGCAAAGTATTGCATGGGAAGATACTACCGCAACCTATGAATCAGCGTGCATATTTCAGAGACAGAAATTCACAAAAGCAGGATATACCATGAAAGAACCATTGATCGTTCACCCATGATGTACGAGGTCAATGTTGATCTGTCTTGACAGTTTCAACAAGGTCCTGCCAACTCCAGACATATGGAGCAGCTAATTCTCCCATTATACAAGCTACCTTTCTCCAAGACCATGCAATTGAATTTGAATAAAAGGAAATTTTCGTTTTGATGAATTGTGGCAAGAACAGATGAGTGCAAAAAAATACTGTTCCACCATCAACGATTGGCATCATTTGGATGCTTTCTGACCATGGGCTTTCCCATGGCTTGCTGCTGCTGCTGCAGACATGACTCGCAAACGGGCAGCAATTTCTGTGAAGGATGGCCTAACAGTTGGATTTGGTGCCCAACACTGTTCCATTAGCCTCCGCCATTCGTGATCACAGAAGCCTGGTATGGGTGGCCTCAATGTGTTACTTACTATGCCTCCTGCTTCGCCATATAAAATCATAAGGATACACCACATATTGCATATAGGATATAATCTGACATTTGAGCTAATAAAGAGAATTTAGTGGAAAGGACCTACATTCACATATACATACAACTATCTATCTATAGCAACAAAATTTCTCAGAATCTATCACCATCAGGCCATGTTGAACGAGATGCTTCAACCAAACACAGCACAAAATCTCGAGGTTGATGACAATGCATGACAACACACATCATATCATAACCAACACGTGTTTCTACAAATGACATCTCTAATCCTTAAAACTAATGTAATGAAGGCTGCAGGAAGGTCTCGTAACACAGTCTGGCTAATTAATAGGTCAGACCTTGATGCATCATCATGGTGGAGGAAGCAAATCGAAGGAACACACTGTAAAGTATTCAGTAGTATCAACACTACTCACAAAAACCAAGGCCCTAATATAGCAAGCGGAACCAATATGCATGCAGCCAAAAATAGCAATAATGGTTTCAGTCTTCCATTTCTCACTCCAGATTTTTACTTGAAAAAGTTAGCTCCTAAACAGAAAAAAACACATCCAACTCAATCTGTATTACGTCCTACCATATACAGTGTTGCAATCCCAGGACTCTCTAGGTAATTATAAAATGAATGTAAGATACACTTTTCAAATGGTCAATAACCCTATCAACAACGATTTTTTACCTCTTAAATATTGATAAAATGTCTTCTACACTTCCACTGACATCAATATTTCTCCCAAAAGAAAATTCTCAACCAGAGTCACCCAGACAGCCAGCTTTCAACAGAATGTAAGAAACTATAGTGGTCTTATTACCCATATATTTCTGACTGATTAGTTCATCCTGATAACATGAGCTTCTTTGACAATCAGTTCTTAGCACAATATTTCTGCTTCTCTCCATCCTTGCCAATAAATCACAGTATTTATACCAAATTGATAAGTTCACTTCATCAATATAGAAAATTAGCTTAAGCTAGATCAGTTTCATTAAATGATCAGTGACTGGACTGCATCATCATGAAACACAGAACAGAAGCACTGCTACCTCATTCACATTTCATCAAAGCTCCCCTCAAATGAATGGAGAGAACAATAAGTCATGAGAAGAGTACTGAGACACACCTATAATTGCACCATAATGCATATTTGCATATGGTTCCTCCCCAGTGAGAATCTCCCACAAAACAATACCGAAGGAGAACACATCCACCTGTAAATTAATAATCCACAATGATCAAAAATGCCACCAGAAAGGACACAAAGTTTACGATACACGTTGAAGGAATTTGATGCTGTTCAGTGATGCTCACAGCTTCTTAAGTTTTAGGTACAAAATAGCCTTTCCAATCGACTACCGAAATGAGCCAAAAAGAAAAAAATATATTGTAGAAATTGGACGAAGTCAAACAACAAACACCTAATTTTTATGACAATGAGAAAAGGTCAATTGATGAAAGTTTAAGCTGCAAGTAGCACATTCTCAAAACGTCGAACTTAGAAAGTCATAAATACCCAAATCATCGAAGCTATGGATCACGGGACAGAAATAGGAAGTGGGTGCACAACTTGCCAATAAAGAGAGTAGCTTCCTGCTAATTTGGGTCATTGTAAACTAGTGAGCATTCTCAGTCATGGTTGTCCACTGCAAATTATTAGAATAAGATAGCTATCTCAGTATGTCTTCCACCACCTACTTATGGGTAGCATTTCTTCCACAATTACTGGTAAGTTGCAACATCAACCAGAATGTTAAAATGACGTACTAGCATAGCTCATCAAAAGTTGAATTCGAGATAAATATATCTTCTAGAACAAGATTGCAGTATTACATCCGTGCCTCCATATCTCCCGATTGTGCAAGTACATGGTGGGATCGATTGGTTCCACAAACTTCACAATCCGGGATACAAGTGTACCCGGAATCAGGTAGATGTAGACAGATCATCGGGAATAGAGTGGTTGTGCAACTCTGATCATGGTCCCATCAAATTAATTTGGAACGGATAACCCTCATTGATCTACCCATCTTATCATTTAGAGACCATGCTGGCGACAACATCATACCTTTTCAGAGACTTTATTGCTGCTGCCATTTAGCAACTCAGGAGCCATCCACGGTAAAGTTCCCCTTACTCCACCAGAAACCAAGGTATTTCGCTTGATTTTTGAGAGGCCAAAATCACCAACCTGAAAAAGGATATCGCTTATTATGCAAAAATAGTAAACAGTCTGCTGCTGCTCAACATTGAAACTGCAATCTTACCTTGCAAATGGGACGCGAAGGATCTTTCAAATTCACCAGCAAATTGTCACATTTCAGATCAAAATGGACAATATTTTTTGAGTGCAAGTATTCCATCCCAAATGCAGCATCCATTGCAATTATGAGGCGCTTTCGGCGGTCAAGATGCCTACAGAGTATGCTGGTTAGAGGCTGGAGAGAAGCAGAAGAGAGAAGACAGAATGACCATTGAATGAAGTGAACTAGCAAGATGACATGCTTATTGTTCCCAACACATTTATATTACTTTTCTGTTTGTGCACTGATATAAGTCTATCCTTCTAAGTTCTCATATTTAATCATGCCGATTGTAACAACCATAAAACAAATTATTGATTCGATGCATTAGTAAATTTGAAAAGCATGAGGCCGGAAATCTTACTTATCCTTGCGGAGTAAAACATGCCTTAGAGAACCATCAACCATAAATTCTGCCACAGTGGCCAAGGTTCCTCCAGGTCCATCTTGCACAACACCGTAAAATGCCACAACATTTGGATGGTGAAGCTTTGATAAAATGTCGGCTTCCCGCCAAAACTCAGTTGTCTGAAAAAAAAAAGAATTAGCTTAATTAGTAAACAGATAGAGCATCAGAGATGCATCCAGAGAAAGATGGAAAAAATGAAAATAAAAGGAAGGGAAAGAAAAGGAGCAGTAATCTCAAAAGTACAGAGTGACATTCTGGAAGCACATATATAGTACCCATATTAAAACCACAATTGAGTAGATCTATCATTTAAATAAAGGGACTCACTAATCTTTCCAGCTCCGATGATCGACCTGTGAAGCAAATTTTCTTTATCCGTTTGATGGCAACATCTGTCCCTCTCCATTTCCCATGATAAACAGTTCCAAATGTACCAGAACCCAGTTCTCTGAGCTCTTCAAGATCTTCATTCTTTATTACCTACAACAAGCATTTGGAGGGGTCATCAAAAGGACAAAAAGAAAAGCTGGCACACCAAATCAGGTGAAAGGAAGTCCAAAAATAAAAGTTTCATAGAAAAACACCCAGCAAAGAAATGATGCACGTGTGAAATGGTGAAAATTTACACAAGCTCGGTGCCAGCATCCAAAAGTAAATGATAGATGTGAAGTGTATGAGACACTTCGTTAAATATTTTTGAAAAGATGTAGCATGCACAAACCAAAGTGTGTCATATCTAAAGGAACTATTAGCACAAATCATCCCAGATGCTATGGACGTCAATACAGGCGATACAGCGTTGTCTTGTCGACAAAGTTAGTGTCATAATGTTCACTTTCACACTACGGTACAACAAAAGGGATCCACCATCATCAAATATGGTATTGGGAATTCGGGCTTACCTACTCTATGAATACTGGAGAGATCTGCTAATGTCAAAAAGCCTACCCAAGAAGATCCTGGAGACATACTGGAGAGCTGCTAATGTCAAAAAGCCTACCCAGGAAGATCCTGGAGACAGATTCATACTTATTTTAACTTCCCCATAACCAATGCACCCTTTCCCCAATGAAAGGAGCAACCTGATTCATCTTTATAGCCCCATGAGTCAGCAGGAATTTGGACGGCAACCAGACTTTTTGGCTTCTCGTCATTAAGAATTTTACAGGGAAAATGAGCTTGGCAACAAGGATCTGATTTGAATGGGGAACAAGAGTCTTGGCAGTGATGGCCACCCATACTAAGACCAATAAGTCTTGGGCTTTTGTCCCACCTCCCCAGTGTTCATAATTGCCAAGCAAAGGAAAAAGATCGGATTGGAGACAATATCTCAGAAACCCTATCTATTCATAGAGGTAGGCAAACCAGCTCCAGGTCGGATGTCATCTACCCGCATGCGTAGCTCTAAAATGATGGACAAGCATGGAGGATTTTACGCTTGACCAAAATCATCACAGGAGAACAAAAATGTTCAACAGCGGTACCACTTATCCAAGCATCATACCTGCAAAGTGCTGATATCAACAGCTCCCACAGAAGAAGGATCTAGAGGTGGCAGACCCGTGCTTCTTAACTCTATTTGACCCTGAATAAATTAAAAGAAAATCAGAAAGCTCGTAATAAAAAAATTTCACTTGAAAGGTCGATCACAACAAGGCATCCTCTGGAGAATACCTCATATTCTGACTCGGGCATCCTCATGTTCTCTGCAATGGAATCAAGTTGCAACCCTTCACCATTCTTCTGTTGGGAATGACCAAATTCCATGTGCAAAGCAGATGTGTCAGTAGTACCAGATACTTCGGGTGATTCTTCAGGGCCATTCTGAGCACAAATGATGGGGTTATTAACATTGGCCTTATGATCTTCATCCGGTCTTATCTGTGTCAAGTGACGAGATCTATCATCATCCTGTCGAGCTTTTCCAACCTCGTAAGGGAAAACAGGATGATCCTGGTCTATAAGAGAAACATCATTTCTCCTATATTCTTCGTGTGCCAACTGTTGGAAGTATGACCAATGCGTAGGTTCATGGTTTTCCATGTTCAAGCTCACGCCAGTCCCATCTTTATGCAGCTGAGAATAATCCAATGATTTTTCAGAAAATATTGCTTGGGCAAAAATGTCGGAAAGGACATCACGAGGAAACCGCTCATCAATGTCAATGAGAATGTCTCCGTCCTTTGATCTCAACTCATGCTCGGGAAGAACAGATATGCCACCACTATCATATCTAGCATAAGTTACTTCAGATCCAGCTTCAACAGTCTCAACAGCCGGGAATTTCTTGTGATCATCTAAAGGAGCATTCTTTGCGTGATTAATGTTGCGAGTGCTAGTCTCTTTTGTAACACCTCTATCATCACCAGACGCCTCTGGCAACTTAAGTCCACAGTCCAGCCCATACTCTGTGGCTCTTGAAGTTATTTGAGATACACCATTTGCAAATTCTCTATACGACTCAAGTGGTGCAAGTCCATCATTAATTGTCTGAGGTTCTCGACTTGGAGGATTTTCACCGGAAACGGGCTGTTCTATTTCAACATGGGAAGTCATTTGTTTTCTCTGCAAATTGCCATTGACGTCTGCACTTGTACCAGGCTGTGCAAGGTCCAAATGCGAATGAGATACCATAAACTGAGAACCAAGTGAATCATCTGACTTAGATAACCGACTAAGTAACTCTGCTTGTTCACGAGGAATCCTCTCAGAGCGATAAACCCGCGGAGGAAGAACAGGTGGCTCAACATATCTCAAACCATTTGGGATGGAATCAGAGTTACCTTCATCTGGAACAATAACAGCACTTGATGTGGAACAGTTGTCATGGTTACTGATATTGGGAAACTGGCCTGAAGTTAGAACAGCATCAACAGATATGGGAACCTTTTCAGGATCCTCATTTTTCCCCACATTGTTTGAAGGAAAATAGGGCGTGTCCTTCTCAGTTGCACCTACTGCTGCCAATAATTTGTTAATCCGTGAGTATCCCATCTCATCAATCTTGTGTGACTGTGAAAAAACAGAATGATCTTTCTTCAAGGTAGATGTGCCATCAGGGTCACTCTCTTGCTGGACAGAATTTCCGTTTTTTGGTTTCTCTTTCCTTGACGATGACTTGGAGTTCACCTTAAGCAAGCTATCCTGCTGATGCATTTCCATCAAACCTCCCTGCTGATTCGTAAGAACATGAAATGGCATTGTAGCGAGAGTTTCTCCCAAAAGAGAGCAAGTTGACTGGTCATGCCCATAGGGCAAGCAGTATTGCTTTGTATCTTCATTTTGCAAAATCTGGCCATCGTAGAACTGGGGAACAGTTTGACCAGCATAGGAGGAATCACTTAGAACCGCTGAAGACAGAATTTGTGATGGTGAGACGACGATTCCAGTCAAAGGAGAAACACTGACTCCAGTTGCATTAACCTCCGTATCGATATTCTGTCCATCTAAATCATCTAAATTATTGGTCGAAGAGCTAGCAAAACCATGAAGCATTGAGCTTTTTCTCAACCCAATATCCATTCCATTCACAGCAACCACAAACTGCATCTCAGACTCGCCATTTGTACTCCCAAAACCCAACTCAACATCTTCCAAATCACTCATGGAGAAAAGGAAAATCCTAAGCCTATGTGAGCCCTCTCTAAAGTCTAGCTCCTTACACTCCTCCATCATGTTCTGCAGATCTTCATCAGAAGATACGGAGACCAAGGCATCCAGTTCTTCTCCAGGGAGCTGATACTTTATAACATGAGTTTGACCATAAATTGTCAGCATTTTTTCCACAAGCTCCAGCCACGAAATGTCCTTCCCTATTCGTACGATTCGTGTATCCCCTCCAACATACCTGAGCTTTCCATCACTTGGACGAGGCAGAATTTTACCACCAAAGCTGCAGAGGACCTTCATACTCATCAATGAGCTATCAGAAGCACCTAAAGAGGCATTCCTCGGGACGCAGCTTGATATTCGAGGAACTGATCTAATTGAGGGATGAATACTTGAACCCTCATGAAGATAGGAGCTCCTCTCGAGCTCTCTAGGACCTTTCTCAGCAATGTTAGTCATCGAAATGTCCGATCCACTTTCTGAACCCATGTGGCTGGTGCCTAAAATGCCCTTTAGTTCCAAGTAAGACGTTGAATTGGAATCACCGACTGCATTTTCAACAAAAGGTTTCCGGGTATTTACTCGATCACGCATAAATTCAAGCGCAAACTCCTCACCCGTCTGTATGGAATAATTGAGAACGGGTTTAGCTACTGAAGTACTTATCTCAAGAGGTCCTACATGAGTGCTCGCAACTCTTAGAGGAAATGACTGAGATGCAGGATGAATGTTTTCCTGGCCAGGCTGCCCCGTGTCGTGATAGAAGTGCCCATATGTTATCGGTTTCTCCATGAGATCATCATTTACCCCTTTCTCCATCGTATCCTAAAGAGCAAAATCCAAATCCAGCCAAAACAACCTGGACAATGGCGCAGCAAACATTCAAATTAGCCAATGCAGTGCATCGAAATCTGATCATACCCACGGTCGCATCATATTTTGAAAGAGAATTATTAGATTTGATTACAGAGGCATCTTGCCAAGAGATAGTTGGACCTGGAGAGATCCAGAAGCTTCACTCATTTTTTGAGACAGCAAATTAAAGGGTAACTGACCAAGTCCTCTCGATGCAGTTCATGCTGAGCATAGAAAGATCCAAGACATGGAGAGAAGGACATAACACGGGCAGAGTTTTTATGGAACAGTGGATGAGACAGGGCGAAGCTAAAGCATAATCACCTTAACAGCCGACAGTGTGTCGAAGAAAATTGATGGCGTGACGGAAAGCCAGTGCCAAACTAGTCCGAAATGGGCGTTGTAACTCAAATTCATTGCCCTCTTTTTGGCACTTCACGTTTGACCTCAATGGGAATGAAAATTTTGATATTTCTAAGCTATGGTGGGGGAAAAGTCGCGAACTTTTTGAGAATCTTTAACGCCAGACGGAGGAGGAACCACGAGAACTAAGCAAAAGGCTTAACTATGCACCCACCAAATAGTCACGACCCACAACTCGACTTCACCGCGCGACAACTTCGCATCTCAGGCAACCGCCGGAAGAGAGGAGTGCCTCGATTTACGGAGGAGGGCAGGTGCGCATGAACAGCGACTCAGAATCCGGAGGCGAAATGCAAAGGGATCGAGGAAGTGCTTGTTACCTGGGTGGGGGATCCAGGCCGCAGGATGGGGGGCTGAGCTAGCCGGACATCTCCGTAACTGCAAAGCAGGAGATGAAGCGTGTGAAAGCTCAAAGGCTCCACCTTTTTTTTTCTTTTCTTTTTCAACTGTTAAAACTGGTATCTGGGCTCTTCTTCTCTCTTGTCGGCGAAGATGGCGTTGCGTTGCTTGCTGCGGTCACGTCGTCTCCATCCTTCCGCTGCGCCAGGATTGAATTTCAAATTGCATCGGACAGATTAGAAATTATAAAACGTCCCCTTCGTCTCCCAGCAAGTTGCAACCTCTTGGCGGAAAATGCACTGTGTCTTGACCGGAAGTTCCCATTCTTTTCTTTTATCCTGAAGGATTTTCACTTCTGCAAATACATTAATTTTTTTGGTCGGTAATTAATACACCAATTAACGTGACAGAATTTTACATGACTGTTGAATATCATCTTAAAATGTCCATCTACGTTACAGCATCTCCATATATAAATATATATATTCTTATAATTTCCATCTCTTTATTGATTGGAGTTGATGGGCACTTGTTCACATGAAGTTACGCTAATGAAGTTCTCTCTTTTCTTCGAGTGATACCATGGTAAGTCAATATTTCCATGCTCTAGCTTCATTAAAAATCGTGGGAAGTTCTTCCTTCTACACGAGAGAACTTCCGAGCAAAAGGAGTAAGCGCGTCTTTTATATATGTAATTAGGCTAAACCAAACCGTGACGTGTAGTTAGTGACGATGAGTTAAAATGAGAATCGTTCAATATTTATCTATGGGGTTGCTCTCCAGTGGGTTCAGTTGAGTACCCACCTAAGGAGAGTCTGTGAAATGATGTAAAGGATGGAAAGAACATACGTCAGAGGGAATTGCAAATGAAACAAATAACTAATTGCGATTAGATCACAAAAATATTATAGACACCAAATCAAATCAAATGCAGGTGCATTTAATAAGAGGAGCACGTCAGTCTTCCAAGGAAAGCAAAAGGGGATAATTAATGTCATTGGAGTTTTGATCGGTCGAGGTTGTGTTAGTGGTCGATTCGGTCCCAATATAAATCGTGGAAAGATAAGGGTTGGTTTGCTTTGCAAGTTACTTAGTTTATGGAGGTGGTCGGCTTAAGGTCGGTCCGTTTGTCGTTAAAGAATAGAGGGTTGCTTTCCCAGTGCTCTGCTCTTGTTTACCCCTTCTTTAACTCTATTAAAAAGAAAATGATGCTTTGGGTTCGAAGCTCCTTGTTCCTGGCAAAAATTTCATGAAGATTTCTCAAAAATCCCCTCCTTTTTTTGGCCCCATGTGCCTACGCCTTTCTTTTTCCAGATCATAAAGGTGCACCGCCGATGTAGAAGGTTAATATGTGGATATCAGCACAGATTTTCTTTTGCATTCAACCAAAAATGACCGTACATGTTAATTTTATGGATGTATCTGACACACATGCTCATTCAATGAGTCTTCACATGTAGCATCAGTCCTTGTAGCTAATTCTATGGATATAACACGTGATACATGTTATGGAATGACGAGCATGGCTTATTCTATTTATTAAGGCTTTTTTTCGCGGGAAATGTACCATTTTTAAAAAAATATTTTTCAAAAGTCATTTTTCAAGAAAATATATTTATTTTCTGGTATTTAGCTAAAATCTAAAAAATCAATTAGAATATATTTTTCATCGTTTTGTTCAAAAAATTGATTTAAAATTTTCCAAATTACTAAAAAATTGGAATTTTTTAATTATATTTTATTTTAAAATTACTTTTATTTATTTTTATTTTTCCTTCTTCCTCTCCATCGATCCTTTGCTTCCTTGCCATCATCCCCATCTCCTTCCATAGGTGGTGATGACCATAAGTGAGCTCAAGCTCACTAGGATTAGGCAAGCTCGAGCTCACTTGAATTGGCCAAGCCTTGAGCTCGTCGGCATGCAACTTGGCCGGTTGCCGGCAATGGTGGAGGAAGAAGCAGGAAGGAAAAGAAAAACAAAAAAGGGAAGAAGAAAAAATTAAAAAAAATTAAAAAGAAAAATGCATTTTAATAAAATAAAAAGTACTTGCAATTTTAAATTTTAAAAATAAAATAAATATAATAAAAATTTTGAAGAAGAGTACATGGAGAAGAACGTGTTTGGTTTAGGTGAGAGAAAGAAGAGGAAAAATATTTTCCTTCATTTACTCATTTTTTGTGAACTGAACGTTCAAAAATTCGAAAAATGTTATGAAACAAATGGAACCTTAATTACAATAAAGTGATAATGCGCATTTCATCTTGTCCTCTTTATATGTTCGTCTTCAAAGTTTCCATGCCCACGCTATTAATGCCTATATGGCAAAAGGTTAAGAATTTCCGAATAGCATAATTTGAAAATTCCACAAAATTTATTGTCCTCAGAGTTGGCTTACAAGCCGGCATTTCATCTTACTTTTATATACATGTATAGATAGATATTGAAAATTTTTAAAGAAAGAATAAGGGAAGATCCTCTTCACGGCGGAAGAACTATAAAAAAAGCCTATTCTCCTAATCGTATTCGGAACTTATTGGCTAACCTGTACTCCCACTTATGTATATTTGAAAAATACTAAGTGTAAAACAAAAGTGAATGAGAGAGGTAGAATCTTTAGGGTCGGTTCTAGAGTGAAAAGAAAAGAGGAATAGTGCAGCAAAAGAGAGAGGGCCAGCGATCGCGATGGGACTCGAACCCACAATCTCCCGCTCCGGAGGCGAGCGCCTTATCCATTAGGCCACGCGATCACACGCTTCGACCTTTCCAATTGTATTATTTATCATCATGACGTCCCACCATTCTTCTCCGAGTTTTTTATTTTATTTTTTGGGTCAATCCTACTCTAACTCTCAATCTCAAACTTTTACCCTGCCTCCTTGCTAAATATGAGAGTCGAAACTACACTTGAAATTAAATCGTCCACACCCTAACCTCTCTAAAAAAATAAGAATTCGAACCCCCCACCTCCTCCTTCCATATTAGAAGAGTGATCACATCGTTGGAATCTATTTGATCACTATCACTACATGCGGTTATTTGGGACCCATATTAAGTGAACTTAGTGCTTAGATTTATTTGTGAATTTCTTATCAAAGTTAATGGTCATGACAACATGAAACCATTCCTCTTTGTAATCCACAGAGATAGATACATTGTAGCACACTTCGTTCCACCGGCACCATTACAACTCGGGAGAATTATCAAAAAAGTCATAAACCTATTGCAATTATGCCAATTCAGTCCTAATTTTTTTTTTTGCCAATTTAGTCATAAACCTTTTACAATTATGCCAATCTAGTCCATTTGACCAAAATTGGCCAACCGACGCTAACGTGGACACCGGCCATTCAACAAAAAAGCTAACATGGCAATCTTTTAATTTTTAATTTTTATTTTATTTTTTCGAATTTTTTAATTTTTAAATTATTTTTCTTTTCACATTCTCCTTCCTCTGGGTGACGAGGGCCGAGCTTGCCGGCATTGGCAAGGTCGACCCTCACCATGGTTGGGTAGGGCCGAGCCTCGCCAAATCCAAGGAGAGGGTCGACCTCGCCGATGGCTGGCAAGGCTTGACCTCACCATGGTTGGGCGAGGCCAAGCCTCCCCAAGTCTAGCGAGGCCTCGCCCCCCAAGGTGAGGGTTGACCTCGCCGGTGGCCAACAAGGCTCCTCGCCCAGGGACGACGAGGCTCGACCTCACCATGGTTGGGCGAGACCAAGTCTCACTAGATCTAGCGACAGCGGCCTCGCCTGGGTTGGGGAGGCTCCTCGCTTAGGGACGGCAAGGCTCGACCTTGCCATGGTTGGGTGAGGCTCTGGCGACGACGGCCTCGCCATCACTGGGCGAGGCTCGCCTTCGCCAATGGCCGATAGGGACAAGCCTCACCACTAGATGGCGAGGCTGACCTCGCCCGCCCTCATCTCTGGCTTGCCAGAGGAAGGAGAATGAGGAAAAAAAAATTCAAGAATTCAAAAAATATTAAAAATTTCGAAAAAAAAATTAAAATTAAAAAAATTGTCATGTTAGCTTTCATCGGACGACTAGCGTCCACATCAGCGCCATTGGCCAATTTTGGGATGGACTAAACTAACACAATTATAAAAGACTTATAACTAAATTAGCTAAAAAAGTTTATGACTAAATTGGTACAATTACAATAGGTTTAGGTTTTTTTAGGTAATTCTCCCATTACAACTTATGCAAAAAGGCCATAGCGTTGGATCATAGGAAATGGAGGCAACGATTATGCTAGAGAGAACATACAATCGTAGTTCACCAATTCTTATGGGTAATCTTTGAATACATTAGGACGAAGTCGAGTGCAAATAGTAATACCGGATTTTATCAAAAGCATAAGGAAATTATTAATCAACACAACACAATTACATTATTGTCAAAGGAAACAAAAATAATATTTTTGATGTGAATTTCCCAGTTAGATATTACAATATCCAAGTCTTATTCCGATTGATTTTTTTAATTCTGTTTAGACATGAATGGGCATGTTTAAGTGAACGTGTCAACATGTCATTTTTCAACCACGGTGTGATTTGACATGTTTCGACACTTATTAATACTCCTACCTAAAACCTTCTCCATCTTTGATTGTTCACAAAATAATAATAATAATAATAATAATAATAATAATAATAATAATAATAATAACAATAATATCAATGTGAAACAAAAGTCGAAAAAAAACATATTCAAAAATACGTATATCATAGAAATTTTACTTTATAGTACGTGTCAGATGTAATGTGAAGTCAAGCTTACTCAGATTGTCTAGAAATGGGCTGGCATGGTTAGTCGTGCACGAATCACTCGGCCGACGACTCCAACATTTTAAGATATTAGGAGTACGTTGGATGTCATTTCCTGAATTTGATCATAGCCACGCAACCCTTTGGGCTCATCCAAGCCCATAAGGTTCGAAGCACAATTACAAAGGCCGAAATAACTATCAACATTGGGCTGGGCTTGGTCAAGTACGAAATCTTTTTTCAATATTTTTCTATACCACGGATGGACTCGGGTGGAGATTTCTAGATCGAAACTACGATTCTCTAAAGCATCAAATTTTTAAGAACGAAAATCGGGGCCCCCATCTTGAATCTGCAGGCCCACAAGAACTCAAAATGCGGAAAAAGCCCAGGATAAACAGAAGGAAATTCCGCGATTCGAAAAAGAAAGCCCGTGGAATTCCGTTAACAAGATTCCCCCTTCTCTCTCTTCCCCATCTTTCCCTCCAAAACTATCCTCTCTCTCTCTCTCTCTCCTCCCTTTCTTCGCCATTTGCAGAGCATTATCGCCGAGGGAGAAGCAAGATCGGGAAGGATCGGAGCCATGCCCAACTCCCTGAACGGCTGGATCGTCATCTTCGTCCTCTTCGTCTCCTTCCTCGTCTCCTTCAGGAACCGCAAGGGCTCGAGCGCAGACCAGCATGGGCGGCCCTTCGACCTCCCCTTCTCTCTCGACTCCCTCTCGCCCATCCTTCTCCAGAGGAACGACGATGGCGCCATCGACGATGAGGACCCCGCGCTCGGGCTCCAGTACGACTTCTACCGCAACACCTGCCCTGCTGCCGAAGATATCGTGAGGTCCTCCATGTCCCGGATCTACTCCCAACACCCCGACGTCGCCCCCGCGTTTCTCCGTCTCCTCTTCCACGATTGCTTCATCAGGGTTCCTCCTCCTCCTCCTTCGTTTCTGCTTTGTGGGGTTCCTCGTTTAGGGGCTGATTGCCATTGGGTTTGGGTTATTTTCTCGAGTCAGGGTTGCGATGCTTCAGTTCTCCTGGACGATAGCCATGGAAACCGAAGCCACCCCATCGAAAGGCAGGCCATCCCCAACCGGACCCTCAAGGGTTTCGACAGGATCGATACCATCAAGCAGGAGCTCGAAGATCATTGCCCTGGGGTTGTTTCTTGTGCCGATGTTCTCGTGCTCGCCACCCGGGAGGGCATCCTCCTGGTAGGCTCTTCTCTCGTTCCCCTCTCCAATTTCAAGAAACTGTCCCGTCCCCTGTTATCGCCATCCGTTCATGTGGATTTAGATGAAATTTAGTATTCTCATATTGGCATTGAATTGGCGCCCTATGTGGAAAAGTTTAATAATGATTCTCAAAGTCAGCTTGGCATTTGGGAAGAAGATTTCATCTACTCCACGTCTAGGAACTTCTTTCTTTCCTCTATGTTTCCAGGCTTGTAGCTGGACGACAGCTTCTTAAGAATCTTTGTTTCTGTTTCCTTTATATTACTCACCTCGTCTTTTGATGTTCGAGTCCACAGGCTGGTGGGCCATTCTATCCCCTTTTCACTGGCAGGAGAGACAGTATTCAGTCCTATTATGCAGATGCAATGGCTGAAATTCCTAAGCCAGACGATAATGTCTTCCGGACGCTCCACCTGTTTGGTCTCAGAGGTTTTGACGAGAGAGAAACAGTCAGTCTCTTAGGTATTATCACTAAAGTCCATCCTTCTATCTTACTTTGTGGTCGAGTTTATTTGAACTGTGAGTGGATAACCAGGCACTGAATTGATAAATTCTGTCGATATGAAGGAGGTCACAATATCGGCAAGATTGGTTGCGAGTTCATCTTAGAACGCTTGCACAATTTCTTAGGGACAGGTCAGCCAGACCCAACCATATCTGCAGATTTTCTTAGTGAGATGAGACGCAACTGCGGAGACAGTCAGACCAGCAGCAATAGCAGCAGTGGCTCTCCACTGCTCATGGAATCAACGAGCCTTACTAAGTCTGATTTGGGTTTGACATACTTCCCACAGTTAGCGACTTCAATTTCTTCCGGATCAAGCTTCGACACCCATTATTACCAGAGCTTGCTTAGAGGGAGAGGTCTTCTATATGCTGATCAGCAGTTAATGGCTGATGAGAGAACGGCAAGTGTTGTAAGGGCTTATGCCTCAGATGATGGATCAGCCTTCAGATTGGACTTTGCTCGTGCTATGATGAAAATGTCAAGTCTTGGTATATTGTCTGGATCAGATGGGCAGATCCGAAAAAATTGCTCGTTTATCACCAACGGCAATTGAGAGAAAATAATTCTTGGGCAGATTGTGCTCTCTTTAATCCTCTCAGTGGCTCATCTCGGCATCTTCAGGTCCTGAGATTGATGACCCCAACAAATATTACACGAACAACAGCCACTCCGTCCCAATATTAAGCTGAACCGGCAAGCAGTGATAACGAAGTTTTCAGCAACAATAGACAGCTATTTCAGTGACAAACTGTGTCATAATGTTGGAGCATTGCTTGTTCGTCTTATGCGATTTAAACAATTACTAACCCGTGTAACTTTCTCTTCTTGGCTTTACGAATGTCTCCTGCCAGAAAAGAACCAGTCAATTTTGGGAAATAGTGACCTTTGTCTGCTTAGCATCTTTTCCATCTATGACACCTCTCTGGCTTTGTACATGTGCACCTTGAGTGTCTTTTGATTAGGTAGGATATCTAGTGGATATTTCAAAACTGATAATTTTTCTATGGGTCTTTTGCCTTATCGTCTCTTCTGCTTGATGAGGAATGTCAAAGTCAGAGGAATTGAAAATTCGCCATCCAACAAGAAGCATTGAAATATATCAACCGAACAATTTGCAAAATTCACTGGAACCTCTTCCAACTGAGCTGAAACAAATATAAGTATTGGCATTCTCATTATTTGGAGATGTATTTTGCGAGTGGGTGCCCTAACTTCTCAAATACTTGCTTGAGAAGTGGGTGCTCTGAGATTTAGATCAAATCTGGATCAGATGGTCAGTGTCTGAATCGGGTGCCCTAACTTCTCAAGTTTTTTTTATTGCAAAGTCCAGCGAGAGTTAGATATAGATTTCCAAGAAGCTTGTGAAATTTGTTGCAGCATTTTGAGTGAATCTCGAGAACAATTCGGATGGCTTTGAGAGATGTTTGGCCATCTCATTTATGTGATGGCAATGGGAGAATTAACATGCAAAACTATTTTTTAAGGATTTGACAATAGGCTCCTGCAGCATGGCTTGATGATGCAGAACCATGTTTACGATTCCCCCTTGAGAGCTAATCAACCTTCAAGTGGCTAAGTCGTATCTTGATCTTAGGCCTTTTCCAGCAATATTTATGTATTTTTACGCTGGCATTATCCTCTAGAAACAGCTGAATGATATTTTGCTCCTCAAAGAGGGAGACATCAAAATTTGGCACTTTGCAAATTCCATCAAGGCTTGTTTCCAGTCATTGCATCAGCATGTTTCCTGATGCTAAGTAGAGCGAAGCAAACACGAGGCAACTTAGTTAAAAAAGAGTAGGGTGAAACAAATCTATCTGTCTCGATATGTTCCTCAAAAACTCCTGTTCGTGCTGCATGGACAGTGTCCAACTTACCAGAAGTGCCATCCCATCTTCTTATCCTTTTTGCTGTTCTGCAGCAAGTAGTTTGGCAAGCATCTTTATTAAGCATCGGCACTGGAGCTGCACTTGCAACACAATGCGAAGATTTCGAGCAGACAGTTGATGGTGCTTTTATAGTTACGATGGAAGTCTGAGCCACATCCGCTCCCCCATTTCGATTTTAAGGCGCGAAAGAATCTCTTTACTAGAAGTTGTAAAGACCCCCTTGTGAAGAAAGTCGGATCTTGTATCCCAAACCACATTGGCAATAGCAGCATATTCACTCCTGAAGGTATGGCCTCAACTGAATTGAGGAGCGTGCAACATTCAGGCTATTCAGCTGGTGTATGCCTTTGTGTGCGCATGCGCGTTCGTGTTCCTGCACGTGCATGCACACGTGCCCGTGAGAGAGAGAGAGAGAGAGAGAGAGAGAGAGAGCATTCAGTGGCAATGATCACAAAAATCTGTTTTTTCATCATAAGTCTTTTAAGATTATATCGCGCACGCAACAAACCTATCATTTATATTGAAAAGCTGAAGAAGAAAAGGTCTGCTATCAGCTGTACTGCACTAAGGAGGTCAGTGCCCTCTAAAATGTATGTACATTCTACACTTTACTCGATACGAATCTATCTTTGTAAACCTCTCAAATCTCATTTACAAAATTAAAAAGAAGGGAAAGAAGGGGGTGGGGGGAACAATCTGATCATTAGCATTAACTGGTCATCCATCTCTCAGATTGATATGTTGAGATCTATGCGAGGTTTCTTTGAGCTCGGCAATGGAACAACAGAATTGCAACGGGGGCACTTGGGATTGTCCCTGGAGATCAATACATAAAGCAAACAGCTGGGGCAGCCGGCTGCAACTGCCGACACCTCTCGATTGCCGTCCTCCTCTCGGGGGGCCTCCTTGATCGAAGATGAAGTCAACGAATTCAAAGGGGACGACGATGATTGCCAAAACGGAGATCTCTTCCTGGCCAGTCCTCTGTCCGCTCTCTCGAGCGCCGATTTAACTTTATCGAGAGTGCAGACGCTCTGGTAATTGCAGGACGAAGACGGCGAAGAAGATGTGAGCAACTTGAGGTCCAAGAAGGCGTCGTCGGAGCCGTTGAAAGCAAGCTTGGAGGGCGAAGGAGGGAAGTTCAGGTCCTGAAACTGAGGAGGTGCTGAATTGATGGGCTGGTGCTTGTGGTTGGATGTGGAGGGCAGAGCTTGGGGGCTGCATCGTTGGATGTAGACCTTCCCTGACTGAAGTCACGAAGAACCAAATTCGATATCAATAACAACATTTTAGTAAATACTGTTTAGGATGACGAACAAAACGCGGGCGTCTTTGTTCGATCCCATACATTCCTAATCTGCAACAGAGTACTGCATAAGTTGGGTGCACGGACGAGCAGGTTTAATGGAGCGACATAGGAGCAGACTGAGAATTAACTGAGGACACACAAGCGTGAGGCATCGTTTTGGCCAGCAAATCAATAATGGAGGCCTACACACGGAACATACAGCGACGCCAATTAAGAAATTTCCCGCATAAAGATAAAAAGGGGTTGCAGACGATAAGATGGGCACGTCCCCGAAAGGAGAAATTGGGAAGAAGGCCACTCGGGGTCTACTGTTCCAAATTCATTAATGAAATGCGTCCAAGGATTCATAAATTTGGGGCCACTTTGGTGGTGGCAGAAATGAGCAGAGAAATTCAAACCCAGCTGACAAGACAAGCGGTGAATTAACAGAGCGATGAAGTGTTTTTTGACTTTTTTGGGGGGATCACATGACATGAGCTACAAGAAAAAGAAAAAAAAAGAAAAAACGATTTATGTTTCGATCCTCCCTAGCATCTCGAGCGTCGTATGCCCGAGGCCATCTAAGAATTTCCCAGTAAAAGGAAGAACGGTGCCATGAGACAGCCCAACCCAAGCGTCGAGATTTGGCCGAGGCGAAAAACAAGAAGGGGGGGGGAAGAAAAATGCAAACTTGAGACGAACGACGACGACATGGAATGAATGGAACAGGATGGATGGATGATGAGAGAGAGAGTTGGGGGCAAGAAGAAAGGGGGGAACCTTTAAGTCGAGGCGCTTTTCCCAGCCAGAAGGGACGTGCAAGTCGAGGTCGACCAGCTCGTGGGACGAGTGGAACTCAAGGCCAAGCAAGTCTCGAGTCATGGGGGGCGTGGATTCCATGCTGCTGGGGGGGCCGTGAAGGTGGTGGTGGTGGAGCATCAGCAGGGGCACGGCCTGCGGTTTATCGTCGTCCTTCTTCTTCAAGTACTCCACCACTCTGCTCATGCTCACCTCCGCAGCCATCGCTTCTGTTCTCTTCACTTCTCTTCTTTTCGCTTCTCTGCGTTCCCCCACGAAAAGTGACCAGATTTTCACACCCTTCGGGCTTTTATATGGGGTGGAGATGGTCGGGAGAGGAAGAGAGACGAGGTGCGTGAACGTCTGTGAATGTACATGAGGACGGGGGATTGGGATGTCCGTAACCTTTTACTAAAATAGAGAGAGAGAGAGAGAGAGAGAGAGGAGGCCCCAGGAACCTCACCGAATACTTGTCACATAGTCAAGGCGTGTCGATCAGGAAAATGCCCCATTTGCAGAAATACTAAATTCACAAGTCACAAGGAAGGCAGAGTACTTTTTATGATAAAAAAAGAGGCTTTTTTTTTTGGGAATTTAACAAAACCCATAATAGATAAAATAGATGCAATTGCAGGTAGTAATGTGGGGGTTAAAGTTGTCTATAAGCCTGCTTAATCAATTGGGAGTATTAAATGCTTCATTTATGGTTGACTCATTAATACGCGGGGGTGAGGAGGAGGAGGAGGAGGAGGAGTTCAAGGAAAGCGGGCAGGCGCGTTCGTAAATGAGGTTAGCATTTAATGCTGTCCAAACTAGGCAAATCGCCAAGTCTCCTCCCACATCCACCCCGCATTCCTTCATCTATCAAACGATAAATTAATATAAAAAAAAGAAAAGAAAAGAAGAAGAGGAAGAAGAAGAAGCAGGAAGATTCAACAAAATCTCCCAACTCGACATTAATTGGCGTCCCTCCCACGACTTCTCTTTCTCCTCGTGGGTTTCAAGGGGAGAGAGAGAGAGAGATAATGGAAATTGTTGTTAATTACACTTGGTTCTTGAAATTTGAATTGCCTTTTTCTCTTCTCCTCGTAAGTGTTGTCGGGGGAAGACAGAACTCCATTAACAAGGTCATGTTCGCATGATACATATATATACAGCCCATTAATTAAAATAACAACCCATTAATATATCGATCGCTGACATGTTTTTATTGGAAAAACGAGCGTAAATGGAAGGGTGAGGAGCGTTGGCCATGAGTTAAGAAGACACGATTTGGAACGGCACCATTGAAAACTCGACCGGAGGTGGGGTCGACGAGTTTGTTTGAACTTTTGTGGGGTGGAGGGGCGATCTCTAAGCGAATAGCAACGACGAACACATCCAAGTTTGACGCGTAAAAGTAGCAAAAAAAATGTGGGCATTGACATGATGGCTTATGCAAACTTCCACCGCGCATTCAATGCATTCATTGCCCCCCCGATGTCTCCATCTCTCCGTCTCTCCATCTCTCTTATCTTTTTAATGCGACCTTCGGCCTCATTCGGGTCAAGCTCAGCTCTCAGCTACGCGTTCCCATCCATTTAAGAGCCCAAATTGGGGACCATATGCACTACCCCACTCACCCTGCGTATAATTATTACTTTCGATGAAGCCACGAACCAAAATCCCTATGCCGTAAGATTACATCAAATTAAATTCTGGAAAATCGCTTTTATTTAATCCAGGACTAGAAACGATTCAAGAGAACCTGCCGACCCCGAGTATTAATGGCGACGATCGTCCTTAAATTGGTGAGAGCCCCGTGCTGTTATTGGTGCCTCTTCAACGAGATTTCGTGTCGAGCCACACCCACCTTCCTTATCTGCTTTTAATGGCCGCTCTTCCATCCTTCCTCGCCCCCACACGCTCCACGTATTCCATTTGGAAACGTCACTCGTAAAAGACCGGTTATTTACACGACACCGGTCGACCGACATCACCGTGATCCGAGGATGTTAAGAAGGTAAGAGCGGGTGCATCTTCACAGATTGCAATTCGAAACCACCATGCGCGGACATCTCGACTCGCCTACTTAAGTTGTCATTTAAGGTATGGTCGACAAGCACCCGTTTACTTCGTAATTGAACCATTAGAGATCGATGTAAACAAAAGGTCATCGGAGAAAGGGAGATAATTAAAGGGCATGGAAAAGCAAGCCGAGGACGGGGGGAATTGCCGAAGTCGTGAAACCCACGGCCGGATGGGAACCCAAGTGAGACCCGTATGCACCACGCACCTTTAATGCCCTCATTTAATGCCTTGGTTTCGCTTCGAGCGCGTACTTCCCATTAATTCCCACTTGTCTCTTTCTCCAACCGACTCCCCTTCTCGGCATCATTCATCAGGAGGAGGAGGAGGTTTTGCATGGATACAGATGGCGATGTGGGATTAACTCGTCCAGAATTATAAAAAAAAAATACATAAAAATTGAGAAAAGTTTAAAAAAAAAAAAAAAAAGGAGGAGGATAATTGAAGCTGGTGTTATGGGGCTATAAATGTTTTGGGAAAAGATGATATCATTAAGAGCCATTTTGGTAACCGATGCTTTTAATGTTTTACTGCGTGAATATACTTATGGCCATTTGCAAAAATACACCAGCTGCTCATTCACACATTCATATATATACCTAACTCCCATTTAATGTCTCTATTCAATGCCATCGTATAGCCTCTTTAAAGCTCTCTGCCTAACTTTATTTCTCATCACACCCCCCTTAATCTCCTCCTCCAATCTGGTTCCCTTGGAGTACAACTTCATGGCACATTCCGCTGCTTTTTTACATTTCGCAGTGAATTCATGGGCACGAATCATCTGTCGCCCGTCGCATTCAATTCGTTCTTAAAATTATAACATGGGATTGGATCCAAGAATAGAGCGTGTGGAGTTTATTTATTGCGGGTGAAGAGATCGCCCAAGACATTTAGATGACAACTTATCGACTTCCCCTCACTGTAATGCACCGCACATTATGAACAAAGAAATGTAGGACCTTGATGGATGATGAGTCATACCAAGTACATGAATAGCTTGCATGCCCACCGAGCTATATTTTCTCTAACCCTAATCGGAAGAAGGCTTTCCACCAGTCCCCTTTTCGATTGGTGGTCTCTAGACATCGCCTATACACAATTATTTTTTTGATGAAACCCACACGAATAATCAACTAAATATAAAAGTGGGTAACGTCAAGAATCGTTACCTGCCAATAGAAATGATGGATGGAGTAAAAATTCATATTATCAAGGTCAGAGGAAAACAAGACTTGCTGTCCTCTTGATATTGACAATCTAGGCTTAAGTTTGCTACTCGAGCGAGTACCATCAAACCAAAAAAAAAAAAAAAAAAAAAAAGGAGAGAAACATGCATGGGGCGGGGTCGGGAGCTTAACTTTGACGAGCAAAACGTACGTCAAACTTAAATATATGTAGGGTTGGGTTGAGCGATCTCCCATCACTCATTTACGATGCTTATGGTAACAAATAGAGGAAGAAACGCAATGGCGACATGCTTGGAGGGGCCGCGGATGAAAGGATACGAAGACAAATAATTGGGGAATGACCTAGATGAGGTGGTGGGGGGAAGGGGCGACCAAATCCTCATAAAATTACACTCGAAATTCGAAATTAAAGGCGCATCTAATGCGTGAGAAACGTGCAAAGCTATGTGAAGAGCTTCGGCGGTTGCCTCGGGCCCATTAATGAGCCAGGCCAGAAAATTCAAAGAGTCGAGGTCTTTAATACGAAATAAAATAAATAAATAAAAGCTCAATCAATGGATCCCCTGTCGAGGAAGCGGGATTAATTGGGGGGCGGGCGGGTCAATTTACAAGTAGACCTAACACATAAGTTGATGACATCGATCGAGGCAAAAGAAAGACTATTCAAAATGGTCCTCATGAGTTGCTTACCTAACTGCCCCTAAACGTTCATTTGCTATCCTCGGATGTACTCCGGCCATTCAATGCCCTATTATCTTCTCTCTCGTTTTTTCTTTAATTTTCTAATACATTTTCTGGTACTGTTTTTCATTAATGACCCGTAGCAATAGTATGACTTGCTAACCGAGGTACAAGGTTAGCCAACGGTTGCATGCTGTGCCGTGAGGCACGCCAACCCTATAGTGGATCTTTCACCCATCTTCACTCATTCTAGACATGGGTAACTAATATACCAACTTATCTGGTGATAGCTGAAGTATGCAAGCATACCTCAACGTGAAATCTACCTTTCCCACCATAAGACCCCAAAATTTCCTATCTATTTTTGTTTTCTCGACAGAGAGGAAATATGGAGGACGGCACGGGGTCTCTTGCTCCTGGGCAAATCTCCCGCTTGTTTTCTCCTTGAGCCTCTTAAGGACTTGCTCAGATCCTCTCTCTCTCTCTCTCTATTTCTCTCGTTTTTTCTTTAGTTTTCTAATACATTTTCTAGTACCATCTTTCATTAATGACTTATAGCAATAGCATGACTTGCTAACGGGATGAATTGAATTGACATAAATATAAAATATTTAGAACTGAATTGGTGCAATTACAATAAATTTAGGACTTTTTTGGTAATTTTCTTTTGATAATCCCTAATCTTTGTACTATTTTTGTGGTTCAAAATGGTCACTGAATTTTTTGCATGAGTGCCACCATTCGACTTTTGCCATTTCGGCGGTGGCATTACGATGACATGGAGTTTTTTTCTTAAAACAAACGACCTGATTTTTTCAAGATTTCTTTTGCGTGTTTTCGTAAAAGTCTCTCCCTCTCATTCTCATCACACTGGCGGCCACCATCGTGGCGGTGGTATCGGATATGAGACGCTATGTCCCCTGCGTGTCGCATTAGTTGCCATCGACAGGTGACCCCCCGACCCTTCGTAGATGACCATGGTGCATCGTGGCGGCCGCCTCTGGAGACCGCCCATGGAAAAACATAATAAATCTTTATTTGGGCGTTTAAGAAGTGTTCGAGAGAGAACCGTTTAACTAAAAATCCTTTTTTTTTTTCATTCCTTTGTCTGGATTCTAAATTGTAACTAACCGGACATTAGGAATGCAAAAACGAGGACACCGAGGTGGCACATATGATGTTGCATTTCAACGCGTCGAAGAAATACAAAATTTAGGGTCATTTGATTCAACCGAAAGGGGGTGTTGGGTGGATCAGCTACCGATGGTTCCCGTATTTCAAAGTCAACATAAAACCTCCACCACAAGCGCCGCTCTGATGTCTCAGTTCTCTTCACTGAAAGTCGACCTCTTGAATGAGAATCTCTGCTTCATCCGACTTTGGAGCGGACAAAGGACACCGCTTTACCGTCCAATCGACGCTCTCTCTCTCTCTCTCTTTCTCTGCACTAAACCCAAACAAAGGGACGAGAGACGAACAAAGGCGGAGAGAGCCTGGTTTCCTTTTCTTTTCCAAGTGTCACGGGAGCACCAAATCAGTCTTAAGTTGTCGATGAATGTGAGTATGTGTTCGTGATGAATTATGATGCTTCCGGCGTGGATCCATTTGCACCCATAAATACTTGGGAGTGAGTGAAGGAGGAATAAACTTGTCGGCCGGAAAGCTGGGATGGGCTTAAGGCTAATATTTGTAAGTAACTTCACCCTCTGGGCGGAGGTTTCGTCTCGTCGAAAGAAAGCGTGTCATCATTTTGCCTTATCAGACAAACAATTATTATCTATCTGGGTGGCAATTGGGCCATTATGGTGGATACTTGACTTTGGGAAGATAATTAAGACGCTGTCTCTTCGATAAGAAGGTGAGTCTGCTCGGATTGAAAATTTCGATTAGACCATACCGATGGACAAGACAGACGTGACTGAATTAGTCTTGAATCACTTTCGATTGGGTATTACCTATCGGGTAACAGACTCAATCACACCGGCCAGGCGGAGGAGGAGCACGCGTCGCGTCTCTATTGGGGAGTCAAATCCCTGCATTATCAGTGTACGTGCATCAGATGTATGTTTGCGCGAACTAGGGCGTGAACTATGAGATAAGGTTTTAGGACGAAAGGGAGGGGGACGAGGGTTATTAAATTGACATTCCAAAGCCATTGCCGGCATTAAATGAGGAAACGAACGGGGGGGCAAAGGAAGGGAGGGGTTGTTCTTAGATTAGCGTGGGGGGTTGGAGAGGCGGTCCAATCGCTTTTGGTTGGTCAACATCGCCATTAAAGAGTGGTTCAACTGCAATTAAAACGGCCTCCCCACATTCATTTATGACCCACACAAACGTAGGATCCAATTCATGTTGTTCAAACCCTAATTAATTGCGAGTGGGGGCCACCCCCACATAGCAGCAAAGTTAGAGAGAGAGAGAGGGAGAGAGGACTTGGCCTCGGGCTTGTGCGAGCGTTGAAAGCGAGGGAGTGGGATGGGAGTGGGGACGCTCTGTGGAACGCAATTGCAACCTAGCCCTCGTAGCCTCTAATAGGACGGCTGCCCACGGTCCTCCAATTGCTTTCCCAGCAACATGTGCGGGGTGGGGCTCTCTCCATCACTTGGGATTCTCTCTCTCTCTCTCGAGCTTTAATCGAGTTCAAGGAATTGAGCCCTTGTTTGCAATTGCATGGCCGAGTGCTCGAGTAGAAGGAGAGCTACTGCTCATCTTATATCTTGTAGCAAAGCTCACTTTTGAAACACTGTACTTATTCAATTCCATGACGAGATTTCTCCTTCTCCATACCAAGTCTTGTTCGAGACCTTCTCTTTTTCCCTAGAAAAGGAAAATTCAAAAGGAAAATTTCTTACAAATTCCAATCGAAATACACTAATTTAACCGTGTCATGATATTTTGCAAATGTAGTGGAATTACTTAGGTACATCTACCGTGCGATGGAGGGAAGTCTTTTCTTCTTCAAGAACAATGGTTCATTATGAATTAGATTATTTGTAGTACAAAACATGCGAGATGGGGTTCACATTGCAAAACAAATCTCTACGATATCGAGTCATCTAATGAACGAGTCATATTCTTTCTATGCGATGTTTTTCTTCTATTTTTTTAAAATTTGTTTAGCCCCTAGGATTGTTATAGTTTCGTATGAGTTGAATGTAGAAATAGTAGAAAACGATTTTTAGTAAACATTACGTTTAACAGATTTCGAGCTATAAAATCAATGCGAAGCATTGACAGATAACCACCAGCTTCTAACGTGTCCATGACTCTATACACGTGTTCCACAATTAGCTTGTTATTCCCTAAATTGAGGGTGCAAACCGGTCTGGCAATTTGGAGTTGTCGTGCTGGCTGAATGACAGGCGAGAGATGGTGAAGTCCACACAGAGAGATCTACTATCTCTGGGCCGGGCGGGGGTCATTTGGGCTTCACCATGGGTTAGCAGAATTTCCGGCCCATCTCGAAAATGGAAAAGGAATACTCTCGGGCCTCTCGCATGACCACCGGTCCGATCGACATGACCGCCGCTCCAGCCCGCCCCGAGGTCCCTTGACCTCCAGGCTCCACGCGTTACGATCGAGGTTGGATTTCTCTTTGAAAAGAATTCGTCTTTATCGTCTGTTCAACAATTGGGAAGAAACCTTGTAAACCAACCGGATTTATCTTCTTGCACTGTAACCGGTTGGATCGATGAGTTAAATTCGAGTTCGAATTTGTTGTTTTAAAGAGCATGTTTGATTAATAGGCATTGTGATCGAGATTGCTATTATTTTTTAGGATCGTTGATTTGATTAACAAGTGGTGGACATGGGAATTTTGATTAAGAAAGATAGGGCATACATTTGATCTTGATGCGCCCACAGAGAGGATCGTCTCACTTCTGTGATTTTGTGGGTTTTCTTCTGTTTTCCTCTCTTGTTTTTTATTTTTTCCTCGTTTGCGATTTCGGCAGGGCCCGAATCGAACAAAACCGGGCCGGGAAACAAAAAGCCCATTAGGCCCAACCCCGCGCTCGACGCTCGAAAAAGGTCCTCGCCTTGGTTTGAGTCGGAAATGGGAGAGCAGAAGCAGAAGATAATACTCCCGCCGGCGGTATCAGAGGAAGAAATTCCAGGTTTCCGATGGGGACTTGCCTTTTTTCCTTTTAATCCATCATATAATCCAATTGAAAAGGGAAGACCGGCCCGTGATATATGTATACAATGTGACAATTTCTATTTGGGTACGCTACTACAGGCGTGACACTCCGGCGGCTGACCGGAAAGAAGACGCTTTGGAAGCTTTCTCCTAGTAGAGAAGCCAGGTAAGGGGAACGTAACGGTTGAACTTTGTCGGTGGAAATCGAGATGATGGCAACGGAACGCGCCAAGAAACTAGGAAAGGGCAGGCGTTAGTGTACGGTAGATGGAAGGTCAGTGGTCATCACATTGCTGTTGACAGATCTAAATAGGCATATCCTGTGTATGGAGGCCCCAGGTGGAACTTGAACTTTATTTTCTGAGGGCTCGCTGTCAACACCATAAATGCCATGATCCGGGATTGCCCCTCGTTGGCAATTGTTGATCTTCAAAGATATGAAATCATTCTATCCAATAATTAATATATGTAGAATGTCTGTGTGCAAGATTTGGTGGTATAACCAGTGTTGTTTCTTCTCCATTTGGCTGAGGATCCCTTTTAAAAGTTATTGCTGTTATTAGTTCATATTATAGACAAAAGTTCCCTTGATCTTTGTCCTTGTACAGATGAACGAGATCCATAATTATCCATCGCGAAGTAATCGCATAAGACATTGTTCCTTTAATGGATCCTCCTTATCGCAGTCATGTGGTTTACATAATCCTCCCTTTAATGGCAATCAAGATGCTTTTCTAGGCTCTTATGTCCAGTCATTTGATAAGGATGTTGGTAGATCTGTATTACCGAATAAGGATGAAAAAGTCAAAAATAAGAAATATAAGAAAGGATGACAATTGGAGGAATCGAGTCATCTACAACCAAATGATTGGAGGACATCCCAGGAAGAAATGATGTCAAAGATGAGGGAAGAGGTAGGCATACTTAGGAACACAAGAGTTGACTATAGTCTCTAATTTTTTGCTTATGTTATCTTACAGTTGAAGTGCTTGGTGCCATAAACAGGTTGCTGCTGATTATAAGGCAAATAGTTTCACTTCAATGTTATGAAGACTGAAAGCCAAAAAAGAAAAGGGTAACTCATTATCTATTTAATCTTAATGTGTCTGGAAAGATCTTTGAGAATTGATTATTACACCCTCGATAATCGTCACGGCCAAAAAAATTAAAATGTAAATCATACCCATTGATCATAAAACCTTAAATTTTTGTGTATTGCACATTTTTATATGGGGAATACAAGAAATACATTGAGTTACAATCCATTACGATATGAAAATATGTTGCTCAAAAGAATGTAGAACTCCCTTCCATCTTAATGCACGAAGAGCTTAAAGTTCACTTATCTTAAGCTTTTTGGACTTATCACTTGATTGGGAATCCTTCAACTTGAGAGCAATGTCATGAAGTCAATCAACTAGAGGAAATGTGTAAATGCCGGAGTGGTGTCATCCAATGTTGGCTGAATTTTGGAGGAAGCGGGTTCACTCGATGAAGATGAGGTGAAAAAGGAGTTGTCAGTGCATTGCCGTGGTGATATCAAGTAGAATGAGAGATTATGGAATGAATTAGATCCAAAAATAATGGGGGCTCTCAGTTTATAATAGAAATACAAGAAGTATAAGAGAAGGGGAATGAATTATAAGGCCTAAAATGATAGGAAATCATTAATTGTCTAATTGGTCACCGGCTCATTACATCTATTTAGATATCTTTATCACTTTTCATTGTATATATATTTTCTCATCGATTACCTTAAATGGAATGCATCATGCTCGCACGCGCCCTCTCTCTTTTCTTTTCCTTGGTGGCGTGGATAGAGAAGGCGCGGGACATTAACCATTGGGGATTTAAGAAGTGAAGAGAAAAGAGGTGAGGACAGGATAAGCAGATTGGTGAGAGAATGATGGAGATTCTGAAAGATGGGACGCATGTGGCATCCTCTCTCATCTCGTACGGCAGGACAACCCCAATGGATTAGAATACGATTCTCCGTCCAGCTATTTTCTTTTCAACAAAGTACATACGACAGCAGAAATACCTTAACTCCTCGAAATATAGTTGGCTGTACAGGTGTCCGGGCCTTAGTTTAAGCGAAGGATCGATGTTTTCAGAATAGAAGGGATGGTATAACAAGGAAAAGGGGTCGTGTCAGTTGGCATGTGCATGTGCTAACTGCGCAAATCAGGGAAACTGAACTTCGATGGCTGTGGTAGCAGCACCAGCACGCCTCCCTAGCTTTAGCTCCAACCATAAATCCGATTGAATAATGTGGGTTGGTGGGCGTGATTAGATTCTAATATCATTTTGCATATCTCGTCCACGTCCTGTCACGCCTTATTTAACTGCTTTTTGATGAGAATGCATACGATCTGAGATGACTCGTCGTGAGCCAGTTGTAGCGTCAAGCTTAGCTAGCACGCGTACTCCCTCAACTGTATTAACGCTTTTATATATTTTTTTTTTATTTATTCTTCGGAGATTCGCTCGTATGGAATATGAGATATTGTTGGGGTCCAAGGGCGGTGCGAAAATATAATTCGTACAGTACAGTCACCGTTTCGTGAAGACTTTGAAGCGGACAAAAAACAACAGGCCAGACATTATTTCGCCATGTCCGTACGGGTGACTCACTGCACTGCGCAACATTAAGACCCACCCCCAAGTCAAAAGTCTCAGGCCAGTTGCAGAACTTAAAATCTTTCCCTCCCCGCAGACACAGAGAGAGAGAGAGAGAGAGAGAGAGGGGAGTGCAGTGGGTCGCTGACATTATTGCAGCCAAAATTGTTTTTAAGAATTAAGAACATGGCTGGACAGTTTATCAGTCACAGCCGAGCTGAGTAGCATTATTAAGCGCCCGAGCTGTGTTAGATTTTGTGTGGTTAAATCATCTTACACGTAGGTGTTCTCGCTTCACCCGAGAATTTAGCGTTGCTGCTTTCCTTTCGGTGCCACGTCGATTCAACGAACGTACAGGAATATCGCTGAAGCGCTATTCAACGCGAGGAAGAGGGGAGGGGTCAGTCCCCCTCGTGTAAAGACGTCCGGATGACGCTAAAGGCACAATCATATGCCACCCATTTCATTATGAAAAGGGGTCCGTGTTCGATTTACCCTTTCTCGTCGTTACTGTTGACGGGGAGGGAGGGAGGGCGGACGGACCCCTTTCTAGCATCATCTTGCGAAGTGGCCTGGCCCCTCAATCGTCTCGAAATTCGTCCGCTTCCCACGCGTCCTTTTCTGGGAGAATCGCATCCAAACGCTCGCTTATTCTGTTCATCGCCGACTATGGAAACCCTCGACAACGTCGATGCCCTTAGCTTTCCCAATCTCGAACGAAAAGCCGTGAACACACGTTAAGATTCTTGGATCTTCTCCATCCGAGGAACCCAACAAGAAGTTCAGAGCGATGAATATTTGTGGGAGCAGGAGGATGAAGAGGTGGGTGGGTAAGAGAGAGCCAACCCATCCATCCATCCATAAAGAATCGAGAGGAGCATCGTGGATACCACATGCGTACGGAGTGGCCGAACATCCCGCCGGGGGGGGGGGGGGGGGCTAAGAGTCAAAGGATCACCAGCACAAAACTGCTTCAACGAGCCACTCTTCACTCGATTTCACAACCGCCGCTCACCTAACCGTATTAGGTGGCCGACGTTAATCGTTCCGGGAGGTAAAGGGGGACTTGTTTTAATCGGAGGTGCCATGTAGCCTTATCCCCTCCGTTGATCGGGGATTATATATATATATATATTAAACATCCTCTAAAACCAAGCCTTCCTCTCTCGGATTGCTGGCCATACAAAGTATCCGGATCTCCCATTTCGCCAAAGATGGCGCATTTCCGCACTAGAGTACAACGCGAGATCACGAGGAAGAAATGGGCTGCGACGAATTAATGGGTCGAGGATGTGCGAATGTATGGGAGGATCAAGAATCAAAATGAATGGATCGTTAGGTTAGCTTCTGCATGCATTATGAAGAAAGAGAGAAAGAGAGAAAGAAAGAGTGCCTTTCCCTTTTCTTACCCAATCCATATGCCTTTCGATTCGCAGTTTTACATAAACGAAAAGACATACGAGGGAGAAACGGAGACGAATGACGAGTCGCGAGCAGCAGCGGGCGACTCTTCCGCCCTCTGGTTTCTATGAATTCTTGGACATGCAAAATCGGACCCCGACCCAACAAGACAAACTGAAATCGGGCGAAAGGGGAGATTCCAAATGCTGCTTCATCAGTCTACTCTAGATTGATTCGCCTTTTAACATCGGAGGTGTATGTACACAGGACAAACCCAAAAAGAGAAAAACAAAAGAAAGGAAAAACGAGATCTGCATATGCATATGACCAGATGCATGACCAGATCTCTCCTCTGTCCTACATCGATCTATCCTCCACAAACTCAGCCGAAAAAAGGAGAAAGAGAAGGGGAAAAGCAAAGGGCTAGAAGCAAGAGTCGTCGAGGGAGAAAGCGCTGAGCAGATCCTGGGACTGGGAGTCGTGGCCGAGGCGGAGGGACTCGAGGAGGCGCTCGAAGTCGACAACGTGGCAGGGGATGCGGAGGGCGCCCTGCTGCTCGTACCCGTACTCCTGCGCCGATCTGTTGAGCAGCACTATGAACACCGGGTGGTTCAGCATCTCCGCGCTCACCACGAACCTCTCCATCTCCTCCCCCACGTACACCGGCACGTGCCCCTCCGGCACCGCCCCCGACCGCCGCATCTTGGTCGCCGAGGCCACGGCCACCCTGAAGGACTCGGTCTTGCGCGGCCGCCTCGCCGCCTTGGACTCGGTGCGGAGGAGGCAGTACTGGGAGGAGTCCGCCACTCGGGACAGCCGTCGGATGAGCCTCTTCATCTTCTTCCGTGCCACACCACTTAAGAGAGAGAAACAGAGACACACACACGAACACGCAGCTAAGAGAGAGAGAGAGAGAGAGAGTGAGTGAGGTAGGATGGGGGATGAGAGGTTGGGGCTGAGGCAGTTTATAAAGAAAAGGGGAAATAAAACCGGGGAAATTTAAAAAAGAATAAGGAAACGAGAAAAGGGGAAATTATAAAATTACGGAAATAGGCAGGGGATGAGGAGGTACAGGTAGGCGTACCTGGCTGGTACACCCCACTCCTATCTTATTGCACATTTTCTCCCTCCTCTTTATTTTATTTCCTAATTGTAAAAGATTCGGTTAAATTCGTTTCCCTTTTCTTCTTATCATGGTGGCGTTATTTCCTTACTCGTTTTTTCTCCCTTTGATTTGGAGTCGGGTGAAAGAAAATGACTCCTCCTTTGGCTCCTTTCTCTATATTTCCAATCTTGTTTCTTATCTATTTTGGCTGCATTTTAAATTTTATCCCGCGTTTGATGCCTACTCAAAATAGATAAAGTTGCATATAGAGAGAATATAGTAGAATAAAATTATTTCATAAGAAGATGTGATAAATGTGGATAAAATTTATAGTATTCATAATATGAATATAAAAATTTATTTTTATTTATATATCCGAAGTGAATTATATTTTATAATATAAAATTCAACATATAAATATCTATTTATATTTATCACGCATTTTAGGTATTTTAGTACTTTAGGTATACTAATACGGTTTTCTATTAATAAAATTTTATTAGAGAATGATGGAAGGGGAAGAAAGAAATAAAAAATAATCAAGAAAAGATAGGAAAAAAAAATAAAAATAAAGTTGACAAGAGTGATACGAGAGATTTTTATAATTTCCTTATGTAAAATTTGTGATTAATTTATATTGATATAGCGTTTTAATTAAATAATATATATAATATGATGTGGATATATATGACTTTATTACTATAATTACCGAACAATAGATAGGATATAGCAACATCTTTTATATTTCACATCCCAATTTATCTAGTTATATCATAATTAGAAATTCATACAACTAAACGTAGCCTTTGTTTCCCAACATAAGTTACATCGATCGCTTCTTTCCTCTTTAATAACGCCAACTACCAAAGAACCTACGAAACTTCCCATAAACCCTATGAGTGAATCGCATGAGGTCAACAATCAATTCTTGACCTGCCCCATTTGCACCACATACATTTTTATGTTTTTTTATAGTACACGCAAGTGAGCAGTCGCGGGTTTCGCATAAATGAATTCGCGTCATATGGTAATAATCGAGTCTTATGCTGTTCAGTAGTTGATCGATCACGTTTAGATGTAAATTGATGCAATTAACCTCGACACCGTTAGACACGATAATATGATATCTTCCGCCATCTCTTTCTTTCCCCACCGTTAGATTTACCCTCTCGTTCTATCGGGCAATGTCCGATAGCACTCTTAGGCCACAAGAGGAATTACCAGGAAGGCGCTCAAAATCGAAACTCTTCCTTTTTTGGCATCTCCCAGAATAATTAAACTTTTTTCGGAAGTTTCCACGAAATTTCGCATCAACCCCACCCCATATATAGCCTTCCTTTCCTTTACCGTTATTTGTCGAAATAATAGTCATATCCTATAATGATCAGACAGACATGTTACATATGTATGCATATAAATCTACGCTCGACGAGTAGTGTTGAATTTTTTGAGTTCGGAGCGGGCGATGATTATAAGTATTGAAAATGAAGTACCAACCAGGCCACAATTAAAAAATAATAAAAAATAACGACGGTTCAAAGGGGGCCCTTCTCCTTCTGGTCTGACGTCGAGATTGGCACCTTTAAAAAAAGAAAAAAGAAAGAAGAGCCGATAATTTAAAAAAAAAAAAAAAGTGATAAAGGCGTAATCTTCTTTTATGAATCCTCCCTCCCCTTTTGATTATTCAAACCCACTCCGTATGCACGCATATCTTGAACAGTCCGAAGGCCCCCACCGCTTCGCCTTTGCAGGCGCCGCAGCTTCATCCTTTGGCAACCGTTTTCTGAGATTAAAAGCGACTTTATACCGGGGCTGGAATAGGCTGCTCTATGAAACTCGAATTTTTCATCTTTTTTTTTCCCGAAGAGTAAGTGCTGCACAACACGTAGAACTCTTTTTTTTTTTTTTTTTTTTTTTTTTTAATGACGAAAATACGAAGCAGAAGGCTGCTTTTAGTTCTTTTGTCTAGGCTAAAAAAAGAAGAAGTTGAAGCTTGTACGGGTTTTCTTTTTGAGGTCGCGTGATGTTTGTGCAGATAAAACAAATATATCGTGCATTCTGATGCAGTCCTGCGAAATTGACCGTAGCCTCCGTATGACCTTTTTTCCACCCCGTTCGTTTCGTTTCTTAGTATATTCGACTCCACCTCTTAATTCCAATAAAATAAATCCCCCCCCGGGTCTCGCTATACACGTTCCTTTCGGCTTATTATTACATGGATTACGCATGCAAGGCCCGTGGGTTTCGATTCCCTACATGGGATTGCGCCCGTTATTGGAAAGGTCAAAAAAAAAAAAAAAAAAGGTGCGAGTTTTACGAGAAAGTAGAGAGCGAATATCCAAAGAGAATCGACCTTTTATTTGCATTTACGTGGCACGCAATCTCCATTGATTTTCATGCCGCGCGCAACTTTAACCAGCCGGCTCTATTTGTATGAGATAAGCGAGAAGAGGCGAGAATCTATTTTCTAATCTCTGATGTTTTTGTCTTTTTATCGGTGTGAATGGCTCGTTCAAAAGAGCTAGTAATAATAATAATAAATTTTAATAATAGAAAGTAGAGAATGGAAAGGGACCGTTGAAAGGGACAAGAGTTTTCTTGGGGTGGGTGGCGGGGCTGCGATTGGCAGCGCAATCGCCGCACCCCGGCACGTAAGTAAAAGGCCAAAGGCCGTTGCGAGTACAGTTTCCGTGACTCCGAATGTCCTTTCCCCCTCTGTCCCCCCCCCCCCCACGTGTCATCTCGCCCAGCCCCTCCACTCTCCCTCCCCCGCGACGTCGCCCGCACGCTTCGGCGCGCCGCCGTCGATCGCCCGCGAGCGAACCGCACGCTCCAGGAGAGGACCGGGGGGGGGTGGGGTTGGTGGAGTGGGCGAGCGTTGGGAAAGGAGCGAAGAAGAGAAAGACGTTTCTTCTTTTTTTCGCGAATGGGGTAATCCCCAATCGATCCTCGCTGTCTTTTTACACACCAATTCCATTTTCACATCCTCCTCCGTACCGTGTTGTCTTTTCATTTTCTCTCCCACTTTTTACAAAGAGGGGACCGCACCGCCCCGCCCCGCCCCCCATGTTTCCATCCTCGTTGTTTTCTCACCCGCTTTTGCTCGCCTTTCTCCTATTTCTCCACGACGGGGTCAGCCCCCGCCCCTAAAAAGATTCCCTTCTCTCTCTAAGTTCAGTTTGTCGCATTCGGAGTTCAGTCCAAAATTTCCTCCACAAAATAATTACGGAACCTTGCTTAAAGGATGATCACCGATTTTGCTTTTTGACCTCGTAGACATGGCCGGAGCGAATGGATGGTCGAGATGAAATGAACCTCCCATCGTCTTCTTCTTCTTCTTCTTCTTTTTCTTCTTATCCATAACAGGAGCTGGTGTGCTGAGAGTTAGTAGGGACTAGTTTGCACTGTCTGTCAGCTTCCGTACGTGTTTCGATAAAAGGGAATTCCGCATTCGCTAAAGGCGTTAGTTAGGTGCGTTGTGCGTTCAAAGTTGACGATGGAGCATCTGATATGCTTATACTAGCAAGGACACGACCCCACGTGATGCGCGATGATTGGATTTTTCGTACCTGCTGTGCATCCACATGCATATATAGAACTCCAGGAGATATAAATTTATATGTATGTGGTGGGAGGAAGCGTGAGTCAGACTCCAATGCTAGACTAAAGAAGGAGAAGATGCAAGATTAGCACGTAGCTGAGCTGGAGGGAGTTTGGTAACACACGCGAAACGAAAGCAACCATAGCGTTTCAAACTTAGAAGCTTCGACTTGAAAAAAGCACGCATCACATTTCTACAATGCCCTTGTTTTTGTTAGATTAGACGCATCACGAGGAAGGTGCCCTTTCTTTCGCATCGAAAAGTTCTAATCTGTTATTCCTTTGTTTTTTTTTTTTTTTTTTTCGGATTTTAGAGAAAGTTACCATCCATATATACTACAAGAACGCATGGGCCTAGGAAGTGGCCATCGAGTGTCGACCCCTATTTTGAGGCGTCGGGAGCGTTAAAATTATCAATGTATCTATAGAGCTGAGGCGCTTGCCTTCAAATGAAAGATTGGTTTACAATAATGAAGTGAGGAGAAATTTCAAAAGCCAGTAAAGGCAGAAGGCGATCCGAGTCCAAACTTCTAGATTTTCTAACTCTTTGCCCGATCTACAAGGATGGTCAAACTGAAAAAATGACGGGTAGTGTCCTCAGTCCACATGCTTTGTACGGTCGGTTGGCCAAAAGTCCACCCACGGGCGTAGAATTATGACGCACCGTACAGAAAATATCTCCCTCTCCCCGAGAGAATTCGGTACTGCTCTTTCCGCGTCGTGACTAGTCATCATTCGAACTCGGCAGGACAGAATTCACGAAATTCGGGGTCGAATCGAATCGAGGCTCTGCTTCGGGAAGTTTCCTGGAAAGAACGCAGGAATTCGTGGGCGACGACGACCGTTGATTTTCTGTCTCGAAATTCAGTGCGACGAGTCAAGAGATTTATACATGATGATGGCACTTGGACAGTTGAATTCGGTGCCCTAGTTACCTCGAGTCTCGGGAACCATCATGTGGTTTGGCAACGGGATCTCATTATTTTCGTCGATGCATGTTTGGCTCAGCGATGGCGTGAATGAGGACGTCCTCCTTATCACCCCCCGTCATATTCGGGAGGAAAACCATGGCGCCAGTCTTGGCAAAATTGTGGCCCCATCAGTTTATCTCCGGAAGGCACGCGACGTGATATTCCAAACTCTACTTTGAAATTCCAAATAAAATTCAGGAACGGGGGGACATCATGGGACCCTAAGACCACAACTCAAATACGCAATCGGGAATGTAATTTTTTTTTTTTTTTTTTTTTTTGCCTTTTCATTTATGGATCTGGCCTCCTGGAAGGAGTCGTCTCGGAGGAAGAGAGTATAATAAGGTTTTGATGTAGGGGGGTCCAACGAAGGAGAGGCATGGACACGTGGTCCTTACCTTTAATGCCGTACACCAGTACAAACCGACCGCCGAAAAAGGAAATTTGAAAGAAAAAATAAGACGACTTGACGTGACGGGACGTGGCGATGAGATTGGACGCCAACTAAATGTGTATCGACACGGCGGTTCCACCATGTTTCCAGGGGCCCTTGGGGGCGGACCAAAAGAAGCATACGAAACGCAGACACACATTCGGTCGATGACATGCATGTCGTAACGGACCATGTCCTTCGAGAGACCCGAATTGGCCTTTGTTTGGTTTATCTTGGAGTTAGATCGCCTCTAGAAACTCCATTCTAATCGGGCCTCGCCTTATTGGAAATGGATTGTCGGTATTGGTAACCATACCGAAATTATCTATCATGCCCTCAACACACGAGTATGAATATGATCCTCATGATAATAACTTTCTGACCGATATATGTGAATTAATGCCTTATTTAGTATTGACAGATAATTAAGAGTTCATCAAAGCATATTCCATTTATTGGGGTAATGGGACTCTTGTTCACTCACATTTATTAATTAGATTGTGCGAGTCTTGTATGCACTAATAGACTTGCGCTCAAATTAGATCAATTAAAGCTCGGTTAAGCTCAATCCGAGTATCAAATCAGGAAGCACATCCACTCGATCACAATCTTAAATGGAGATTGAGAGGGGAAAAAATGAAAACGGAAGTATGTCTTTCTTGATAAGGAAAAGTATAGAAAATTACTTTTGTTGGTATTGGAGATTTAAATGAAATGAGATTTTCTTTTCTCGAAATAATATATTAATGACACAGCGGGTCGTGTAAATATTTTTCACAAACCATTTGTCCACAGCCGTCGTTGCTGCGAAAAATACACAACCACTCCTCAGCATTTGATTTGCCATTTCGAGGTCCAATCTGTACTTTAAAGTCGAGTGACTAGAAAAGTCTCGGAAATGTGATGGCGTGCATGTCCGGATCCTTGGTAAATTTCCGGACAACTTCTTGGTTAGACGATCTCCAAGTTTTGTTTCCCACCGCTGACGTGCAGCATCTGTGATTGACTCGGAATAGTATCCGACGACGATGCTCCCGCAAGCGTTGTACGGTGTGACCGGAACCAAACGAGAGGAAGTGCAGGGAAGGAGCGAAGGGACGACAGCGAAAGGGGAGTAGGTGAGGCTGGCGACCGGGACGGGACGTCCCTCTCCATCTTTCCCCCCATTTTAATTTATTCCCGACTTTCCAAATTTCGCCTCCTTCGAAACCAATCAAAGCCTTTTTTTTTCTTTTTTATTTCCTTCACCCCAATTATTATTGTTTTGGGGTGAGATTTTCCGCATCCGTACAAGTCAAGTTCTTCTCAAACATCTGGTGGAATTGATGTTGGCGGGGGCATGGTCCGTGGAACGGATCACGGGACTCTTGTCTTTGCTTCGACTTTCGTGTCCCGACACGAACGAAAGGCGCCTCGGTCTTATTCCAATTCATTCGATCATTCAATTGGAATTGTGCTGCGAACTTCATATGGAAAGCAACATCTCACCCGCCGAAGCCCTCGAGTTCACACCGAAGAGAGGCCCTCCTCACCGCGGGTTGCTCTTGAAGTTTTCATCCATTTGGGTCAAAAGCTTTGGTTTTCTTTTTTACTTTTCAGGCCTGCTCGAGTTGATTGCCCCAGGAGGCGGCTAGGCCCCGCTCCCCTTCATTTCCACACCTACTGCGTTACATTCATACATGTCGACTGTCATAAATTGCTCATCTGGTGCTACCCTTGTCCTCTTCATGATACATTCTCGTATCTTTTTTTCACTTTTTTTATTACAATCTGTTTAAACCTACCGCAAGTCAATCGGGTATATCCACGCATGATCTTGTCCCGATGGTGCCATTTAATTCTCTACGCACTGTGTTGTTAGAATCACATGTGATATACCATTCCCACTTCGGTCAAGCATGTGTGAGGAACTCCTAGTGTGATGGCTGGTCGCCTGCTGTTTCGCCTTAGCAACCCGTACACTACGTCCTCTTCGCGAAGGATGACGATTCCGGGCCACCACTCATGTGTTGCTCATCATGTAAACTGCACTACCAGATGCATCTGTCTCCATCAGTTCCTTCGTCGCCTGGCCACCACAATCGCCGTGACCTGCGATTCCTTCGTTGTGATATTCAAAATCAGATTTCAAGAACTCCATCACTTCTCTCATGAACCGTGTCTCAAAGCTATAGCCGTCCCTCGCATCCCTATATCCATGCCTATCAAAAAGATATATTTCCAAACCATAAACTTTGGTTTCAGGATGACAATTCGGTCTGTCTAGAGTCGCCACTACTGGTTTACCTTATGATGCACCGATAAATGCACGCTTCTGGTGGGCCATCCCTGCCAACGAGGAATCGCACCTCATCCGGCACTCTCGGCACCATGAAGAACTGGAAAGTAACAAAGATGAGCGTTCGTTGGAAAGGAGGGAAATTGGTGACGGAGTGGGTAAACATTGGGGGAATTCCAGAGGCTATGTCCGAGTATACAAGGCCTATCCCTGGAACCCGGTTTAGACCGAGGCTTGGCCCAAGACTCAAAAGGCCGTACAAGCAACCTTGTTCTGAAGCTCATAGGCACGCTTCTGCATAGTTCCACTGGACATCAGGAATAATAAGGAAACCGAGAAGGTGAGAGGAAGCCAACCGCCTCTATGCACTTTGGCAAGACATGCCAATAAGTAGACCAACTCCGCCGAGACAAATACCATGAGAATCTGATCATGGCATTGTCGTTCATAATTTTGAGTTCAGGCTGATTGAAGTTCCCTCGGTTAGTTATTCTCAATCTAATACTTAAGTTGTTATGTGAAAGGAAGAACATTTTTTAAGGACGTTTAAAAACTTAATGTTAAATCAATGCGAGACCCTCGAAAACCAAGACAAAGATGTTCCTATGTGTCAGTTTACATATTAAAGAGTGGCTATGGCCATTTAGATTATTACTACTTAAACTTAACATTCTGTTTCTTTTCATCTTTTTGCATCTACAAGCTAATGGAAATTTCAGCTCGTTTTGGTGCAGGTATGCACGGATTCTTTATTTGGTCTTTTCTTGGGGGTGAACAGACTAGAGATTCAGTGAAGATGAGTATTTTTCTTGTTGGGGAGAACTAACCTGTCGGGAATAAATTATGAGCACAGTTCGTACATTACTAGGAAAATCATCATGGGGACATTGTCCTCCGTCGTTTCTCTGTCAAGTGGGACAAGCGAGAAAAAAATATGACCTTGCTTTTGGTAGGAGATTGATTGAAACCGAATTGGTCTACCGATGGGAACGGGTCACAAACGAAACGCCCACTGCCTTCGAAATCGATGATGATTCTTGTCCCCTCCAAACGGCAACTTGTGTTGTGTACGGAGAAAAGTCCATGTGAAGCATCGCAGGACGACATTTCAATCCAGGCGATGCTATGTGTCTGAGAGCTGAATTGAGGACCAAACTTATCCCCACATATGCTCATTCAATAGAAGAGACACCAAGGTTAACCTAATCCTTCTAGATTATCGTTCCTGAGTTATGGCTGTGGACGTCATTAAGAGGGAACAGAAGAGACCCGCTAGCAATTTTTGTAGCCGATGCTAACAGTTCATTTATAAATGTCAAAACAAATCTTGCGGGGAGCATGTCCGCATTAAAAGTTCCATATAATTTTCCAGAAAATCAGAGAATGATTTTCTCGTGAAATAATCCAAACAATGAGTTTTTGGACAAATTCTTAGCATTTAAAATACTCTCCAAACTAACACTGGCACTTCCGAAGCTCACTCTTCAATAATTTTTAGGGATGGATAACGGGACAATAAACATTCAGATCAGTAGAGACATTCCAAATTCATTCCCATGAATGGCAGAAACTATTAACAACAGAAGTATGTCCTTTGGTCTTGGAAAATTTGTCGAGTCTTGAATCCGCTCGTCATCTCCAATCAAGAGAAATGGTTGCTGCCACTCCACCAATGTGTATTTTGAGATAAGAATTGTGATTTGTGCCATCTAGAATTTTTGCTTCTATGCAGTAAATTATCAGTACTTCGTTCCCCAGCCGGTCACTCCGAACTTCTCCTTGTACTCTCCATATGTGCCAGTCCAGTTGTCATTTTAACAGTATCTGCCAGACTAGACAGATGTATTCAATGGATCAAAGGAAGTAAGGAGATAAATTTTAAGGGAGGCTAATGGTATTTCCACTCCCTTAATCAATTTTTCCACAACTATTGAACGCGTACGTTGCATATTAATTTATAAAATGGCTGTTGAAGAAGTTATTAGCGTCATGAAAGAAAGCTTTCAAGATCTTAGATTATGGCAAAAATTATTGTTATTGTAAAAATATCATAACCATTCAAGTAGTCAAATCCATGTTGTCTTAGCAAACACAAAGCCCCTCTAAGCATTTCTTTAAAAATGCGACCATCAACTAGTACTTCTATAGTTATCATCCCATATATGAACCACAATATAATTTCCACAAATAACATAAATAATAATTGACGAGTCATGAACAAGACCTTCCTTTTTCATTTTTTTGAATTTCACAAATTTCACAAGAGCGATCGGTGCTTCAATCATTCTATTACTAAAAGTGAACATGGATGTATGCTATATACTGAATATTTCTAAAGGGAACAAAAGAAAATTGCTCAAGAAGAAAAGGAATTAAAATAAAAGGGGAAGAAGATACCAAGGGAAATATGACCAGCTGTGAGAGAATATGAGATGATTTTTAATTTCTAGAGGAGGCTGTTGACATCGTCCCCACTATGCTCCTTCCAGCTTTCGTAACGGCCAGCAAAATAAGGTGAAACCCCGCATCCTTCAACGGACAACTGACACGTGTCTTGAAGTCGTAAATCAGGCAAATTTTGCAATGGACAGCCTAGGAGACGCACCGAGCATAGCTTCTTTAATTCTGATATATCGGGCAACCTTTTTAAGCAACTGCATCGAAAAATACGCAACGTCTCTAGCGATCCCAAATTTTCCACACCTTGAATCTCCTTTAACCTCGGGCAACCACACACTCCTAACGCTTGGAGCCTGTTTAATCTTGATACAGATAGCCTCTCAAGCAATTCACTCCCCATCACATCCAATCTACGGAGTTTCACCAGCTGTTGCCCAAGCACATCATCAAAGTCGACCTCCCTCAAGCAACATTGACAAAGAACCAAATGGGACAGATTTGTCAAATTGGAAAAGAGAGACCTTTGCATCGGAAACTTGACATTATATAGCCACAAATCCTCAAGACTGGATGGAAGCCCCACTAGAGGTTGGGGGTCAACACAAGCAATCGTAAGAGAACAAAGACGAGAAAGAGTAGCCAAATTAACCGGAGGAAATGTGACATCGCTCATGAAGAGATTCAAGCTCTCCAAATTAGATAGCCCCTCGATCCATTTTATCTTTGGAGCTCCATGTTTGAATTTTAACAACCAAGGAGTGTCGGGACTTATATAAAGATTAACTAAGCTAGTTAGGTATGAGAGGTCAGGGGCGTTCCACAATAAATGAGCTGCGAAACTCAACTCCTTTAAACTCATGGGGAGCGCTGGGAACTATTCAATTTCATCACAAGAATATAAAGAAAGTTGCTCAAGATGAGAAAGCTGATTCATAGTTATGGGCAATCTCCTAATCTTGCTTTTTCCTAGGGATAACCTCCTCAAAGAAGATAGACCCCCAATTTCACTTGGAATATCCTCCTCCAAATTAAGACATGAATCGGCATCCAACTTTTTAAGATTCTCCAACATCCCTATGGCCCTTGGTAGTTCTTTTATCACAGTTCCGTCTAGACATAAAATCTCCAACCTTTTGAGATTCCCAATAGAAGAAGGTAATTCTGTAATATTGGTTCTCCTCAAATTCAGCTCAAGCAAGCACACTAGCCTTCCTATTTGGTTTGGTAGCTTCTTTATTCGAGTCCCAGCAAGACTAATCTTCCTCAACATTTTAAGATCTCCGATAGAATGAGGTAATTCTGTGATTCCCGAGTCTTCCAGTGTCAATTCAACCAGCGACTTCAATTTTCCGATGGAATCTGGAAGTGTTCGAAGAAAAGAACAAAAGATTATAGACAAATACTCTAGACCCTTCATCTCTCCAATGGAATGATGAAGTTCTTGAATTGCCATTCCATCTATTTGTAGCATTGAGAGGGATTTTGGACCACTTAATACATTAGGTACTGCATAAAACTTCCAAACCTCTTCCCCTAAACAAAAATGAGGTTGGATTTGCAAGTACTTAAGGTGCTCTAGTTTAGAGAGAGAGCCATCAACCACTAGCGAGGTTGTACAACCCGCAACAACCAATCTCTTCAAATTCAAGCATTTTGAGAAGTCAGGAGTCCTTTTCAAGCTTTTGCAGTTGGTGATTTGTATAACTTTCAAGTTCTCGCTCACCTAGAGCAAAAACCAAGATTAGCCAAGTCAAGAAAGGCAAATGGGTCATTTGGTTAGAGAGACAAATAAGAGAAAACATAAATTGCAAGGTGTGATGTACCAGGCATGGCTCCCATATGGCCCAATCTTCGGTAATGTTACTTCCCGAAAGCTTGAGCACGGCTAGTTTCTTGAGACATAAATTTGTCGCCTTTAATTCCAAAGGGCAATCGCTCCAAGAGAGCCATATTAACTTGGAGAGAAGATTTTTAAAGTCCCCTACCATGTTTACCCCCTCTAATTCCAAGAATTTCAGAGTGGGTATCTTTGAAAATTTTTCACTCGTGAAATTGTGCACTTTGGAGAGTCCTGTTATTTTGAGTGCTACGACTTTGTTTGTTCCCTAGTGATAGGAAAAGCATAAGAGCACATTTGAACTAAATGACAAACATGGTGCTGTACTACTATGAGAAGCTTGATTATGTTTAATAGTGAAACACACATTATTACTTCGTACATATTTAAATGCATAAGAAAGAGCATATTAGAAAAGATACTGCTAGACCAATTTGTAACTGTGTCTTGATTTTATAACTTGATTGAGACTCTGTGAATCAAAACCCGCTTGCTTAGGAGCGTGTGGAAGCCCGCTCCAGAGCGTCCCTTTATTAGGCTTCATATGAGTTTTATTACAAGATGAGAATGGAGCAAATTATACTCATTTTAGGTCTCTTTGTCAATCCTAAATAAAAGATCAACGTACAAGAAAGATTTAATTACATAATACACTAATTTGAAATGTTAAAGATGGACCATTAGTTACCAATTCATATATTGAGGAAAGCTCTATCGGACTATATGCAAAAGTGGACTACTATTAATTGCTAAATCTATTACAAATCTCAAGTCCGGGCTTGTGGCTGATGTCTCATTGCAAAGCAGTGTTGCCAATGGTTTTCAACTTAGCTAAAAGGAATAGAATCAGCCTTAGAAAGCTTTGATAGCCTAGGTAGTTGCAATCTGGACCTATTTTCATAAAATGTGCTGAACAATTTTTTCATATACAAACGTATTCCTCGAAGTTTTTGCGAATAACTTATTAACCCCTTCTTGATACGATATATAATCATATTACCACCAATAAACTCTTATTCAAACCTTTTATTTTCTCTTTATCTTGAACCCAAAAAAAAAAAAAAAAAAAAAATTCCTACGAGGAACTAACTCCACACTGTTGGTAAATGCATGGTTTATTGCTAAGGAAAATAGCAAGGTGACTATAGTGATACCTGTTTCATCTGAATCAAGTCCAAGGCAGTCTTTGGTAACCACAACCTACTACGATTCCCTGGAACATGGACGTCTTCACATCGGACAATCTCTCTTCCAAGATCTCTCACTTGATCATGCATCCATAGTCTATCAGTTTTTACTATTTATATTAAAGACATATGAATAAGGACAAGCACTTCGCATTTTGGGAAATAGTTGGAAGCTTTCCACATATAGTATGGGTAGAGTCTTTCTTCTCCAATGAAGTAACATGCGATGTCAAGAAAGATCTCTCTTTGATGATGCTCTAACATATCGTAGCTGATCTTTAATCTATTAATGACTTCCTGCTTGGGCACCAAATCTAATTTCTTTAGCGTGTCTTTCCAAAACTTTTTGCTTTTGCAACAAAGTGAGGAACCAATAACCTCGAGAGCTAGTGGAAGTCCACCCGTTTTGCGAGTAATTTCACATGAGATATCGTCATAGTCATGCGGTGGGAAATCCATCTTGAAGGCATGTTGACAAAAAAGTTGAAGAGCTTGGAAAGAATCCAATTCTGTCATTTCATAGATCTTAAACTCTTCAGAATGTGCTAGGCAACTACTCTCTTTCTCCTCCTCTTTGATTGGCAAAAAATTGATGTCCCTTGTTGTGATGATGATTTTGCTTCCAGGACCAAACCAATTACTCTTTTCTGCTAATTTAGAGAGCTGGTCCCACTTATTTATGTCATCTAGAACAATGAGAACTTTCTTCTCACGAAACCTTTCTCTAATTATGCTAATCCCTGCATCAATGGAATTGTGAATACCTAGAGATTTGGTTTGGAGAATTTCTGATAACAACTGTTTTTGCAAGTCAATAATTCTACCACATTGCACTGATTCACGCACGTCCAAGAGGAAGCTACAGCCTTGAAATTGATTGGAAATTCGATTAAACACGGCACTTGCAAGGGTTGTCTTACCGATTCCGCCCATTCCATGGATGACCAGGTAACAAACATTAGGAGAACCTTTGTTTAGCAAGTCCATGATAGCTTCCACATGATCATGAATTCCGACTAAATGATCCGGCAAATGTCTCGTTCTTTTCATCAACTTAGTCAAAACATCATCCTTAACAGCATTGATGATTTCACCATGCCTACCATATTGAACACGATCTTAGCGTGAGACGGATGACAGATAAATGCTCTAGTTAAGGAATATTACAGACATGAAACTAGTTGGATTTTTGAATGAGCGAGGTTTTACTGAAAAGAAAATAACTATCTTAAGTAAAAGGAAATTTCCACTTACGAAAGAATCTGATCTACGCTATGCTGTGCTTGGATGAGTGGTTCGGGAAAGGAAGATAATAATTACAATGAAAAAAAGATAATTTAAATACAGTGCTTGGTAGGAGTAATTAAAAGAGAAAAAAATGAGAGAAATTATGTTCCTTATTCTCAGTTTTGCAGAGATTTGCAGAAAAATAATGAACTCTAAAAGGATCCCAATGGATAATAGCACTCTTTGTTTTGGGGGCAGTAAGTGAAGAAGTTTATGAACAAGAAGAGAGAAAACCAGAGATGGAAAATATGCTTCTTCTTTATTTTCAACTTCCTTGAATCATTCTTATGAGAGTTTTCCTTTTATACACCTTAACTCTCTTATCGAATCTGTTCTACCAAAAGTATTGAACGGTTGAAGAAAAATACAACTACCTAACAAGAAAGGAACAAAGAAACAACTAACTAACTAACTGAATACATGAACTACAAAGAGAAAAAACAGAGTATACGGACAGAGAGCTGAACAGAGAGCTCAAGCTCTTCTTGGTTTTACACTCTTTGCGAAACATCCGTAGCAGCAGAGTCTTCATCTATAGCAGCAAAGTCTTTTCTTCTATTCACTTGAGTTATAGTCTTAACATCCCCCCGCAAATTGGGCAGGGAGGAATAGCCAATGCCCAATTTGAGACGAAAAGAAAAATGGGATAGCCGGGATAAAGACTTGGTGAAGATATCAGCAATTTGAGTATTGCTAGGAACATATCGAACACACAAAGATCCAGAGGCAACTTTTCGCGAACGAAGTGAAAATCTACCTCAATATGTTTGGTACGAGCATGAAGTATGGGATTAGCTGTGAGTGATATGGCAGATTGATTATCACAGAATAGTAAAGTGGGAGAGTGGAGAGATAGGCCAATATCTCTGAGCACAAATGTGATCCAAGTAAGATTAGCTGTTGTCGAAGCAAGTGCTCGATATTCCGCTTCAGTGGAAGAGCGAGAAACAGTTGTTTGTTTCTTGGCTGCCCAGGAGATGAGATTAGATCCGAGATAAGTACAGAAGCCTGTGGTAGATCGTCTGGTTTGACCACAACCAGCCCAATCGGAATCGGAAAAACCATATAAATTGAGAGAACTGCGAGAGTGAATGTAGATGCCAAGGTGAACTGTCCCTTTGACATAACGAAGTACTCGCTTGAGTTTAAGGAAGTCACCAACAGTAGGTTGTTGCAGTTTCTGACATAAGAGATTAGTGGCAAATGCAAGATCAGGACGAGTAATGGTGAGATATTGTAAGCCACCTACTAAGCTTCTGTAGTGTAGAGGATTGGAGAGAAGATCAGTATCGTTTTCAGCATGACCGGTTTAAGAGAGAGAGGAGTGGCAATAGGTTTGCAATCGGACATATGAGCACGAGAGAGTAAGTCAAGAGCATACTTAGTTTGACGCAAGAATAACTCGAGGATGTTCAGTGTAGCTTCAATTCCAAGAAAGTAATGGAGATGGCCAAGGTCTTTCATATGGAATTGAATACTGAGAGAGTGAATAAGTTGTTGCAGCAATGTATCTGAGCTACCAGTCATGATAATATCATCAACGTATAGTAACAGAAGTACTGTCTCCTGACCTTGATGAAGGATGAATAAAAAAGGATCAGCTGAGCTGCAGAAAAATCCAGCTTCAAGTAAAAAAGTGCTGAACTTGTCATACCAAGCACGCGGGGCTTGGCGTAGGCCATAAAGTGATTTTTGAAGAAGACATACATACTGAGAGTACTGTGGATGTACAAAGCCAGGGGGTTGCTCCATGTAAACTGTTTCATTTAAGTTGCCATGTAAAAAGGCATTCTTGACATCAAGTTGATGTATAGACCAGTGTTTGATCATTGCCACAGAGAGTATAATTCGAACAGTAGCATGTTTAATAACAGGACTAAAGGTTTCTGTGAAATCTATGCCTTCTTCCTGATGAAACCCCTTGGCTACTAGTCGAGCCTTTAACCTATCAAGGCTGCCATCTGAGGTAAGTTTAGTCTTGAACACCCATTTAGACCCTATAACATTCATGTTACTGGTACGGGGAACTAATAACCAAGTTTGATTGTGATGTAATGCATCCATTTCCTCTTGCATTGCCTTGTGCCATCCTGGATGTGCTAGAGCAGATTTGAGGGACTTTGGTTCTGGAGGAACTTGATATTGAACAAGACAGGCATATCGAGGATTGATTTTGATGATGCCTGATCTAGATCTAGTTTGCATAGGATGAATAGATAATGTACTTGGTAGGGCTGTCTGAATATGCGAAACAGGTTGTTCCATAGCTGGTTCAGCAATGGTCTCTGTTGTGGAGTCAGGTAGATCTACTGGTTGTGAAGATGCTGGATCCAGAGATAAGTCAGTGGTGAGAACAGAGGCTGCTAGTTCGGTAGGGCTAGGAAAGGTTGTTTGCTCAGTTGTAGAGTCTGGGACATAACCTGGCTGAGAAGATAATGAAGTGTTGGTGAAATTTGTACGGTGCAAGAATTTCTCTTCTGCTGTCCACAGCTTATACAAATGTGTGTAAGTTGAAGAGGTTGTTGCTAATTGCTTAGAAAAAGGGAAGAAGGTCTCATCAAATACCACATGGCGACTGATATACACATGACCAGTGGTAGGGACAAGGCAGCGATATCCCTTATGGTGAGTACTATATCCGAGAAAAACACAAGTAAGGGATCGTGGATCAAGCTTGTGCTGGGCATAGGGTCGAAGGCAGGGATAGCAAGCACACCCAAACACTCTGAGATGATCATATCTTGGCTGATGCTGATATAACTTGCTAAAGGGAGACTGCATCTTTAACTTGGGAGTGGGAAGAAGATTGACAATATAATTGGCTGTCACAAATGCATCAACCCAGAATTTGAGTGGAAGTTTTGCATGATACATCATAGCCAGACCAAGTTCTACAATATGACGATGTTTTCTTTCAGATATTCCATTTTGTTCAGGTGTGTAGGGACGGGAGATATCGTTGGATGCCACGGTTACGTAAGTGAGTTCGAACTTGTGGATCGATAAACTCTCCTCCACCATCACATTGGAAACTCTTGATCTTACAAGCTGAGTTGGTTTTCTACTAGTCTTTGAAACATGAGAAAAATACCATAGAAATCGATTTGAGCTTCAAAGGATAGATCCAATCAACCGAGAGAAGTTGTCAACAAAAATGACATAGTATTTGAAATGTGAAGAGAGTTAACTGGAGAAGGTCCCCAGATATCACAATGGATTTGTTCTAGGGGTGTAGTAGCTGTAGAATTCGACAATGGGAAAGGGAGTGCAGTACTCTTAGCTAGTTGACAACTTCTACATACAAATTGTGATTCTATAGGACACTGAATTAGCTTTTGATGCTTCAGATGCTTCAGGATATGCTGATTTGTATGAGCTAGACGCTGGTGCCAGACATTTACACCAGCAGGCCTTTGTCTTTGAGTAAAGAAGACTTCTGCAGCATAGGGATCTACTCTGTAAAGTCCTTTAACCTTCCTTCCTAGCATCGTGGTTGTGTTGGTGATGCTGTCCTTTATGTATACCCCAGTTTTGTCAAAGACAAAGGAACAAGGATAATCATCTGTTAGTTTAGAAACTGAAAGAAGGTTTTTCTTAATTTCTGGAACAATTAACACATCTTTTAGAGGTAAGACATGAGTAGCTGTATTCAGCAATGCATTACCAATGTATTCGACAGGTAAGCAAGAACCATTGCCTATCATGATCAGATCATCGGTACCAAAGCATTCTTAGAAAAGTTATGAAGAATACTAGCATTAGCAGTAATGTGAGTTGTTGCTCCAGTGAACGGATACCATTCATCACCATTTGCTTCCTCAATGTGTAGTCTTTGATAAAGCCGTTGGTATCTCCTCGCCTTGATAAGAATTATCAAATCGATACCAACAAGTGTAAAGCATCATGACCAGGTTTTTCGCAGATTTGACACTCCAACCGAGTGTTTTTCGTTGTTTTCTCTACTGCAGCTGTTATGAGGAGTTGAATTTGAAGATGGATAGGTCTTGGTATTTGAATACCTTTGTCTTTGAGCCATTATATGGTCGGAATCCCCGACTGTAACCCAGTTAGAGAGAGTATTATCGCTTAGGCCGCCGACTTCCCGTTCATAATTCGAATTATTATTTCGTAGCTCATATTTCTTCCAGGATATGCAAAGTTTCTATATCTGTTATTGAATGACCTTCCTCTTCCATAATTTCGCCTCCACGACCATTCCATCTTGAACTTCCGGGATTATCGCTCCGTTGTACAAAGTCTCTCGTTAAACTCCTCTTTGTATATAGCTTCAGTCTTTCTCTGGCCATAGTAGGCTAAACTTGGGTTGAATTGATTCGAAGAATAGGTTTGTAGCCTTGTTTCAAATCTTTCTAAATGTGAGATTACTTCATCATATTCTGGTTGAGGCTTTAAACAATAAATTGTTGTTCTAAAGCTCTCATACTCAGACCCCAGACCTTCTAAAATACCAAACAGTTTTGTGATTTCATCTACTGGTTTCCCTATTGCATTCAATTGATCACATATTGATTTGTACTCTCTGAGATATGTTGATAGCGTTTTATCACGCTTCTGACAAACCTGCAGTTTTCCCCTTAACTCAAACTCTTTTGCCACAGATTTTTGTGTAAATCGATTGAGCAAGGTCTGCCAAACTTCATGTGCAGTGTTTAAGCCAATTATCAGACTGAGTATATTTTCTGAAACAGCACCACTAATCCAAGAGGATATAAGTTGATCTGTCTTGATCCAATCATTATACTCGTGGATTGGAAATCTCGGTGTTTTGACCTCCTTCTTCAACCCGCAATGTTTTAGAAAGGTGGTGGAACTTCGCCATTAACAAAACCAAATAGGTCTTGACTTCTCAAGAACCTATAAAATTGGGCTTGCCATAGAAGAAAATTGTCTTCAGCTAGTTTGATGGTAACGAAGTTCGAAATATTGACATGAATAGGGAATGGATATCTCAAACTTCTTGCTGCCATTCTTCTCTTTCAGAACTTCGAACAATTGGAGTTTCAAACACAAACTCTACTAGTTTTGCAGTATGTTCCTATGAACAGAGTAAATCCACAGTAATAGGAACAAATCTTTAACAGATGCAATCTACTTAGACGATGCAATCTCCTGATGGAGAAGATTTAGATGTAGGTAAGGAATACCAACTCACAGAACTCAGTATGATACTGAGCTTCGCGCTTCAAGCTCCTGATCAAACAACCGATCGAGAAAAAATGAAGCAAAATCGGTGGAGATCTCGAATCAAGCCACGAGTGGGAATCACTGTCACCACCACGGGCGATGTCACCGATGTCTTCATCAGCTTTGGATTGAGTTGGATCCATATCTAGCAAGCAGCGAACTATCCAATAAGGATGATCGACCTGCTCTGATACCATGAAGAAGTTTATGAACAAGAAGAGAGAAAACCAGAGATGGAAAATATGCTTCTTCTTTATTTTCAACTTCCTTGAATTATTCTTATGAGAGTTTTCCTTTTATACACCTTAACTCTCTTATCAGAATCTGTTCTACCAGTATTGAACGGTTGAAGAAAAAATACAACTACCTAACAAGAAAGGAACAAAGAAACAACTAACTAACTAACTGAATACATGAACTACAAAGAGAAAAAACAGAGTATACGGACAGAGAGCTGAACAGAGAGCTCAAGCTCTTCTTGGTTTTACACTCTTTGCGAAACATCCGTAGCAAAGAGAGTCTTCATCTATAGCAGCAAAGTCTTTTCTTCTATTCACTTGAGTTATAGTCTTAACAGTAAGCAGTATGATATTCACACAGAGGAAATCATCACGAGTACGCGTCATCATCTCAATCCAAAATGCACTTCTCCACTGAATATAACTAATGGCGCTTTTAATTGCCCGGAAAATGGAAAAGAGAAAGCGGATTCCCAACCCACACTCTTACCCTCTGTTCTCCAAGCCCCATCCCTTGATTCTTGCAACCTCTGTCAGAGCCTCCTCCCATTCGCGAACATCATCACGGCCAAACTTCTCCTCGTGCTTCTTCAAAGCGTCAAGATATAATGGAGTTTTGAGCTTCACATCGTCAGGATTCACGTCATAGAAAATGGGTAGGATCACTTTGTCGTTAGCTCTGCCCGAGCACTCCATCATGTGCTTGAGCTCCTGAAGACACCACGCGCTGGATGCGTAATTCCTAGAGAAGATGGGAACGAATATTTTAGAGGATTCAATGGCACGCAGAAGCTCGCCTCCAATCTTTTCGCCCTTTCGGATCTCTTCGTCATCTCTGAAGATGCGAATCCCAGCTCCAACCATGGAGTGATAGAGGCAGTTGGTGAAACCGAGGCAGGTGTCGGGGCCTCTGAAACTCAAGAACACCTCGAACTCAGCCCCTGACGACGGATCGCCGCGGTCGACACAAACGGACGTGGTGGCCGCTGCGTCTGGTGAGTCCCTCTGTCTCTTCATCCCCCTTCAGGAGCTCGAGATCTTCACCGGATGTGATGGCAGCGAGACGTGGAGTCCTCCTTCCCGAATCTGATCTTGGGTCCTCTCAAGAGGAATCAGGGAAGCGACGAAGGGTTTGCGCAGCACTGCGGACCAGACGTTGCTGTGGACAAGAAACTTTCTTCGCTCCGACGAAACGAAGGGAAGCGGGCGAGGATACGTGGACTTATAACTTATAAGGAGGAGTTGAGGAGAAAATATTGGCTGGTCTTTCAGAATGTACTTTGAAAGTGGTTGTCTAGTGGAGCTTCCAGTACAGTCCCTGGCCATGTGATCAGGAGCCCCACATTTAAAGCAACCTTTTCCTACGGCCAATAATCAAAGAGCTCTTTATTATAAGAAATAATAAATACAACAACGATGTTGATTATCATATATCCACATTAACCATAGAATCCAACCAATGTTAATTATCACACATAATAAAATTTGAAGGAGTCAAATCCTAGAACTCATGCAGGAAAACATTGTATTTGAATGAGTGGCAAAAAAAAGTTAAAGCTTCCATAAAGCAAACAAAAGGAAATTTCCAATCTGACAACTCGAGTCGCATATTTTGTTGGAGACCACAAAAGGACATGCAAAACAAGATGTTTGACTCTATCATGATAAAACTAGGCTCAATTTAACAGATCCAAGCTCACGCATTTTTGAAGCAGCTCAGCATGGAATACTTCTTGCAGTACATATGCTCATTCGACCACTAAACTGCTATTTGCAAGTTTTCATGCATGCCGTCCTAATTTCTCCAGAAATTCTACCTAGACGCATTTAACTCAGTGAAACGCGACGGTCTCAAGACCTTGTCACTGCTGACAACTCCTAAAGTCGCATATCGTAAACTACCAACCTTACCCACAGAGAACTCATACAAGTGTTTTCCTCTACCATGGCCACTTAAAAGAGAAAATGCATCAATTCCTCACCCCACCAAGCAAGGTTGGACGTGAACATAATATTCGCCATTCAAGAAAATCAAAGCCTGAAAGCAGTGAGGAACTCCACTAAGTTTGAGTGCATCCTTACCTTTAGCCGAATGGCTATCTTTTCGTTTGAACTGGGACATTTACACGTGCCCCAGGTCCATTCACCTTCATTGGTCCGTCCGAATCCTTCCACGATCATGCATACTCTAGTTTGTCCACATCATCCACCACAAGGTCCTTTCGAGAATCGACGTATAACACGTGCAATGACTCGTTGTTCACCACTTGCGAGGTCTTCATAGTCAGCAGCACAACTCAGGGGGTAACATGGTTATGCTGCCGAACAATATAAATTTCCACTTGATTTGCTCATTATTTGGTAATACGCAGCTATTATTCATCTTACTGAAAAGCAAGCAATGCATTTCTCACGAGCTTTTTTTTTTTTCTTTTATATAACGAAAATACAAAGCGCGAGGCTGCTTTTAGTTCTTTTGTCTAGGCCGAAAAGAAAAAAGAAAAAGCTGAAGCTTTTAGGGTTTTTTTTTTTTTCCTTGATGATAATATAAGATGAGATGAGGTCGCGTGATGTTTGTGCAGACAAATCCATCGTGCATTCTGATGCAGTCCTGCAAAATTGACCGTAGACACCTTATGACCTTTTTCCTCGATTTTATTCCCAATAAAATAAACCCTCTTACCCCCCCCGCCGGTCTCCCTATCCACGTTCCTTTCGACTTATTATTACATGGATTACGCATGCAAGGCCCGTGGATTTCGATTCCCTTACATGGGATTGCGCCCGTTATTGGAAAGGTCAAAAGGCCAAAAAAAGGGGGACCAAGAAATAAGGTACGAGCTTTACGAGAAAGTAGAGAACGAATATCCCAAGAGAATCGACCTTTATTTGCATTTACGTGGGCATGCAATCTCCATCGATTTTCATGCCGCGCACAACTTTAACCGGCCGGCTGTCAGTATAAGATAAGCGAGAAGAGGCGGAGAGAATCCATTTTCTATCTTTGTTTTCCTTTGTCGTTTTATTGGTGGGAATGACTCATTCAAAAGAGCCAAAAATAATAAAAATTATTATTTAATTTCAAAAGTAGAGAATGGAAAGGGACCGTTTGAAAGGGACAAGAGCTTTTCTGGTTGGGGGCGAAAAAACGTCGGGCTGCATTCGGCAGCGCAATCAACGCAGTCGTCGGACTCTCCCCTCCTCCCCTCCTCCGTAAGAAGAAAATATTACTATTTATATCCCGATTCCATTTTCACATCCTCCATTTTCTCACCCGCTTTTTCCCGCCTTTCTCCAATTTCTCCACGACAAGGTTACCCCCCCTACCCCTAAAAGGATTCCCTTCCCTAAGTTTGAATTGTCGCATTCGGAGATTTGTCCAAAGTTTCCAAAAAATAATTACGGAACGCTGCTTAAGGATGATCACCGATTTTGCTTTTTGCCCGACAGCGATGGCCTGGGCGAACTGATGGATGAAATGAAATTCCCATCTTCTTCTTCTTCTTCTTCTTCTTATCCATAACAGGAGCTGGTGTGTTAAAGAGTTGATGGGGCCGAGCTCGCGCTGTGAGCTTCTGTACGTGTTTTGATATAAAGGGAATTCTGCATTTGCTAATGTTGTTCGTTAGGTGTGTCGTGCGTTCAAAATTGACGAAGGAGCATCTGATATGCTTATACCAGCAAGGAACTGACCCCACGTGATGCACAATAATTGGACTTTTCGTACCTACTGTGTACCCACACGCATTTATAGAACTCCAGGAGATATAAATTATATGTATGTTGTGGGAGGAAGCGTGAGTCAAACTCCAATGCTAGACTTAAGAAGAAGGAGCGAGATTAGCACGTAGCTGAGCTGGAGGAAGTTTGGTAACACGCATGAAATGAAAGCAACCCCTGCCATTCAAACGTTGAAGCTTCGACTTGAAAAAAGAACACATCACATTTGTACAATGCCCTTGTTTTTGTTAGAATAGATGCGTCACGAGGAAGGTGCCGTTTCTTTTGTATCGCAAAGTTCCAATCTCTTATTCCCTTTTTTTTTTTAAGGATTTTAGAGAAAGTTGCCGTCCATGTACCGCAAGAACGTACGTGCCTAGGAATTGGTCATCAAGTGTCAACCCCTATTTTGGGGCTTGGGGAACGTTAAAATTAATAATGTATCTATCAAATATGGGTCGTGAAAGGGTTGAGGCGTTTGCCTTCAAATGAAAGACTGGTTTAGAATAATGAAGGGAGGAGAAATTTCAAAAGCCATTAAAGGCAGAAGGCAGTCCGAGTCCAAACTTATAGATTTTCTAACCATTGCCCGATGTACAAGACTGGTCAAACTAAAAAAATGATGGGGTAGTGTCCTTAGTCCAAATGCTTCGTACGGTTGGTTGGCCAAAAAGTTCATCAACGGGCGGAGAACTATGACGCACCGTACAGAAAATATCTCCCTCTCCGAACGGTAGATGAAATCGAGAGAATTCGGTACTCGTCTTTCCACCTCGTGACGAGTCGTCCTTTGGACTTGGCACGACAGAATTCACGAGATTTGGGGTTGAATCGAGGCGCTGCTTCAGTAAATTTCCTCGAAAGAACATAGGAATTCGTAGGCTTAGCCACGACCGTTGATATTCTGTCGCGAAATTCATTGTGACGAGTCAAGAGATTTATACATGATGATAACGCTTGGACAGTTGAATTCGATGCCCTCGTTACCTCGAGTCTCGGGAACCATCATGAGTTTGGGAAACTGGCTCTCGTTATTTTCGCCGATGCATGTTTGGCTCGGCAATGCTATGAATGTGATCGTTCTCCTTGTCAACCCCCCATCATATTCGAGGAGGAAACCCAGGGCGCCAGTCTTGGCAAAGTTATTGCCGCATCAGTTCATCTCCGGAAGGCACGCGACTTGATATTCCAAACTCTACTTGAAATTCGTCATAAAATTCACGATCGGGGGGGCATCATGGGACCCTAAGACCACAACTCAAATAGGCAACCGGATTTTTTTTTTTTTTTTGCTTTTTTATTTATAGATCTGGCCACCTGGAAGGAGTCGTATCGAAGGGAGAGAGGGAGTAATGAGGTTCTGATGTGGGGGGTCCAACGAAGGAGAGGCGTGGACGTGTGGTCCTTACCTTTGATGACGTACACCCGTACAAACCGACCCCTGAAAAAAGAAATTTCAAAGAGAGAAAAAGAAAAGAAAAAAAGAAGACCGCTTGACGTGACGTGACGATGAGATTGGACGCCAACCAAATGTGTATTGAGTCTTGACATGGCGGTTCCACCATGTTTCTAGGGGCCCTTGGGGGCGGACCAAAAGAAGCATACGAAGCCCAAATGCACGCTCGCTCGATGGTATGTATGTCGTACCGGACCATATCATTCGAGAGACCCGAAATGGCCTCTGTTTGGTTTAATCTGGATTTAGAACCCCTCCCCAAACTCCATTCTAATCGTGCTCAAGGCGCCTCGCTATTTTGGAAATGGATTGTTGGTATCGGTGCCCATCCTAGAATTATCCATCATGCCCCCAACACACTTGAGTAAGAATCTAGTCCTTGTGATCGTAGCTTTCCGACTGATATGTGTGAGCCAATGCATCATCTAGGAGCAGATAACTAGGTGCACACTACTCTTGTCCGAGCCCATTCCGTTTGTTTGGATAGCAAAACCCGTGTTCACTCACGTCCATCGGTTAGATTGCACAGGTCCTACATGCACTGATCAACTTCGGTTCAAACTAGATCAATGAAAGCTCGGTTAAGCTCAATTTGAGTATCAAATCAAGAAGCACATCCACTTGATCGCAATCTTTAATAGAGATTTAGAGGGAAGAAATGAAAACGAAAGTATGTCTTTAGCAAAAAAATCAAGCATTCTTGATAAGGAAAAGTATAAAAAGTTGCTTGTATTAGCATTTGAGATTCAAATGAAATGAAATTTTCTTTCCTCTAATTGATATACTAATGACAAGATGGGCGTGTGAAAATTTTTCCCAGACCTTTTGTATGCGTAGTTGGAAATAATACACAATCACTCCTCAGCATTTGATTTGCCATTTCGAGGTCGCATCTGTCCTTTTAAAGTCGAGTGACTAGAAAAGTCTCAGAATTGCGATGGCGTGCATGTCCGGATGGATCCTTGGTAAATTCCCGACAACTTCTTGGTTAGACGATCTCCAAGTTTTGTTTCCCACCGCTGACGTGCAGCGTCTTTGATTGACTCGGAATAGTATCTGACGACGATGCTCCGCAAGCGTTGTACGGTGTGACCGGAAGCAAACGAGAGGAAGTGAAGGAAAGGAGGGAAGGGACGACAGCGAAAGGGGAGTAGGTGAGGCTGGCGACCGGGACGGGACGTCCCTCTCCATCTTTCCCCCCATTTTAATTTATTCCCGACTTTCCAAATTTCACTTCCTTCAAAACCAATCAAAGCCTTTTTTTTCCTTCACTCCTATTATTACTGTTTTGGGGTGAGATTTTCCGCATCCGTACAAGTCAAGTTCTTCCCAAACATCTGGTGGAATTGATGTTGGCGGTGGTATGGTCCATGGAACGGATCACGGGACTCGTCTTTGAATAAATAATACGAACGAAAGGCGCCTCGGTCTATTCCAATTCATTCGATCATTCAATTGGAATTGTGCTACGAACTTCATATGGAAAGATACATCTCACCCGCCAAAGCCCTCGAGTTCACACCGAAGAGAGAGGCCCTCCTCAGCACGGATTGCTTGAAGTTTTCATCCATTCGGGTCAAAGCTTTTTTTTTCTCTCTTTCCGGGCCTGCTCAAGTTGATTGCCCCAAGAGGCGGCTAGGCCCCGCTCCCCTTCATTTCCGCACCTACGACTTTACATTCATACATGTTGACTGTCATAAATTGCTCACTGCTGCTACCCTTGTCCTCTTCATGATACATTCTCGTATCTTTTTTTCACTTTTTTATCGGAATCTGTTTAAACCTACCGCAAGTCAATCAGGTATATCCACGCATGATCTTGTCCCGATGGTGGCATTTAATTCTCTACGCACTGTGTTGTTAGAATCACACTTGATATACCATTCCCACTTCGATCAAGCACGTGTGAGGAACTCCTAGTGTGATGGCCGGTCACCTGCTGTTTCGCCTTAGCAACCCGTACACTACGTCCTCTTCGCGAAGGATGACGATTCCGGCCACCACTCATGTGTTGCCCATCATGTAAACTACACTACCAGATGCATCTGCCTCCATCAGTTCCTTCGTCACCTGGCCACCACAATCGCCGCGACTGGTGATTCCTCCGTTGTGGTATTCAAAATCAGATTTCAAGAACTCCATCACTTCTCTCATGAACCATGTCTCAAAGCTGTAGCTGTCCCTCGCATCCCTATATCCATGCCTGTCAAAAAGATATATTTCCAAACCATAAACTTTGGTTTCAGGATAACAATTAGGTCTGTCTACAGTCGCCACTACTGGTTTACCTTACGATGCACCGATAAATGCACGCTTCTGGTGGGCCATCCCTGCCAACGAGGAATCGCACCTCATCCTGCACTCTCGGCACCATCAAGAACTGGATAGTGACAAAGATGAGCGTTCGTTGGAAAGGAGGGAAATTGGTGACGAAGTGGGTAAACATTGGGGGAATTCCAGAGGCTATGTCCGAGTATACAAGGCCTATCCCTGGAACCCGGTTTAGACCGAGGCTTGGCCCAAGACTCAAAAGGCCGTACAAGCACACCTTGTTCTGAAGCTCATAGGCATGCTTCTGAATAGTTCCATTGGACATCAGGAATAATAAAGAAACCGAGAAGGTGAGAGGAAACCGCCTCTATGCACTTTGGCAAGACATGCCAATAAGTAGACCAACTCCGCCGAGACAAATACCATGAGAATCTGATCATGGCATTGTCGTTCATAATTTTGAGTTCAGGCTGATTGAAGTTCCCTCGGTTAGTTATTCTCAATCTAATACTTAAGTTGTTATGTGAAAGGAAGAACATTTTTTAAAGACGTTTAAAAACTTCATGTCAAATCAAATGCGAGACCCTCGAAAACCTCAATCACCTCTCACTTCTCTAACGAGAAAACCAAGACAAAGATGTTCCTATGTGTCAGTTTACATATTAAAGAGTGGCTATGGCCATTTAAGTGTTTGTTTTCGTTTCTTTTTTCTGTTTTTAAACAACTTTTTTGTTTTTTTTTCTTGGAACAAAAAAAGAACAAAAACGCGTTTGTGTGCGTTTTTGTTTCAAAATTATTTTTGTTTAACAAACAAAAAGAATGTAAAACAAGAAACAATTTTTTTGTTTCTTGTTTCTTGAATAAAAAATTTAGAAACATTTTTTTCTTCTCTTTTTTCTTTCTTTTTCTTTTTTCTTCTTCGCCTTGGGCGCGGCCGTTGAGGGCGGCGACCTCGCCGGCGTCGCCCGGCCATCGGGGCGAGCTCGGCCTCGCCGGATCCGGGCGATGCTCGGCCTCGCCCGGCCAAGGCGAGGCCGAGCCTCGCCCGGGCTGGGCGAGCTTGATCTCGCCCGGATCGGCGAGGCCGAGCTCGCCCGGCCAAGGTGAGGCCGAGCCTCGCCCGCCTATGGCGAGGCTCGGCCTCGCCGGGGGCGGCAAGCCTCGTGGCTGAGGCGAGGCCGCCGGCCCCGTCGGCCGGATCGCCGGCCATGGCCGAGGCGGCGACCGGCCAAAAGAAGAAAAAAAAAAAAAGGAAAAATAAATAAGAATATAAAAAGAAAATAAAAAATAAAATAAAAATATTAAAAAATTAAAAGAAAAAAAAAATTATACAAATGTTCTTTTTTACCAAATAAGTTTACCAAACGCGCTTTTTGTTTTGTTAATTTTTATTTCCGTGGAAAAAAAAAGTTTAATAAACACAAACGTCTTTTATTCTCAATCTAATACTTAAGTTGTTATGTGAAAGGAAGAACATTTTTTAAGGACGTTTAAAACTTCATGTCAAATTTTTCAATCATCTCTCACTTTTCTAACGAGAAAACCAAGACAAAAATGTTCCTATGTGTCAGTTTACATAGTAAAGAGTGGCTATGGCCATTTAGATTACTACTTAAACTTAACATTCTCTTTCTTTTCATCTTTTTGCATCTACAAGCTAATGGAAATTTCAGCTCGTTTTGGTGCAGGTATGCACGGATTCTTTATTTGTGTCTTTTCTTGGGGGTGAACAGACTAGAGATTCAGTGAAGATGAGTATTTATCTTGGTGGGGAGAACTAACCTGTCGGGAATAAATTATGAGCATCAGTTCGTACATTACTAGGAAAGTTATCATGGGGAAATTGTCCTTCGTCGTTTCTCTCTGTCAAATGGGACAAGCGAGAAAAAAACATGACCTTGCTTTGGTGGGGGATTGATTGAAACCGAGTTGGTCTACTGATGGGAACGGGTCACGAACCAAATGCCCACTGCCTTCGAAATCGATGATGATTCTTGTCCCCTCCAAACGGCAATTTGTGTTGTGTACTGAGAAAAGTCCATGTGAAGCATCGCAGGACGACATTTCAATCCAGGCGATGCTGCGTCTGAGAGCTGAATTGAGGACCAAACTTATCCCCACATATGCTCATTCAATAAAAGAGATACCGAGCTTAATCTAATCCTTCTAGATTATTGTTCCTGAGTTTAGGTTGTGGACGTCATTAGGAGGGAACAGAAGAGACCCGCTAGCAATTTTTGTAGCCGATGCTAACAGTTCATTTATAATGTCAAAACAAATCTTGCGGGGAGCATGTCCGCATTAAAAGTTCCATATAATTTCCAGAAAATCAGCGAATGATTTTTGGACAAATGAGTGCTTGGACAAATTATTAGCATTTAAATTGCTCTCCAAACTAACACTGGCACTTCCAAAGCTCACTCTTCAGTAATTTTTAGGGATGGTCAACGAAACAATAAACATTCAGATCAGTAGAGACATTCAAAATTCATTCCCATGAATGGCAGAAACTATTAACAACAAAAGTATGTTCTTTGGTCTTGGAATATTTGTTGAGTCCTGAGTCCACTCATCATCTCCAATCAAGAGAAATGGTTGCTGCCACTCCACCATCATTGTGTATTTTGAGATGAGAATTGTGATTTGTGCCATCTAGAATTTTCGCTTCTATGCAGTAACTTATCAGTACTTCGTTCCCCAGCCGGTCACTCCGAACTTCTCCGTGTGCTCTCCATATGTGCCAGTCCAGTTGTCATTTTAACAGTATCTGCCAGGCTAGACAAATGTATTCAATGGATAGAAGGAAGTAAGGAGATAAATTTAAGGGAGGCTAATGGTATTTCCACTCCCTTGATCAATTTTTCCATGACTATTGAACGCATACGTTGCATATCAATTTATAAAATGGCTGTTGAAGAAGTTACTAGCCTCGTGAAAGAAAGCTTTCAAAATCTTAGATTATGGTAAAAACTATTGTTATTGTAAAAACATCATAACTATTCAAGTAGTCGAATCCATGTTATCTTAGCAAACATAAAGTTCCTCTAAGCATTTCTTTAAAAATGCGAACAACCATTATTTCGTCAACTAGTACTTCTATAGTTATCATCCCATATACAAATCACAATATAATTCCTCCAAATAACGTAAATAATCATCCACGAGTCATGAATAAGACATCCTTTTTTCATTTCTTTTGAATTTCATCTTTTCTTCTAGAAACTTTTTTTGCCTATGTAGTTGGCTTCAATTTTGACAAGGAAGGGTGTGTTTGGTAACGCTTTTATTTTCGAGAATAATTTCTAAACATTTAAAGTCGTTTGGTAACTGTTCAAAACTTCAATTCTCGGAATAAAATTGCATTTTGGCACCGTGCTTAAAATTTCTACTTCAAATCATTTTCTTTTAATTTTTAAATAATTTTATTACTTTTTATTCTTTTTTTTTTCTTCTTCTTCTTCTTCTTTTTTCTTCAAGTTGCTAGTTGTTGGCCTTGGGATGACCAGCAACCTCATTGGAGTGTTGTTGGCCTTTGGTGAGGCCATGCCTCGATGGCCGAGCCTCGCCGGCAGTTGGGTGAGGCTCGGCCAAGCCATGGTTGGGCGAGCGGCCTTGCCCAGATCTTGCGAGGTCGAGCTCGCCTAGCCGTCGACGGGGCTCGACCTAACCAGATCTAGGTGAGGTCAAGCCTCATCCAGCCATGGCTTTGTCGAGCCTCATCGAGGCCGGGCCAGCCTCGCCGATGGCTGGGGGAGGCTTTGGTGAGGCTCGCTTGGCCTTCGGCAAGCTCGTCGGACCTCACCCTAGCTTGGCGAGCCTCCGGCAAGCTTGTCATATCGGTTGTCGATGACCGGCGGCAGCGTGTGACCAATGGTGGCGGCGGCGGATGGCGGCGGCAACAAATGAAAAAGAAGAAAGAGGAAAGAAGAACAAGAAAAAAAGAAAAGAAAAAGAGAGAAATTAGTTGCTTAATTTAGAATTGTTCCCGAAAATAAAGAATCAATTTTTTTTTTTACTTCTCGATTCTATTCCAAAGTTACTCTCGGGAACAAAAAAATGGAAATTTGTTCCCGGAAACAAAAAATTTTACCAAACGAATTTTGTTCCAAATATACGATCAAAATAATAGAAATTCTTACTGTTTAGCAAATTACCAAACATAGCCTAATTGTCTAGCTTTTTCCAACAATCTTGAGTCTTCTTTTCTTCATGATTAATCAAGTAGTTTCCAGATTTTGTTGAAAATGGATCACCAATTTCCAACACTCTGCCTTGATCCATTTTCGGGATACTCCGAACATTGAGTCAAAAAGTCTTGGACGTACCTTAAAATTTATTTTGTAATTTGTCCAGTGCCTATTCATGGTCTTTGTTTCTTGATCCCTCCATTCATTCTTTCGTTGGAACACTTGCACCTACCTCAATTGTGCATCTCTTTTCTTCAACGATGTCCCATATGTCTTGGGCCATCAAAATGCTCTTATTTATAGTTGTTAGCTCGGGCTCTGGCTCTAGCTCTTGTAGGCTCTAGTTTTGGCTCTAGCTCCGGCTCTAATGACTTTCACTCAGGCTCGGGCCTTTTTAGTTAAGGATGGTGAGGACTAATGCCCAAAACCAACTAGCTTCACGGTCCCTCATGCCTTAGCTCAGTTACAAACTTGGGTGAACTTAGCTTTGATACCATGTTAAAAATTTGAATGTGTATGAAAGCATGATTTTGATATGAATGATCGTTTTTGTTTTGAATTCATGCAAGTGTGTGTAGGCTATAGTTTGTAGAAAATAGACAAAGGATGAGTTAGGATAGTTGAAGGATATAGGCCATAGGATATAGGAAAAATAATTTCATTATATGAACAAAATAGTTTGATGGAGGTGTGGTGTAGCAGCTATATGATATGGAGTTTATTTTCAATGCTCCTCTCACACACGGTGGAGGGTTCACCCCACACATAAAACATGGAGTACTTGCTCCTTTGTATAGGCTGACAACCGACTCAAACAATAGCTGAACTTATACACGTTACAGCTATCTATTTGTCAACAATGAAGAACCTAGACTACTCTTGACTTTGACCACTGGCTTGGACTTTTGCTTACTTTTGCTGCTGCTTGCTCATCAAGAAAACGCGTTTCCATGCACGTAGACTTCTTCAACTTGCTCTAGGATTTTCTTTGATACTTCTTCACAGATTCTTCAACTTGAACTCTTCATCTTTTCTTCTAGAAACTTTTTCTGCCCATGTAGTTGGGTTCAACTTTGACGAGTGATTGTCTAGCTTGTTCCAATGATCTTGAGTCTTCTTTTCTTCATGATTAATCAAGTAGTTTCAAGATTTTGTTGAAAATGAATCACCAATTTCCAACAAGAACACCCATCCCTTAACTAGGAAAGAAACAGATGCTCACTCATATTTCTGTCATTTTCAAAGGACTCCGAAGGTTTAAATAAATGCTAAGTTGCTGTTTGAGCTAAGATGGAAGTTGAGCACTGGGAAATGGGAAATTGATAGTTTTGAATCTGCGTGCGGAGATTTTAAACCATGCAATGCAATTTTTATTCAAGCATAGAAGTGGTAAAACTAAACATAATTGAAGGCCCATTATTCAAAAAAATTTACTTAGTACACCAATTAGACTCTCTTGGGCCGAAAGCCCTATTTTAGCAAATATTACGAAAATGCCCTCCGAGGTTTGGTGTTAGGTTCGTGAGCCCGGCACATATCCAAATATCTTGAAAATATTTATAAGGTAGTAAGTTCCATATAATTTTCCAGACCATCAAAGGATGAATTTTCTCATGAAATGGTCCAAAAAATTGAGTATTTGGACGAATCCTTGGCATTTAAGATACTTTCCGAACTAACACCTGAACATCCGAAGCTCACTCTTCAATAAGCTTTTATGGATGGATCACGAAACAATAAACATTTAGATCAGAAGAGTCATTCAGAATTCATTCCAAGAATGGCAATAGCGATGTCCTCAAAAATTTGTTCACTGCTGCTAAGGTGTTCTCTGGAGGATTGGAAAGAAAACTCTCATCTTACATAGATATACCATTCACCATTTGCTGGGGTAGCAAACTTCGTTGAGCTTGAAGCTGCTGTGAGTGTGAAGTCACGTAGGTGCTCTCATCATCAGTTGATTTCCCTTCTCGAGACTGACAGACATCAGCAGTGCAGATTTTCCTAATTCAGATTTTAATCATCACCAGTGCAGTTTCACTGCTAACACCACAACCTGTAGCAGAAGTTTTCGATGGTGTTGCAAGTCCATCTCTACCGTCAAATCTGGGCAGGTTCAACCTATGAGATATCTGAACTTGTATTACCAGTACTTAGGCATAGTGATTCTGCTGATCTTGGCAATGACAACTCTGAGCATGAGTTCACCTATCCGGAAGCAAGTTCGAAGAATGGTTTCTGTAATAGAAAGTTCATATTAGTATAGAAAGATTTTGCCGGCTAAATTATGCAACAGAGGCGTCAACAGCACTAGGAGTGGCAGAGGAGCCCCTTATGATAATGCTGCATTTGCCAAAGATCAGTATAACAAGGACTAGCAGAAATTCACGTGGTTCATGCTCGAAGTCTATCATCAGAAAGTGCCGGTTGCGACTTAAGCTCCGGAAAAGTGAGTGAAGGAGCTGCGTACGCTATGTACAGTCCGGAACTTCCTGACGTGCAAAAATCCTGCCACCGCAAGGTTACAGTTTCCGAGAGGCTTAGATGTCCCTCTTCCATCAGAAGAACGGCATAAGTTGAACAGAGTTCTTACAACTGTGCAAGAAAGGTTATCTACAGAAAAAAACCAGACATGGAAGATCTCATAGCCAGATTGAATCAAGAGACTGCTGTGAAACAAAAACTTAACAACGAAGGCATGTTCTTTGGTCTTGGAAAATTTGTCGAGTCTTGAATCCACTAATCATCTCCAATCAAGAGAAATGGTTGCTGCCACTCCACCATTGTGTATTTTGAGATAAGAATTGCAATTTGTGCCATCTAGAATTTTCAATTCTGTGCAGTAAATTATCGGTACTTCGTTCCCCAACCGATCACTCTGAACTTCTTCCTGTACTCTGCATATATGCCAGTCCAGTAGTCATTTTGACAGTATCTAGGACTAGACAGGATGTACTCGATGGATCAAAGGAAGTAAGGAGATAAATTTAAGCGAGGCTAATGGTATTTCCACTCCTTAGTCACTTTTTCCACAACTACTGAACGTGTATATTGCATATTAATTTATAAAATGGCTGTTGAAGAAGTTATTAGTGTCATGAAAGAAAGCTTTCTAGATCTTAGATTGTGGTAGAAATTATTTTTATTGTCAAAACATCATAAACCTTCAAGTAGTCCGATCCTTATTGTCTTAGCAAATATTAAGTCCCTCTAAGCATTTCTTTAAAAATGTGAACAACTGCTATTCCATCAACTAGTATTTCTATAGTCATCATCTCATATAATAATCACAATATAATTCCCACAACTAACGTAAATAATAATCACGAGTCGCAAATAAGATCTTTCTTTTTTATTTCTTTTGAATTTCACAAGCAATTCTTCAATCATGGCACTAGATTCAATTCCTACTGGATGCTTCAATGGGATTCAATACTAAAGGTGAACATGGATGCATGCTATACACTGAATATTTTTAACAGGAACAAATATAAAATTGCTCGGGAAGAAAATGAAAAATAAAATGAAGGGGAAGAAGAAAATAAAGGAAATATTACCAGCTGTGAGAGAATATGAGATGATTTTTATTTCTAGAGTTGGCTGTTGACATCGTCCCCACTATGCTCCTTCCAGCTTTCGTAAGGGCCCAAAAAATCAGGTAAAAACCAGCATTCTCGAACGTGCAAGTGACACGTGTCTCGAAGTCGTAAATCAGGCAGATTTCGCAATGGACAACGTCCGAGCAACACTATTCCCAGCTTCTTTAATTCTGATAAGTCAGGCAACCTTTCTAAGCAAGTGCATACTAGAATACTCAATAACCATAGCGGTCCCACTATCTTCACACCTTGAATCTCCACTAGCCTCGAGGCAAATATCCACCAACATCCGTTGGAGCCCCGTTAATCTTGATACGTGTAGCCTCTCAAGCAATTCATTATTACTCACCTCCAACCCACCGACATTCACCAGCTGTTGTCCAAGCACACCATCAGACACGACCTCCCTAAGAAAATTGCACTGATTTGTCCAGTCGGAAGAGATGGAAGAGAGAGACATTTCTATTGGAGACTCGGCACGGATTAGAGACAAACTCTCAAGACTGGACGGAAGCCCCACCACAGAACGGTAGCCAACACAAGTAATCTCAAGATCACGAAGTCGAGAAAGATTAGCCAAATTAATCGGAGGAAATGTGACATCCCTCATGAGGAGCGTCAAACTCTCCAAATTAGATAACCCCTCAATCCACTTTATCTTTGGAGCTCCATGTCTGAATTTTAACAACCAAGAAGCCTCTGATCTATATAAAGATTAACTAAGCTAGTTAGGTATGAGAGGTCAAGGGCATTCCACAATAAATGAGATGCGAAACTCAACACCTTCAAACTCATGGGGAGCTCAGGGAATTGTTCAAATTCATAACAAAAATCTAAACAAAGTTGTTGAAGATGAGAAAGCTGATTCATAGTTATGGGCAATCTCCTAATCTTGCTTCCTCTAGGTCTAACATCCTCAAAAAGGATAGACCCCCAATTTCACTTAGAATATCCCGCTCCAGATTTTGACAAAACCGGGCTGTCAACTCTTTAAGATTCTCCAACATCCCTATGGCCCTTGGTAGTTCTTTTATTGCAGTCTTGTCTAGATTTAAAATCTCCAACCTTTTGAGATTCCCAATAGAAGAAGGTAATTCTGTGATTTCCATGTTTTCTAATTTCAATACAAGCAGTGATTTCAATTTTCCGATGAAATCTGGAAGTGTTCTAGGAATATGACAACCGACCGTAGACAAATACTTCAAACCCTTCATCTCTTCAACGGATTGATGAAGTTCTAGAACTGGCATAGTATCTATTTTCCGCATTGAGAGGGACTTTGGACCGCTTAATACAAAAGGTATCACAAAAGGGTCACAATTCTCTCTCAGTACTTGAGGTGCTCTAGTTTAGAGAGAGAGCCAGCAACCACTAGCGAGGTTGTACAACCCGCAACAACCAATCTCTTCAAATTCAAGCATTTTGAGAAGTCAGGAGTCCTTTTCAAGCTTTCGCAGCTGGTGATTTGTATAACTTTCAAGTTCTCGCTCACCTAGAAAAAAAAAAAAACCAAGATTAGCCAAGTCAAGACAAGCAAATGGGTCATTTGGTTAGCGAGACAAATAAGAGAAAAACAAATTGCAAGGTGTGATGTTGTACCAGGCATGGCTCCCATCCGGCCCAATCTTCGGTAATTTTACTTCCTGAAAGCTTGAGCACGGCTAGTTTCTTGAGACATAAATTCGTCGTGTTTAATTCCGAAGGGCAATCGCTCCAAGAGAGCCATATTAACTTGGAGAGAAGATTTTTAAAGTCCCCTACCATGTTCCCCCCCTCTAATTCCAAGAATTTCAGATTGGGCAACTTTGAAAATTCTTCACTCGTGAAATTGTGCACTTTGGAGAGTCCTGTTAGTCTGAGTGCTACGACTTTGTTTGTCCCCTAGTGATAGGAAAAGCATAAGAGCATATTTGAACTAGATGACAAACATGGTGTTATACAAGTATGAGAAGCTTGATTATGTTTAATAGTGAAACACACATTATTACTTTGTATATATCTAAATGCATTAGAAAGAGCATAGTAGAAAAGATATCTACCAATTTGCAGTGTCTTGATTTTATAAAGAGCATATTGGAGCGTGTGGAAGCCCGCTCCATAGCCTTTATTAGGTTTCATATGAGTTTTATTACAAGATGAGAACAAGGAAGTCATACTCATTTTAGGTCTCTTTGTAAATTCCAAATAAAGGATCAACGTACAAGAAAGATTTATTTACATAATACACTAATTTGAAATGTTAAAGATGGACCATTAGTTACCAATTCCATATATTGTAGGAAAGTTCTATTGGACCATACGCAAAAGCGGACTACTATTAATTGCTAAATCTATTACAAATCTCAAGTCCGGGCTCGTGGATGATGTCTCATTGAAGAGTAGTGCTGCTAATGGTTTTCAACTTAGGTAAAAGGAATAAAATCAGCCTTAGAAAGCTCTGATAGCCTAGGTAGTCACAATCTGGATCTATTTTCATATAATGCACTAAACAATTTTTTTGTATACAAACATATTCCTCCAAGTTTTTGCTAATGACTTATTTACACCATCTTGATACGATATATAATGATATTACCACCAATGAAATCTTATTCAAACCTCATCTTTTTTTCTTTATCTTGATCAAAAAAAGAAAATTTCCTACGAGGAACTAACTCCACAACCGTTGGTAAATACATGGTTTATTGCTAAGGAAAAGAGCAAGGTGACTATGGTGATACCTCTTTCATCTGAATCACATCCAAGGCAGTCTTTGGTAACCACAACCTGCTACGATTCCCTGGAACATTGACATCTTGGCATCGGACAATCTCTCTTCCAAGATCTCTCACTTGATCATGCATCCATAGTCTATTGGTTTCTACTATTTTTATTAAAGACATACGAATAAGGACAAGTACTTCAGATTTTGGGAAATAGTTGGAAGCTTTCCACATATAGTACGGACAAATTCTTTCTTCTCCAACGAAGTAACATGCGATGTCAAGAAAGATCTCCCTTTGATGATGCTCTAACATATCGTAGCTAATCCTTAATTTATTAATGACTTCTTGCTTGGGCACCAAATCTAATTTCTTCAATGTGTCTTTCCAAAACTCTTTGCTTTTGCAACAGAGTGAGGAACCAATGACCTCGAGGGCTAATGGAAGTCCACCCGTTTTGCAAGTAATTTTGCATGAGATATCGAGATAATTAGGTGGTGGGGAATCCATCCTAAAGGCATGTTGACTAAAAAGTTTAAGAGCATGGAAAGAACTCAATCCTGTCATTTCATAGATCTTAAACTCTTCAAAATGTGCTAGGCAACTACTCTCTTCTTCCTCCTCTTTGATCGGCAAAAAATTGATGTCCCTTGTTGTAATGATGATTTTGCTTCCAGGACCAAACCAATTGCTCTTTTCTCTAACTTAGAGAGGTGGTCCCACTTATCTATGTCATCTAGAACAATGAGAACTTTCTTCTCACGAAACCTTTCTCTAATTATGTTAATCCCTGCATCAACAGAATGGATAACTAGAGATTTGGCCTGGAGAATTTCTGATAACAACTGTTTTTGTAAGTCAATAATTCTACCACGTTGCACTGATTCCCGCACGTCCATGAGGAAGCTACAGCCTTGAAATTGATTGGATATTCGATTAAACACGGCACTTGCAAGGGTTGTCTTACCGATTCCACCCATTCCATGGATGACCAGGTAACAAACATCAGGAGAACCTTTGTTTAACAAGTCCATGATAGCTTCCACATGATCATGAATCCCAACTAAATGATCTGGCAAATTTCTCGTTCTTTTCATCAGCTTAGTCAAAACATCATCCTTAATAGCGTTGATGATTTTGCCATGCCTGCCATATTGAACACAAGATCTTAGCGTGAGACGGATGACAGATAAACTCTCTAGTTAAGGAATATTATAGACACGAAACTAGTTGGATTTTTGAATGAGCAATGTTTTACCGAAAAGAATATAACTATCTTAAGGAAAAGGAAATTCCCAATTACGAAAGAATCAGATCTACGCTATACTGTGCTTGGATGAGTGGTTCGGGAAAGGAAGACAATAATTACAATGAAAAAAAGAAAGAAGCAAGGATTAACTAATATCCATTGCTTGGTAGGAGTAATTAAAAGAGAAAAAAAATGAGAGAAAAATCCTGTTCCTTATTCTCAGTTTCGCAGAGAACTGCAGAAAAAATCAACTCTAAAAGGATCCCAGTGGATAATAGCACTCTTTGTTTAGGGGGCAGTAAGCAGTATGGCATTCACACAGAGGAAAGCATCACGAGTACGCGTCATCATCTCAATCCGAAATGCACTTCTCCAATGAATATAACTAATTGCGCTTTTAATTGCCCGGAAAATAGAAAAGAGAAAGCAGATACCGAACCCACACTCTTACCCTCTGTTCTTCAAGCCCCATCCCTGATTCTTGCGACCTCTGTCAGAGCCTCCTCCCATTCGCGAACATCATCAAGGCCAAACTTCTCCTCGTGCTTCTTCAAAGCGTCAAGGTACAATGGAGTTTTGAGCTTCACGTCGTCAGGATCCACGTCGGAGAAAATGGGTAGGATTACTTTGTCGTTCGCTTTGCCCGAGCACTCCACCATGTGCTTGAGCTCCTGAAGACACCACGCACTGGATGCGTAATTCCTAGAGAAGATGGGCACGAATATTTTAGAGGATTCGATGGCACGCAGAAGCTCGCCTCCAATCTTTTCGCCCTTTCGGATCTCTTCATCGTCTCTGAAGACGCGAATCCCAGCTCCAACCATGGAGTGATAGAGGCAGTCGGTGAAACCGAGGCGGGTGTCGGGGCCTCTGAAACTCAAGAACACCTCGAACTCGGCCCCTGACGACGGATCGCCGCGGTCGACACAAACGGACGTGGTCACCGCTGCGTCTGGTGAGTCCCTCTTTCTCTCCATCCCCCTTCAGGAGCTCGAGATCTTCACCGGATGTGATGGCAGCGAGACGTGGAGTCCTCCTTCCCGAATCTGATCTCGGGTCCTCTCAAGAGGAATCAGGGAAGCGACGGAGGGTTTGCGCAGCACTGCGGACCAGACGTTGCTGTGGACAAGAAACTTTCTTAGCTCCGACGAAACGAAGAGAAGCAGGCAAGGAGACGTGGACTTATAAGGAGGAGAGGAGTGAAGCAGCGAGAAGAGTGTTCCCGCGAATGTCTTTCGATGCTCTAATCTTGCATCATCGGTGACGTCAGGTCTCGCTACGTGGAAATATAGGTTTTTTTTTTTTTTTTTTGTGGTTTTCTCTTTTGACTGGAATTTGGCCGACAAATAATTTGATGGGAAAAAGTAAGGTTATGAGTAAGGGTGATCGGTTCTTGAATGCATCGGAATAGGTTTTATGACCTCCTATTTCAGAGGAATTTCAAATTTTTGGAATCGAAACCTAAGTGTATTGATGAAGTGGACCACCCTTTAGTTTTTTGTTATGTAACAAATTAAATTTTATAACAAAATATGAATGTCAATTTCATTACAAAATATATATATTAGTTAAGTGTACTGGTGAGCTAGGGCTTGAGGCTTGTCTATGGCTAGTCTAGAAAAAGAAGAAAAAGAATTAAAAGTTCAATTTTTTTTTTAAAATGAAAAAAAAAAAAAAAAGAAAGATGAAAAGGTTAACGTATGTATGAGACAAGAGGATTGAGTGAGGAAAATATTTCTCTTTTTCTAAAATGTGGAAAATATTTTCTCTTTTCTAAAATGTGGAAAATATTCTCCTCTATCTTAGAAGATTTTTTTACCTTCATGAAAAATGTTTTCCCAAATTAATTCATTTTTGTGAAACGAATATAAGAAAATTCGGAAAATGTTTTCTTCAAAGTTATTTTCCGTGAAATGAACAAAATCTAAATAAAATGTTATCAAAACTAATGATTCATGACAGATGATGATCCTAGTCAACCGAGTGTAAGAAAACTGAGAATATAGTTTTTCTTTTCGTTCTTTAGCCCATAGGCTTTTCTTCTTGAGCGTGAGAAATAGCACATTTATCACCAAGTATTTATCAAACTAGCAGTCTTAAGATGGAACGACAGATTGTGAAGAAATCAAAAGGCTTCTCAATGTCATGCAGAAGATAAGCACGAGGAGGAGCAAGCTCGTTGCCTAGGGTATAACTTTCTCGTTTGCTTCTTTAGCTCGTCTTGCATTTGCTTCAAGGACGTTTTCCGATTGAACTAGAGTTAAAAAGATGTATTTACGCTCTACCGCCCCAAAGACTGATCACGATGGGCAGATTTATTTACATGTGAGCTTCATTAGTTTCAAGAAAAATAAATGATTTGAAAAACATTTTTCTAAAAATTATCATTCCTTGAAATAATTAATTAATAAAAAATATTTTCATCATCGATAATAATTTAGATCTAAATATTTTCATTTATTCATTTTTGTAAGTGGCACAAGAGATCGATTTAAAAAAAAATATTTTTCGAAATTTTTCATTATCTGCGAAACAAATGCACCCATGATCTACGGTCATTTTCCGAAACCTTTAACACGAGACAGAATAAGAGACTGATGAGTGCAAAATGACCCAATCAAAACCAGAATTTTGGGATATGGTCAGCATCAGCTATTTAAAGTCATGCAGCACCCCGACGGGACAGCATTAGGGACCCCATCCCTACAAGGGAGCTCTCAAGTAGAAGAATGGTCATTGACCTGTTAATCATCAGAAATGTCTTTGTACTCTGGCCGGCCCTTCATCTCCTGCTATCGCCTCGATGGCTTCTCTCCGGATGACTTTTGCCATCTGTCTCTCGACTTCTATACTTCTGCTCTTCCCTTCCACCGTTGGAGCTATCCTTGTGTCCACTGCTTCTCCTATAATTAGGGTCATCCCTCCTTCCTCGTCCATCGCCATCTTCATCTCTAGTTCCCTTCCTAGAAACTCCATGTCCTCTCCTATATGCATGGTGATCATCACTGGAATCTTTTCTCCTAGCAGCTCCCCCATCCTCATGGCCATCATCATAAGCAGCACTCTTTCTCCTATAGTTTTCATCACCTCTCCTGTCTCCATGAGTCTGAACATCTGCTCTTCCCTTTCTATAATCTCGATAATCACCTCTCTTACCATCTCTGTCTCTGTGACTCTTCGTATATTTCTCTCCATCTCTTTCCTCTTCCGGAAAATCCCTGTCAATCCTTCTCCTACCAGCCTCACTAGCTTTACTGTCTCGACTCATCTCATCCTCTCTATGCTTACTTCTTTCACTCTGCCTATGCTTATCGACTGAGTGCCTTCCCTCTCTATCACTGAATTTTGTTTCTTCTACACTTTGCCAGCTCATCTTATGTCTATCTTCCCGGTCATCTCGTCCTCGCCTTTTCTTTCCATGACTTGGACTTTCTGGTGCATCTTCATCAAAGACCATTTCATACCTAAAGAGGAATAAGACTGTCAGAATCACGCACATGGGAAGGCTCACAAATGCATGCTGGCCACACATGCATATCCACAGAGAGAGAGAGAGAGAGAGAGAGAGAGAGGAAAGGAGGGAAAAGGGAGGAGGGGCACTGTCAGGAACAAACCTAGAGTCATCTCCACCCCTCTGTGCGTTGTCCTCCTTCAGAATGTACTTTGAAAGTGGTTGTCTAGTGGAGCTTCCAGGACATTCCCTGGCCATGTGATCAGGAGCCCCACATTTAAAGCAACCTTTTCCTACAGCCAATAATCAAAGAGCTCTTTATTATAAGAAATAATAAATACAACAACGATGTTGATTATCATATATCCACATTAACCATAGAATCCAACCAATGTTAATTATCACATATAATAAAATTTGAAGGAGTTAAGCATAGTCCCCATCAAATCCTAGAACTCATGCAGGAAAACATTGTATTTGAATGAGTAGCAAAGAAAAGTTAAAGCTTCCATAAAGCAAACAAAAGGAAATTTCCAATCTGACAGCTCGAGTCGCATATTTTGTTGGAGAGAACAAAAGAACATGCAAAACAACATGTTTGACTCTATCATGATAAAACTAGGCTCAATTTAAGGCCCACATAACCTGCATCTGCTAATTTAACAGATCCAAGCTCACGCATTTTTGAAGCAGCTCAGCATGGAATACTTCTTGTTCGACCACTAAAAAGCTATTTGCAAGTTTTTGTGCACACCGTCCTATTTTCTCCTGAAATTCTACCTAGACACTTTTAACTCAGTGAAACACAACGGTCTCAAGACCTTGCCACTGCTGACAACTCCTAAAGCTGCATATCGTAAACTACCAACCTTACCCACAGAGAACTCGTACAAGTCCTCATCTACCAAGGGCACTTAAAAGAGAAAATGCATCAATTCCTCCCACCACCTAGCAAAGTTGGACGTGAACATCACCATTCAAGAAAATCAAAGCCTGAAAGCAGTAAGGAACTCCACTAAGTTTGAGTGCATCCTTACCTTTAGCTGCTTGGCTATCTTTTCGTTTGAACTGGGACCAAAGTTTTGCAACACTCTGGCTGAAATCCACCTTTATCCTCCTATCATCAATCAAGGCATTGTCCATCTGCCATGAAATAGCAGACCAAGAAAAAACAGATAAGTCACAGGCAACAAGAACTCATTTGACACATTAGGGATGACTACTTAAATCATAGAGGATAAATGATGCTAACACTTTCTAGTTACAATCAAAAGCAATCAGAATTAAGAATATAATCAAGTCACCCATCCCAAGATCAGGATAAACAAATGTGTAAGTTCATGCTTTTCTCAGGGGATCTCCATAATTTTCCTCTTTCCCCTTCATTTGCTCTTCCAGAATGAGCCATTTTGACATATTAAATACTTCCTTGGTAGAGGAGATATAACGTATATATACCTTTCTATCCTATGAAAGCAGTCAACTGTTGCAGAGGCATCTCCATGGTTAAAAAAAACGTGTAGGTTTCACATTTTTATGACAACATAAAGAAAGTTACACAAAATAAGTTGTACGTGAGTCACGTTACTCACGACATGCTCAAGCTTGGCGGCCATATTACTCGAGCTCAGATGAATGGGTTTTGAGTTTGAGTAGCTTGAATAATGGACTCAATCAGTGCCACTCGAACTAAAAGCTCCTGAGCCTAATCTAATAGTTAAAAACTACATGTTTTTTTTTTTTCCCTGTTGGCTCTGTTCATTCGTTTATGTAATCTAGCATTATGGCCCCAACCATGCACAGGTCAAGTTCTTTCTTCAAAATTCCTGTTCAAGTTAGCTTTTTCATGGTATTCTTAATTATAACTAGAAAATTTATCCCAAATCAAGTTTAATTATCACTTTTTAAGGTCAGAAGAACTCTTTGACCAAAAAAGAAAAAGGTCAGAAGAGCTCATATAAGCAAGATAGCAATCTACTCTATATACCTGGGGAACAGAATTAATGCGGACACAGATTGTTTCGCACCCAACAATAAAATTCTTTGAAGTACAAAATTCTGTAGACAGTTGTAGATGTTCAAAATAGGATGCTAGACAAGACAACCAAGTAAGTTGAGCCAACCATAAGATAATTAACGATTAAAGGCCTACTGAAGCAGAAGCAGGCAATGTTGATTAATGTTCTATTTTTGGCAGAAAACTAAGTGAATTTAAAAGGATGTTTTTATTTTTATGAAAATGATTTTCATGAAATGATTTTCCTAACTTTTCATGTGTTTGGTTCCCAAAAAGTGGATAACCAACAAAAAAAGATTTTATGTCAAGGAAAACAACTGTTTTTAAATTTGAGGAAAATGATTACTCCAAATGGAACAAATCATTTTCCCAAGCTCCTTTTCCACACAAAATGAAGAGCCATTCTCACGAGAGGATTTATAAGCACTTAGAAATTAACTTTGTCAATTATTTGTTTTTTCTATTTTTTTGGCATCTTTCATTAGGTTGCTTCATTTTGATAATAAAACTTGAAATTTCTGCTTCATTTTGATAACAAAACTTGAAATTTGTGCTTCACATATTAGTAATATTTTAGACAAGGATTTCAATATCCTCTTAGTATCTAATCGAAAGAATATTTGAATATTGAACCACACCTTTATCTAACAATTTAAGCTTTTAGAACAATTGGCGATAGTCCCATGAAATCTCCCATGGTATCAAAGCTGGAGGTACCATACCCCATTTACTTCCCTAATCAAATATATGCACGCTTAGTACTAGACAAAGTGTGAGTATTAAGCATGAGGGAAGTGATAGAATATTTGCATATTAAACTATGTATTCATTTAACGGCTTAAGCTTTAAGAACAGTTGGCGGTGGTCCCATGAAATCTCACTTATATTGGGAACAAATACAATTATAATGGAGAGAATAACTTTTAAAAGTAAGATCTAAACATTGCAAAGTTTTTTCTATATACCTCCAAACAGCTGAAAACTAATCATTTTTCTTGAAAATAATTTTCATAGAAAACTATGAAAACTTGTGAGACCACTATCAATTATATTAAAAGCTCAAGCTGCTAGATGAAGATGCTCCCTCACACTTAGTATGGTCCTTTTTTTTTTTTTTTTTTTGGCCAACTACTAAGCATGGACATATTTAACTGAGAAGGCAAATGGGGCCTAGAAAGATTTGAACTCGGGACCTTCAGCTTTGATTCTATATGAGAATTTGTGGGACCACCATCTACTATTCTAAAAGCCTAAACTGTAAGATGAAGGTGCGATTTATTTTTAAATATTTTAACAAAAACATTTTCCTCCAATAAGCTTTTTTGTTGAAACAAACACACCCTAAGAAATAAGTATCCTCAACCTCCTCAACCTGTCATCTACTTCATCTCATTCCTCTTGTTGCTCTTGAAAGTGGCACTTCAAGCAATAACTTCATTAAGATGAAGAACAAAAGTCTCAAATGCCATGACAAGAAGGGAAGATAGAGAAAACATCATCCAAATAGTCCTCGCCAATGACCCAATCGTCCTCTGGAGCTAGTGTAAATCCATAGCTCTTTGAAGTTTTGATGCAGTCCTGCCTACTTTAAGGTTGTATGAGACCTAAGAGTTAAATTTGCTGAAGTGGAATCACAATAATCGAGGAATGATCCCTTTGAAATGAGGAAGGTAAGTGACATTGCATAGGATACCTCAATTTTTATAGACAACTAATGGCCAGACAGCTTTGATGAGGATAAATATAGCATGGATTAAGAAGCTTTCAGGAGGTGTTTGCATAGATTTTGTACACTCAAGAAGTGAGAATCAGGGTTGTTCTCATTCTTTGTACTTGTAAAGAGAACCATCAATCTGCAGATGAATAGAGAAACTCCAATTCTTAAAGGAGTGCACATGCCAAGAATGCATCACAACATCCCATGAACCTCATTCTCTCCACTTTAGGGAAATTGAAGTTAGCATTCCAAATTCCACCTAGTCAAGAAAGGAACTGGTGAAACTTTTGAAGCGCGGAGATGCTGCGAGATCATATTGAGGTGTACTTGAACAAAGCTCTAGTGGCTGAAGGTTCCAATGATATAAGAACCACTACTCAATCTGGTTTCCAATTTATAAATATTGCGCACTGAAGCATGGGCGGAAGTAATATGGAAAGGAAGGAGACATATTGGTTGGCAGAGGATTAGAGACAGGTTACCTGTCAAGATAATCTCAATCCAGCAATGATACGTATAATTTTTTTAAACAAGATGGGTGGTGATCTAATGGGCTTCTGAATAACCAGTTCTATCGTCTCTTTCAATAATTACCACGAAGGAGTAGCTCTTCTATTAGGACCCAACAGAACTTGAAAAAAGGTAGCTATATATTTTGTTAAGAGATAGACTATGCTAAGATGGAACTCCATTCAGCCAGAGAGCTTTCTCCTGCACAATTTGGTAATACTTCCCACACAGGTACGTCAACCTGGAAAGCTATTAGGCAAAGTTTCAGTTCCCAATACAATGACTCGTGTTTCACTTAGAAAGGCTTCTTTTGGAATGACCATAAATAGTATCTCGACTCAGAAGGACGCAAATGCTAGTAGTGATGTTTCCACACAGAATTGAAGCAGATTCATAGACCCTCATCATGTTCACCCTTTTCAGGATGAGATGCCCACAGAATTAAATTTTTGAGCTCCTTTTCTCTTGGTATATCTAGGGAGGAAATGCAATGGGTGGAAGTAGAAGGTAGAAACGATAAAGAAACATTCTCATCTACTCTATTGCGCACAATAAAGGAAAGAGAGGAACAACACTGTCTTAAAATTCAAAAGGATAAAGAAACCAACAATTTCAGGAAAGTTACAACCACATACAGAGAAATTAAATGCGCAAATGCATGAAAACCCCCAAACAAGAAACAAAAGTTAATCAAATGGAACACATAGGATGGAAATATGGAAACTTGTACAAGTATTTGAATCAACATACCTTAAAATATGCCTGCTCACATGAATCTTTGTTCTCGAACTCTGGCAAAGGAACATTAACATAATTATTGTCAGTTCAACTCATCCTTTTGTCAGAATCGTTATGTGACACAGGACCAAATAAGATGAGAACCAAAGAATGGAATCTTTGGCTTATGAGAGATTAAAGATCTTATAAGACATCGTTGTATCTCTTACAATTTTCATTGTGCACAGATTTAATGTCGAATTTCACATAACCATCAGATTTTCTGAAACAAAATACATTTCATCTACAGTCACTGACACGCATTAATTTCAAAAAGAAAAGGTCAGATTCCGATCAAAGTTTGTAAACTTGATTGTGACAAAACTGATGCAATTTACCATTCATGTACATAAACACTAGATATTATCTTTTTTGAGCATAATTTGAAATGAAATTAGAGGATGAAGAAGCTAGATTTTTCTTTTTCTTTTTTTATATGCAGTGCTTTTATAAAGAATATTGGGGAAAGAAGTGGTTATTGCCCCCAATGAAGGATGAGATAAGAGAAACTCGTCTAAGATGATTTTGATACGTAAGACAAAGGACTTTGGATGCTCTGATGACATGTTACTATAGGACCAAAGAAAGAGTTGGGGAAAGTATGAAAAAGATATGGAAGGAGATGATGAAGAAAGATATAGAATATGACTTGATACAACATCGACCACAATAACTAAAAGGATCTATATAGCAGACCAATATATTAAGATGAGGCTTAGGTCCTTTGTTGTATGCAATTCGTATTATGGCTGGTACGCTTGAAGAGCAAATTAATTGAATGTATAAGTAAGAGCTAACACGAGAGATCTGAAATCTTGTGAAAATCTTCAAAGCTAAATGCGATCAATAAAGAACTTCATAATGACCCATTTCTCATATTGTTCATTCACAATCCTTGTTGCTTTGTCATCCTTTCTCATATCAACAGGGTTATCTACCATCGTATTCGTGCTAATCTTCAGAAAGTCATTTGATTTTTCTCAGCCTAGAAAGTCAATTGAAGAAAGACAATCCCAGAACAGAATAAATTTACCTATGAATGCATAGCATAAACTATCTCCAGTCTTAAAATCACGGATGACGTCAGCCCTGTCAAGTTTGTCATCATTAGCTTTGCATTAAGAATCAGCCGTCCGAAGCAACCACCAGAAGCGTTGAACAGAAAAAATAGAACAGGCAAGCGAAGATGTACTTACGATACCACTGTTCCAAATCGTGAAAAGATTGTATGCAAGTCCTCATCCTGCATCAAGAAGTAATGGATTTGACAGTGAATTCAGATATAAAGTGTAGTGACAGGCAATAACCATAAAGAAAAGGAAAATCCATCCATCAGTCAATAATGATATGTGGTAAAGAAAAATTTCAATATGATTATGAGAAATCACCCCCTACTAGTCAATTAGTGAACTCACTTCGGTAACTGGATTCAGTTTACAAACAAAGAGCACATTATCTGGAGGCTTAATCTCAGCATCAGGAATATCCCCAATCTGTAATTTAGATAAAGAGAAGACGATTCTTTGTTAAGAAGATATACAGCATGAGAAGCTCAAACAACCTTCAACAAAAGGGTACTAAACATCTCAGATTTACTTACACTCTCAAGCACAACTGCACGGGAGTGTGCTTCCTTAGCACGAATAGCCTCCTCGAGCTGAGCTGGGCCTAGTTGCTCATCCATAGGTACCCAATCATCTTCAAGTCGAACATCATCGACCACCTGCTTCCGACATACACAAACAAGCCATATGCTGTTAGACAGACATGAATCATTCTAAATAATTAACTTCTAAGAGGGTAAAAGAAATGGCAGAGCACACACTAATTTCATGCCAGCATTTCTTTCAAGAAACTTAGAACTAGAAAAACACAACTAATTTACCTCTAGCTGTCATAGAGATAAACCACTCCTTGCATTTTATCAGATATTTACTCATTAAGCAGCAAATTTTGGCAGCATATTCAGTGAATTCTTGTCCAACTTCAATCTCTATAAATACGATTAAAGAGATGCCAATTTATGAATCAGTTGGTGATACTTATATATTAATGTAATCATGCATTCAAAATGACAAGAGTATTTGGGATCATATTTTATTCTGAGTCTAACTGATAATAAAATCTTTAAGCAGTCAACACCTCATCTTTCGGCTTTCCTTCAGGAGAAGCATCAGGAATCAACTCAGCTAGCTGGGGAGGGTCTTCAAAAGGGTCATCCAATATATATGTGTGCCTGATCCTGCTCAAAACAATAGGGAACCATACTGGAAATAAACAAGAGAGTGACATAAGGTAATTCAAAGAGTGAGAGAGTGGAATAAGAATGAACCTGATGTTCTTATAGGGTCTCCCCTTCTCATCTACATAGGCTTCATTAATCCTAGTTAATGTCTCAAGGCCTTCTGCAACTTCACCAAACACCTAACAATGATGAATAATTTGTTAAAACCCATTTACACCATTCCGCATTTACAACCACATATCAATGCCCAGAATGTACAAAAGTAGTGGTACATTCGAATAATGAAATGACTTGACAAGACTACCCTACATATACTCAATTAGAATTGATTGAACCAATAGGCATGGACTCCAAGATGAACAAGATTCCAAATAGGTATTTACTAACTGAAGTCGCACAATTCTACACGAAGATGTATAAAAAACACACTGCCAGGTGATAAAGGAGCCTGATCAAAATTTGCAAACCCAAATCTAACTGCTGCTTCAATTAATTTCCGATTACTTACTAGTAATCTGTCTTAAAGGTCCAAATGAGAGGTTCGAGGAGAACATGGTCCACAGAGAGGAAAGCTGGAACAAAAGTTAACCCCAAATTTTCCATTTGGAACATTGCAATTTGCAAAAGAACCTCACAGACTTGCATAAAATGATTAGCAAGAAATCAAAGGAGCATGAAATTAATATTCTCCTAAAAGTTCACAGGAACATATAAAAAAGCAATTCAATCAACTCAGCACAACGAAAATTTGTTACAGCACAATGAGTCAAGGAAATGACTACCTTTGTACCACAGGGACTCTTTGATTTGCAGTTTAGTTTATCACGTTTCAGATGAACCGTCTTCTCTTCCAATATCTATGTACAACTAGGTCTACCATTCTTTTTCATTCTCAGACAATTGGTCTACCATTGTTTATTTTAGTCTAACATCAGGTCAATCCTTCTCACTGGTATATCAACAAGATAGCACCACGAACGACTAAGGGTGAATATGGGAAACTCTGCAAAACAGATTTGGACTCGCAAAATCCTCTGAATGACAGTTTCGATGTTTGATAAAATTATTTTAAAGCCCCTTGAGCCCAAAACCTTCCTTTTCACAGCCTATTGTCTAAGGCAGCTATTTACCTGCTTTCTATCAAAGTAATTTGGGAGCCCAACATTATCCAAAATGGCCCTGAGCCTCCTCAATGTGCCTCCTATGATATCCTTAATGCAGCCAACTGCAAAGTCCCAGCTGTCCTTTATTTCTAATTCTGTTTCTCACTTCTGCAGCCAAAGAAATAGAACACTCTTCTTTCCACTGACATCAAATTTGCACATATCACTTCTTATCTCACCTTAATTGGTCACACTTTCACATACTAAAACTGGCCTCACTCTCATCCTTTCAACAAAACTAATATACTGATATTGTTTTGGGTCCTAAAGATGTCAAAATCACAAGCTACAATTTCCAATCAAAAGATCTTTCTATAGAGCTTCCTATTGAAGTTCGTACATCCTTATTTATACCTCTTAGTTAGTGAATGTGTTTGGAGATGCATTATGGAGCAAGTAGGGAAGACCAAAATCATAACTCAGGCTCCACGAAGAACGTGAAAGACTAAATTTTAGGGGTAAGATCATCTGTGGAAAAAAAATCCATCTCATCTCCCTCCATCTCAAACAGGATAAAAATATATAACAACAATTGTGCGACTAAAACCTATCAAAGACACAGCATAGAACTCAAGAGTGAGGACTGAGGATGACCAGAGAAATCATATCAGAATCTCACCGTGTGCTTTCCATCGAGATAATCCAAATCATCCCGCAATGTGAAATAGAACTGTAAAAGCACAGGGTTAGTAAAAGCAACATTTCGGGTATATGGATGAAGAGTGAAGCCAAACTTCAACTTAAATTAACAATAGTCATTATCTTGAGCTTGTGAGTGCTCATACAAGTCTGACAAGATGTGGAGAAAATGACTTAAAATTGAAAACTGTAGATAAAGCAACTGCATTGAAAAGTGCAACTTCCTGCCTCCTTCATATCAGGTGCATCTCATTACCAAAATAACACTCCACGGCATAATAAAGTTACCTGAGAAGCATTGAGATTTTCTCCTCCACTTGCCATGGCAAGTGTTCCTGTCTTGGAGTGTTTAAGATCAAGATGAATCTCATCCATGAAAAAGCGAGCCTGATCACCATAAAGAAATCTGAAACAGAACAATTTGTGCAGTTATGTCAGGTGATTCATTCAAAATCACATCCATTGCTATGAAAAGAAAATGTAAGAAATGCTTTCTGATCTCCATTGACAGACTTTATTGCTCCAAAGAATACACTTCATTGTTTCAAGTATTTATCACTGTATTAAACTGAAGGATACACGTGGGACAACACATATATATTCACAAAATACACTGAAAGAAGAACATCTTTTTTGTTCTTAATTTTGGGTTTACTTCACACCCTATAAAAGTGAAGGACTAGACTCCTGTTACTTTGCACGAGAAAATGAAATAGGAGATGTAATTCGAATTAATCACACTGCGTTATTGTTCTAACCCAAAAGGAAATTACCTCCGCTATTCCATTAATCAGCATAAGGTCCTTTTAGTTTAAATCATAGAAGGGCATGAAAGACCACAAAACTGAACAACCATAGCAAAAAGCCAACAATGCAAAGTCACTAACTTATAAACAGAATCGCCGCCTGTTCCAGTCCCAGTGGGGTCACCTGTCTGTGCTGTAAAATCCTTCTGCACAGTGTGAAACACACACCCATTGTAGTACTTGATCCTGCACCAATAAGATAGAAAAGGGAGAGGGGAAAGCGTTAATGAGGTGCTCAAAATGTATCTGAAAATGGCCAGAAAAATATCCTTAGAAGCCTCTACTCGCGCGTGATTGGTAATTATTCTCAGGAGAGGGTTCATCCCATGACTAAGTTTCTACTCGTCACCAAAACATGGCGAACCGCAAACACGCACGCCCTGCTTCCCGAACAAAATATGGTGCCCCAGTATCAACCTCAGCAAAAAATTCGAAGGCAAAACGAGCGGGCTTTACAACGGCTAAAGAAGATCGATCGCGGGAACAACCTCGGAACAGAAAATGCGCTCAAAAATCGATGGAACACGTTTACCAAAGCCAATAGATAAGCTCACGGACAAAGGAGATCGGAAGAAGAAGAAGAAGAAGAAGAAGAAGAAGCAAGCGAAGGTCGGAGGAGGGCAGGACGTACTTGCAGAGCTTGAGGAAGTTCTTGCAGGTCAAGGGGCACCTATCGGCGTGCAAGTCCACCACGATGTCCCCTAAACTCGTCACGAGCAGCACCGACATGTTCGCCCGGCCTCCCCCGACAAAAACCTCCGGCTCCGAGGATGGATCGACGAGGACGGTGTCTGGCGAGAAAATGAAGGAAGAAAGGGGAAGGACGGAGAGTGAAGTCGAGGAGGAAGGAAGGACCCTGGGCTGAACCAAGCATCACAGCCCGATGCATTCGGAAAGGCCTGCGGAAAGGAGCAGCAGATCGGGCCACATCTTCCGCCGAGAATCGAACGAGCGCAAGCCGAAGAAGGGCTCTGTTCGTGCAGATCTGGGCCTCATTCCACCCAACCAAACCAAGAGGCCTCACGCAGATTTGAAGAGAATAAATTGTGGTAGCCAATCGAGGAAATTTTCATTCACATTTTTGTGGGCAATGAATATATTCTTCATTCATTCACTTTTATAAGAGATATGAACAATAATTTTTGGGAAAATATTTCCTAAATCATTCATTTCCAACGAAATAAACAAAGCTTTAATCAATAAAACATTTGATTTTATTCATGTTATCATTCATTTTATGTTAACAGAACCTTATAAGCTTCCAAGAAACTTTTACGTGGAGATTTTGATGATAGATTTATATCATAAATGAAAAAAAAAAAAAACTTTTAGCCAAAGGAAATGGTTATACTTGAAATTTTATACTTTGAGGAAAGTAATTGATCTTCCACTATTTAGTTGTGAACATGAAAATGAGAGGGAATCAATTTTCTAATATTTGGATTTAGCTTCCAATAATATTTTCCTTAAGGATAGATTATATAAATCTTAATAAAAATCTTAATAAATAGGGATGGGCATGGTTCTAAGGTGGAAGCTGGAATCGAAAAGTTGGACCAGTAAGAACCTGTTCGATTCTAGGAAACCTGTTTTAATGAGTAGGTTTCAAGTTCTAGGTAGGTGGAACCTGAATTAAGCTTTTGTATTTTTATTGGTTTATGCCTTGTCATGATCTTATAGTATTTCATGGCGTTCAATAATGTGTATAATATGAAACAATTAGTTTAAGCTTCCAATTTATGACTGAGACTTCTACTTTGTTTATGTTTCACATTCTTCATTTATTTAAATAAAAATTATGGTTAGTAGATTGTAACAATAACTGGTGGTCATTAAATGTGACGATTTATTGTAATCGTTCAATTAATAATATAAGTAGAACTTGAGTAAACCTTGGAACTTGTGATAGGATAGGTCCAGGTTCCAAAAATGAGGAACATTTTTTCATAGGTAGATTTCAAGTTTTAGGTGGAACTTATATGGAGCTTGGAACCATGCACCCCTATTAGTAAACTATGTAAAAGAAATTATATACTATAAAATAACCCATGAAGCGATGAATTCACAATTGTCTTTAAAGAGAACACTGAGCGAATAATAAAAGGTCGAGGAATGTCAAATGAAGTACTATTACTAAGCAACTATGGAATAAAGAAGCCGTAAAGTTGAATAAGTATATAAATGAGCATACATGAAAGTATTCAATTACTTCGTTCGTCTTCTCTAGTTTCAAAAATCAGCGTTGGAAAGAAGTGAAGTGGTAATTACAATCGCCATTTTAACGTATACCTTCTGTGCACTTCATTTCAATGGCTTGAAATTAAGTTTTAAGGGGGAGAATCAGAGATGGAAAGTATTAATTTACAACACATGAGAACACGATTTGTTGATTTATCAATAAGAATCCGAGAAAAAGAATCTTGGAAGCTATAGAGAGAAAACTTTATTGAAATCCCTTTACCCAAAAAAAAAAACTTTATTGAAACCCTAACTTTAGTTGAAGTTCTTTGATGTCCCGCGCCACTCTTATCACAAGCGAGAATTTCCTCATTTTAAATACTTTTCACTTGACTTTGCAAATTCAACATCCCAAACATAAAAAAAAGTCCAGAAAACATTTTCATGGAACTTCTTTTAACGAAATAAACGTGCCCTAATATACTATTGAGTCGAGTTCATGGAACGGTCTAAATTACTAGTCAATAGCTTCTTTCAAGCTCACATGTATTGTTCCAGGTTGGTAAGAAAAGGTGACAGAAAGTGATTTGATTTTGGGGGCATCGCCAATCCGATCGAAACGAAAGGGGAGTGTACCTGTAGATTAAAGACCCAACAAATCTCTGACTCCAAATCTCAACTTGCTTGCTTCTAGAAACCATATTATATATACACACGATTGAGAGGGGAGAGCGAATATTTGTTCATATCTAATGAAGTGATAAAAAAGTGGAAGCTGAAGAAGGGCTCTGTTCGTGCCGATCTGGGCCTCATTCCAACCAACAAAGCCAAGAGGCGTCACGCCATTGAAGATTTGAAGAGAATAAATTGTGGTAGCCAATTAATGAAGTTTTCATTTATATTTTGAATGTGAAACATTTCATAGAATTGCGTGATGATTATCTTAAGCTCTATTTGTTTCACGAAAGATAAATGATTTGAAGAATATTTTCCTAAAAATGATCGCTTGTATCGCTTAAAATAGTTTGTCAATTTAAAATATTTTCATTATCGTCAATAATTTATATCCAAATATTTTCGTGGGTGATAAAGATATTTTTGTTCATTCAGTTTTATAAGAGATACGAACAAATATTTTTGGGAAAATATTTTCCAAATCATTCATTTTTAACGAAACAAATGGAGTTTTAGTCAATAAGATATTGATTTTATTCATGTTATCAATATATACGACTGCCATTTTATCTTAACAGAAGCTTATGAGGTTCTAAGAAACTTTAACTTAGAGAGTTTGAAGATAGAAATGGATCACAAAGGGAAAAAAAAAAATTCAGCCGAAGGAAATGGTTTTATTTGAAATTGTATATTTTGAGGAAAGTAATTGATCTTCCATTATTTGGTTGTGAACACAAACAAGAGAGGGAATTATTTTCCAATATTTGGATTTTATTTCCAATAATATTTTCCTTAATAAGGATAGATTATGTAAATCTTAGTAATTAGGGCTGAGCATGGTTCCACAGTGCAACCTGAAACCAAAGAATCGGTCTGGTTGAAAGTTGTTAAATTCTCAATTCCAAAGTATGCAAAGAAGTTTCCAGATTCCAAAAATTGGAGAACTTGTTTCAACAGGTAGGTTTCCGATTCTAAATAGGTGGAACCTTAAATAAGTTTTTGTGTCTTTCTTGGTCTATATCTTCATGCGATCCTACGATATTCTATAGCATTCAATAATGAGTGCCTAATCTAGGAACACTACTCCAAGCTTCTATTTTATGACTGAGATTTTTATTTTGTTAATATTTCATATTTGTCATGTGTTTAAGTATAAATTGTGCTCAATGGATTGTAGTGATAAGTGGTGGTCAGTAAATATGATGATTTGCTTTAATTAAATTCAATTAATGATTTAGATAGAATCTAGGTAGACTATGAAATTTGACATTGAAATTTGTTATAGGGTAAATTCTAAGGTATGTAGGGTAGTTTTCAGATTCCAGAAAATGAGAAACCTGTTTCAGCGAATAGTTTTTATGTTCTAAGTGGAACCTTACAGATCTTTCACCCCTATTAGTGAACTATATAAAAGAAATTATATACTATAAAATAACACACGAAGTGATGAATTCACGATTGTCTATAAAGAGAACATCGAGTGAATAATAAAAGGTCAAGAAATTTCAAATGAAGTCCTTTTAATAAGCAAATATGGACTAAAGTATTCAATTTCTTCATTCGTTTTCTCTAGTTTCTGAAATCAGTGTAGGAAAGAAGTGAAGTGGTAAGTACAATCACCATTTTAACATATGCCTTTTGTACACTCCATTTCAACGCCTTGAAATAAAGTTTTAAGGGGAAGAATACATATGGAAAATATTAATATACAACTAATGAGAACATGATTTGTTGATCAATCAATAGGAATATGAGAAAAAGAATCCTGGAAGCTGTAGAGAGACAACTTTATTGAAACCCTAACTTGTTTTGAAGTTCTTTGATGTCCCTCACCACTCTTATCAAGGGAGAATTTCCTCATTTTAAATACTTTTCACTTGACTTACCATTTTCAACGTCCCAAAAGTAACAGAAGTCTAGAAGATATTTTCGCGGAACTTCTTTTAATGATACAGACACACCTTAAATTACTATTGCGTTGAGTTCATGGAACAGTCCAAATTACTAGCCAATAGCTTCTTCGGGCTCACGTGTATTGTTCAAGGTTAGTAAGAAAAGGTGACAGAAAGTGATTTGATTTTTGGGGGCATCGCCAATCTGATCGAAACGAAAGGGAAGTGTACCTGTAGATTAAAGACCCAACAAATCTCTGACTCCAAATCTCAACTTGCTTGCTTCTGGGAACTCTATTTATGTATACACACGATTGAGAGGGGAGAGCGAATATTTGTTCATATCTAGTAAAGTGATAAAGTGCGGTCTATCCATCTTAAAAAATAAAACTTAACGACAGATTCACGTCCAACGGGCAACATGCGAGAACATGAGCTTGTTGGATCCTCTAGACACCACTTGCAGGGAGAGCGACAAGGACAAGATTGCGTCTGAGCCTGGTTAGATATGTAACACGGGATTGATGATCGATCAGTGCGATTAACTGCGCTAATCGACGTCTCGGATACTCCTGGAAGAATGAACCGGCCCCTAGTTTGCCACTACTGAGACATGAAAGGGAGAAGAGTGGAATCTCTTTTTTTTTTTCAAGATATCGGAAAGATGGTCCGAGATTATTTGATGCCTTTCCTTTTTCCGAGTAAGCTTTCTTGAACTCGAGGGCATCATTCAAACTCTCGCGTGAAAAAGCCAAGCGAAGGAAGAGAGAATAAAGAGAAAACTCAGACATAGCCAACACGCTCCTCCGACATACGTTTAGAAATTAAGCCGTAGCTTTCTCTTAGCGCAGCACGAGTTATATTCCCCGTCTTCAAAAATATTAAGGTTTCGAGCTTAGAGATGCCCAAAAAAAAAAATAATAAAATAATAAGATCACGGAACAAGATTTTTTAGCACGTGCAAGGAAATACCAAGCCAAGATATTTTTACTCTCGCCTCTGCGATCAATGGGAACATATTCCATTCCCTGGAAAAAGCACTCTTCTCAGGCTTCAATCTCTGCTTCGACGGTACACTTGCAAATGTGAGCTGAAGGGACCCCCTTAAACCTTGTTAGGGGAGGAATGATCTAATGATCAATTACCATAGGTACCTTCCATCCGGCATTTGGTTTCGAGTTACAGAGTTTGGAAATGGGTTACAAGTATGGAATTGCATTGAGGATCTTGAAAATTCAAACACGCGACTTTCTACTACCATATGGAGTTTTTGGTCGCTATCATTGTCCATAAACATCTCAAAGCTTGTCCACAGTCAAAGTACAATTATAATCGGTATTGATTGTTCTAATGATTTGTAAACAAGATTAACCGTTCTGACATATGCAGCGATTCAAAATGTTGGTTCAGCTCAAATGCTATTAGCTCTTATCTCTTTTGCAAACATATAAAGTCTAATGAAATGTTTTTGATATTTTATGAGCACTTGAAGTGTTCGGTTATCTTCGCATGTTTTATCAATAATAGATTAGTATTTTCTTATTTTCTCACCTTTACGCTAACATATATACAGCCAATAAAATACTACCCAAAATACACGTATGAAATAAATTCTGTCATCGCCCTATTGATGGGATGTATACATAAAAGGCCCCTCTTCCTTGTTAATCTTTTATTTTTATTTTTTTGGGTTACCGAATCATAATTTACAAGTTGGTACAAATGAACAAGGCCATGTGTTAGATTCCTGGTCTAAGCAATAGGTTAAATCTTTTGGAGGTCCGACTGGGGCCTACCTTTGTTGGCTTTTTCCAGGCTAAGAATAGAAAATCACATGCAACCCTCCATGTACATATAAAGCTTCCCTAGTTTTCAAACAGCTTTTCTCTTTGGCATGCATGAACTCATACTTATCGTTTACACCTCTTGGTCTTGTTTTACAAAAAAAAAATGTAATGCAATATTCTCCATGACTATGGGTGGATTGCTGCGAATTGACAAAAGTTGTGAGGGGTCCTTGATTTTGGACAAGAAAGTAAATGACAAAAAAATTTAAGATACGGAAACAAAAGAATATCATGTTCAGTCATGTAAATTGCCTGAATGTAAAGATAAAAAATAAATTTGCAGAAAATTATTGAGTTCTGTGATTGATTGAGGGTCCTTTATAATTAATACACTAAGAGTATTTATAATCATCTACAAACAGTTACATACAATAGTTACTGAATTCAAATAAAGAAATAATTTCCTAATACTATTGGAAGTTACAAAAAGTTAAATGATTTCCTATTATCTAGTAACACTTATCTATAAGAAATTATGCAAATCTTAAAATAGCAACGATAAACATAACTACCTAACAGTCAAGTTTTTGTGTTGATTGCCTACGGTTGAGGATTTAGTCAATTAACTTCTTAAGTCATGATGAAAGCTCTTGTCGATCGACTGTTCTGACGAAACTATCTTTATCCACTGAGCTTGTCACTTTGTCAATAATAATAAAAAGGAAAATGATGAAATAACTGTCCATATCTTGCAGTGAGAGTAACTGCCCTCTCATTGCCACAAATTTCTTCAAGAAACATGTTTTTATTCTCAATTGATAAAATTTATTTGAAAAGAAATGTGGTGTCAATAGCACCGTTAGAAATTCTATCTAATAGTGCGGTTATACTAGCACCATCCTGAAACAAGATTAGTAAATTTTGGGTGTTAATAGGTTTCAAACGAATTCCGAGTTGCTGACAAAGAACTTCGTCGATATCCCGCAACTGAGCAAGTATCTAGGGTTTGATATCTATTTCGTGCTGACTGAAATGATGGGGAAATCAGAATATAATAGATCTCTCATAGAAAAGGCATCTCCGTGGGCTTGGCCAAGACACCTGACGAGTTCCTCATGTTTCCCTGCCGAGGCAGAAGAGACATTGAGGGAACATATGCTGCTGTTACAAACTTACGCTTACTGTCATTTCATATGAAGTCTATACGAACGTGTCTCGCAGTCGGAGGTTCTTTCTCGTTTTTCTTTTCATTTTACAACAACACATGAGTCAAATACCCATATCACCTATTACCCATCTGGACATTATACCTTGACATGCATGCACACATACAAAATCAATTCCATAGCTTTAACAGAGTTAACGAATTGGGTTTCCGTTTGAACGCGAATTAATCCCTTATAATAGGCCTGTTCTATTATTTTGTTGAACGCTTACAATATTGTCGTATGTTGGGTAGCCGCATGTATTTCTGAACTCGACAATCATCTTAATTCCATTAGTTTAGACTGCGTTTGTCGTAAGTATAAGAATTGGGGATTAGATAGGATAGGGAAAAAATGTCTAGTGGCTTATCATTTGTTTGGCAAGTCACCGCATAAAAGTTTGACATGAACATCCTTTTAAATTCAACAACCAAAATATCAGGAAAAAGATTGGATTGAAGAAAAAACAAAACATTGAAACCGTAGATCTGCAAGCAACCATCGTTGGACCTCCACGAGATAGACAAGACAGCTACCACCACCATCGCGTGGTCGTTGTCGTCTAGGAGCTGTGACCTCCTCAAGGCAGTCACTGGTGAGTGGTGACCGCCGCAAGGCAATCCCAACCACAAGTCCAATCATCAGAGCCACCGGGGGGCGACTTGATCGCTTAGTGCGAGAGACAGCGAGAGAGAGATACGAGAGGAAAGAGATAAAGACGACCACCGTCGTCACCGAGGGCGCCACTCATATGCGACCTCTAGGACAGTGGCACTGTCCTGTCTGCCCTGCTTTCTCACTTGTCGCCGACACAGCTGAGAGCGCTGCCCACTTCCTCTCTTCCCCCCAACCTTGCTTATGCTCAATTTTTACTCCTCTCTGTTTTAATTTCACTAGTTAACGAGTCCCAAACTCGTTACCCGGGCCTATCCTACTTTGTCCAATCTAAAGCTAGCCACTAAACAATAGATAAAATAATTCATATTATACCTGAAGTAATATCGGAGCGACCAAACATACTAATGACCCGCCACAGGGACACCTATCCGCTTAAGAGAGAAAATCTCCAACTCAAACTTTTTCCGACTCCCTAATCCATTAAAAATATAGATTTGATAATCACCATCCTCTTAAAATGGAGGAGATTTACCAAGTGATATTGCTAAGTGCTCCTTGTTATAACTAGGGTCACCCCCCACCGCCCCCCTCCCCAAAAAAAAAAAAAAAAAAAAAAAACGAAAGATTCTCCTTTATTCCGGAAAGTAGTTGCGTGAATCAAGAACATGTAGCGCGAGTCCTTGCTAGAGTTAACATGCGCCCCTTCCAGCTTCCTTAAGCTTTTGGGGGTCCTTAGCTTAGTAAAACAGTCAAAGATATTCTGACACCGAAACCAAGCACTGTTTGCTCCACCCACTTGCTTTTAGTGTTAAAGAGCCCTTGACGCCGCAACCCTATATATGTCCAAATCCCACTTTAAATGCTTACCCAGCACAACACAAAGGCAAACCATTTAGTATAGTAAGGCAACCCATCAAAGCACTTCCTCTCATCGCTTCACCTTGCAATTTTTGAATGGCTTCTATTCCTCAATCTTACTTTCATTTCTCAACCTTTGCCGATGATGATCTCTACGCTCAAGAGTCTCTGGCTCAAGTTGTTGAAGCTGGAAGAAATGTGGGAGGTCCATTGTGGGGTGCTGAAGAATTATTGCCTCACAGTGGGATGTTGTCATCTCAGCAATATCAGAAAGCCGTCTCTTCTGTTCCGACGTTCCCGACATGTGCGGCTGGCTTCCATGAAGAAAGGATCATCCCTGCATTCCCTGGAGCTGTGATCAACTATGGATCATCATGCGGGGTTGTCGACAAACCTCAAAGCTTCGGCAGCTTATTGTCCTGTGATGATCAGTCCTATGTCTGCGAATTATTAGGGAAGGAAGCCCGCCCATTCATGTCTGGTGATTTCAAGCCAATTCACCGTGCCGCTGGAGATAATTGCAAATGGGTATGCCTTTGCTTTAGTTAACTTCCATATTTATATGCCTACACACATATACCAATCCAGACCTTGCATGGACATATTTGTTTCGCCTCTGCTGTGCGAGTCCTTTGCGTCTGTCAGAAGAATACTCTTTACGTCATTGACTACTAATACTTGGTTTAACAAACACCATTTTTCTCACAGAATATGAAGCTTCAAGAAGAGCCATCACCTGAAGAATGTAACCTCAAAGTTGGGAGATACTCAGTGGAAGAAAGAAAACATAGAATTCTCAGATATCTGAAGAAGAGAAACAAGAGGAATTTCAACAAAACAATTAAGGTGACTCTTTGCACGAGCTCCACTACCACCACATGCACGCTCTTATGACTAGTTTCATTTCACACGCGTTACTTAACTGCTTCACATAAGGTTGCTGATAATAATAAGTCATCAAATTGATTTTAGTACACTAACATATTGCGTACGAACGTGCAGTATGCATGCCGCAAATCCCTAGCAGACAGAAGAGTTAGAGTACGTGGGAGATTTGCGAGGAACAGTGATTCTTGTGCGGAAGAAATGGCAGCAGCAAAGAAGAACGAGTATCCCCAACTAGACAAAGACTTGTTCTTCGGTGACGATGTTCAGGTAATTGACTCATCTAACTTCACACGATAATTGAGCATATAAAGTCAATCATTCATCACAAACAGTTTGCATAATGCGCATCATCATTAGTCCATTAAATAATAATATATAGAGGCGGATGAATTCACAACTTCTTTTTTTAATTTTCTTTTAATTGTTGACAGATGAAGCAAGACGAGGAGGACGAGTGGGTGCAGGAGGCATTGGCAGATCTACTGTATTTGCCATATACGTCGGCGGGCGATAGATATCTCGGAGCATATGAGAACATGCTCTGAACCTCGAAGCGAAAGACATTTCCTCCACCTCCACAGAAGCTGCCCGGATCCATGCGATCTTAGCATTTCCTTCTATTGAATCAATATATGTTTCTATGAGTTTATCATATGGTTCAGTCACCGAAGGATTTGATGAGTAGGACCTTTATTTTCTGGAATATCTGAAAGATGATTTCCTATCTAGGGTTTTCCTTAATTTCACCATTATTGACAAAAAAAAAACTCGTCTTATTAGGAGATTGGCTTCTGATTTTCTCGTAAGAAAGTCGACGCTGTATCCCGCATGGGCTTGCACACTCCTCTCTCTCTCTCTCTCTCTCTCTCTCTCTCTCTCTCTCTCTCACACACACACACACACACACACACACACACACAGATTTTGCTTATCAAAGTAAGAATATTGCGGGCAGTCCGTATCGCATGCGATCGCTAAGAGAATCACGCTTTATTCCATCCAAAAGCCCGGAAAATACATGCGCGGCGGGATCAAACTAGAAAAATTCCAAAAGTTTAAGGCATTCAAATCAAAACGACAATCGAAGTTATTGTATGCAAGCTGTTGCTCGACATATAATGAAGATGCGTCACTCCAGTCTAACGTGAAAGTTTTATGAGAGAGAAATGCTTCGATATTCAAATGACGCTTAATGACAGAAGCTGTAAATTTTGAACTCCCTTAATTCCATATTCGAGACTCTTCTATGTTTCAATATGCAATAATGAAACTTGACCTCCCACTATCACAATCATATCTGATAGTGACTTGTGACTTCGACATGTATTAGGATATGGAATGCACCATTTGAAGGTGCAACGTGGTGTGGATTGATGGAACATCAACATATATTTCACATATCTGGCCAAAAAAAAAAAAATGAATACCAATAATTTACCTAATTTCGATGCCTCCATAATGTTTTGTAAGCCTTTTTAAGCATGTTGGTAGAAATGTAGAACTTTCTTTCTGAATTAAGTGAGTTGCACTTCTTCAAGTTTCAAAGTCTCTCCAAAAGTGTGAATTTTATTTTGAGTTACTTAATTAGTGTCTTGATTAACGAAACACCACCCCTTATTTCCATATAGTCTACCTAATAGAAACCCAAATTTCATTGCAATTTTTGAGGCCATGAATGATCTTGGAATATTTGAACATATATATACGGTTGATATTCTCTAAAATTTGAATGACTGTACCAATCATATACAGTTACTTTGACTAAAATATGCCCGAGTTTTAAGAAAGTTCAGCCCTCCCCCTCTCCCCCCCACCCCCTCCCAAAAAAAAAAAAAAAAAAAAAACCTCCCTCTCTCTCATCATGATGGTAGCACAAGTTGCCTCTTCAATTTTTCTTTCGTTATGTTTTTTCGTATTAAAAAGAATGATGTTATTTCCATTTTTATCAATTGCTATTCGATGAAAACCAAACGCTCGATGAAATAGCATGTTCCAATACCCGCTGTCATATTCAAATAATTTGACAGGCAATGCATAGATATAGAAAGTCCATCTACCCTATCTTATCTGATTTAATAAAAAAAATACGTAATTCGGCCGAAAGCAAGTAAGATGGGTTAAGATGGGAATTCCATAAATGGGTAAAAGGAAGCTGTGATTGATATTCGAGATCCTAGCTCTTGATCCATACCATCTTGGAATTGAGTGGCTCTTCTTAAAATTTAAGCTCTTAGAGAGGGACACAGATTATTTCATGTATGTGGGTGATTTAACAGCCAATTGTCAATTATATATATGAACACTCAAAATCCAAGTATTTGAGGGTGAGGAGCAACGGATAGTTGCAAATTATCACATCCGTGTCAGAATGAAGAGGTGGGAAGCATACGCCCAAGGAAACACGGTCTACGTATGTATGTTTTTTGAGTGCTCTTCTGAAGCCTGTTAATGAAAGAAATCGGAGTGTCTGCAGTTTTACACTAATTAGGGCCTCCATGAAAGTCAAAACGAACATGACAGAGGAATAGGAGCAAGAGCTACCGTCTTCACATGCTTCTATTGGTGGTGGGAAAAAAATGGGAAATGGGTGTCACAAGCAGGCATTCCTACGGACGTAAGAAAGCACTCAGCCCATAAATGACAGACATCCTGTCAAGGTAGTGGCCCCTCTCTATTTATCGTGACTGTAAAAGTCTACAACGTTTGTTCACATCTAACGAAGATCGAATTTTCTCATTGAAATGATAGTGATAATTGGACACGATGCCTAGTTGCAATTACAGGAATTGGTAGCTTCCTAATGCATTGGCCGTGATAAGCCTTCGAGGAATTTAAGTTGCCAAAACTGTTTAAATTAGTTGTATGAAGAAACCTCTAATCAACTGAGAATGGTTCTTTAATAGAACTCAAATTAGATAGCGTAAGCATTCCTTATTCGCTCTTGCTCCCTTGTTTCCTAGAAGTACATGTAGTTCTTTCTTAACATTTGTCTTAACCTTTGCCGATTCAAACGCTGGGCAATGTCACATAAAAATACTGTGTGAATGTCATGATATCGCATCATATTTCTCTGCTAAATATGGCTAGACAGCGAAGGCCCTTTCGAAGAAAATCACAACCAATACATTGATACGAAAAGTCCAAGGAAGTGGAATTATGTTTGAGAGAGAGAGAGAGAGAAAGAGAGAGCCCCCCACTTCGCCAGTGTCCTTTGGAGCGGAGCCAGGGCTAAAGTGGGGAAGCTCCGTGTTGAAATTAGTGATGGGAGTTCAGCTTTGAGACTTCCGAATATGTTTGCTTAAAAATGATTGTTCTAAAGACAAAATTCACAACCAAACTCAAACTCTCACTCGACATGATAGGCTTGAAGATTCGGTCGGTCATAAGTTGGCTTATCAACGACCTGTCTCCTTGATATCCTGCTTGATACACATCGATCGTCGCTTGACTCATAAACATCGAAACCTTTTCCTCTTAGCTAGGGTTTTCTAGTAGGGGCAGGTGCTTCATACAACAAGAGCGACTAGCTTCTTGTGTCCCTGCAAGCACTGCTCATGGTGGTGCAATCTCTTCTAAAGGTCAAAAGGGGAGGTGGTAATACATGCCAACAGTCATGGCACTTAGCTCAGACAACCGAAAAAGGGAGATCGGATCACACATCATGAATGACGGATTTTAGGTAGAAGAAAGGAGATGAACGGGGCCTTTCGCTTGGACATTCTACCACTCACCTCCCTCCTACTGATTGCGATGATATATGTCGTCCCTCCCCATTCAAGCCCCACTTTGCTATGTCATATTCTTTTCAATTGCATACGTTCGTCGTCTAGAAGATCATAGCTGGGATGTGGCTAAAATTCTCCTGGCATAGAACATTAATAAAGTACCATGTCATATTCATCCAAAGCCAATCATCGTGTACTAAACACTATAGACTCTCTTTTGCCGCCATTTCACATATAAAGCTACTTTCATTTGCCAAGTATTTTTTCGATCAATTAGCTACCATCTTATGTTAATTTACGCATGGTAAACTTCTCATATTCAAAAACAAAGACTGAGAATTCATTAACGTGATTTCGCGACTTTCTCGGGGGTGAACTCTCCCAAGCCTATATCAATCGCAATTATGAAGTTTTAATTTAATCAATTTCACATGCGATTTAATTTAATTATGAGTATGAAAGAATAGTTTACTTCTATAAACTAGAGATATCATAGATATTGGGACTTGGTTGTGCTAGATAAATCTAACGCCCTTTCATTGCATTTTTCTGTTTATTTTCAAAAATATTTGCAAGTAATCCAAGTCAATTATAAACCTAAACCGCTAATGTGTGTGGGGTGATCACATAGGTGCACAATTAGTTAGGGTGCCTTTGGTAACGTTTCTGTTCAAAAATTGTTCTGAAGAACAAAAATAGAAAAAACTATTTCTGTCTGAGGAACAATTTTTGAACAGAAGAACGCATTTGGTAAACTTGTTCTGGAATAGAAAAAGGACGTAAAACACGTTTGGTAAAATTGTATAATTTTTTTGTTTCTTTTAATTTTTTAATTTTTTAATTTTATTTTTCCTTTCTTCTTTTTTCTTTTTTCTTTTTTCTTCCTTTTGGCCGGTCGCCGGCCTAGGCCATGACAGGTGATCGGTCAACGAGGGCCGGTAGCCTCGCCTAGCCACGGGAGGCTCGTCGGCCCTCGGTGAGGCCAAGCTTTGCCAGGGGCCGGCGATGCTCCGGCGAGGTTGCCGGCCATAGCCGAGGTGGCGACCAGCCAAAGAAAAAAGAAGAATAAAATAAAGAGAGAAAAAAAAAAAGAGAGAGAAAAATTGTTTCTCGGAAGTGTTCAAGGAATAAAAAAACAAGTTTTTCTTGTTTTTTATTTCTATTCCAAACTTATTCTCGAGAACAAAAAAATAGATTTGGAACAAAAACGCAAACAAACGCGTTTTTGTTATTTTTTTGTTCCCTAGAACAAAAAAAAACATAAATTGTGTTCATAAACAAAAGAAAAGAACACAACCATGCATGCCCTTAATGTAATACTCAACCAAACAAAGCAGTAAATAAATTGCTAGAGGCAAAACCTTATGTCTCAAGGAAAGCATGACATCATTCTGATAATACCCAAGGTTGTGTTTGGTGGTCTAGTTTTGAGTTCGGATAGGATATTAAATTATCTTATTCGGTGTTCGGTGATGTTCTTCGGACCAAATAAACCTGAATATAGCCAAATAAAATGCTAGATAAGAAATCTAATGTGGGGGGTGAGATACACTTGGATTGGACATAAAATGGTAAAAATTAATTTAACAATTCCCATGAACTAGAAAAATCCTACCTTAGACGAGACTCATTATTATTGGCGTTTCTCATCGGTGGCACCCCCACCAACACTCTAGCGTCCATCTGTTGTGACAATCTCTCATTCCGGCATCCTCAAATATCCTCCTCAGTGCTTTTACTCGCAGTTCATTTGGAAGGTTAGGGCTCACCACCTCATTTGTAACTCCCTCTCTTTGTCAATAAGTTTTCCAGCTTTTCCACCATTACCGAATCATCTCTTGATTCCTCTCTCTACTTTATATTTGATTACTCATTCTCGACCTCCATTGTTCCATGATCTCTCTAGTGGTCAACTCTGAATCAGGCGTTCGTAAGGTGTTCAATGGAACGCCAAAGAGAGATCCTCCTTGCTTTAATTCGGAATTTTGCTTGAGGTCATGTTTGTTAAAAGTCATCAAGCTCCTATGGTCCATGGTTGAGAGGGTTTGAGTTATCATATATGCGAGAAGCCAATCAGAGACGAGATATTCAAAGATTTTCAACAATAAGGATTTTAAAGAATTTGTAGTTCTATCTAAAGGTTATCAATTTTCAAAGATTCCAATTCCTATCTTAAGTTACACCAAACAACTAATGTGATATTTCTATAATCCATAGAATATTTGGAGGATTTCAAATACCCTTTATCTTATCCTATCACAATTCAAATCCAAATGACCAAACACAGCTCAAGTGTTCTACGAGATATTAGCTAAAAATATGCATGACCTAAACATGATTCTAAATGCAATGACAATCAATTATTTTGGATTTTCCTATTTGACAAAAGATTAAACTATATGCAATGCATGAGATGCAACTTAATTCTAGGTTTTGTTTATGTGATGTAAATCTAACTAATAACGTGTGACATGAATTATCTAAATGCAATTTATATGCAACGTACTTCTAATATGAGAGGTGTCGCGGCCTACCCCTCAAGGGGAGGGAACAGGTTTAAGGGTATTGTCTAAAGGACGGACCTAAGGCCCATGATTAGGCGCAGGCTCTCCTAAGCCCATACCCCGCATGACATTGGGATATTCTTAAAAATTTTGCAAAAATGAGTCGACACTAGCCTATTGGGGTCAGCTAGAAACCAAGTAAGGCATATGAGTGTACATCGCTTCCTACGCAACCAGAGAATCTAGGGTCGGGGACTTTATTACGCTAATTGATCAATTAGTGCCATTTCGGTACCTAATCTTATTCATTTTAAAAGAAAATATTTTTATCAGGCAATTTGGATTGATTTTACACACATCCAATAACATGTGAGGTGATCATGTGGGTACACAATCATTAAAGTAATAGTCATAGCTACTAAGATCCTAATTGTAGTAAAATTAAACACATGCAACTAAAAAATTGCAAACATAATAAAACATGTAAATTAAACATGCAATATAATCAATATACTAGCAAATAAAAGCCTAATTACACTAAGAAAGCAAGATATGACAATTCATAACCAAACCCTACATTTTTTTAAATTTCGAAATGTTTTTAATTTTTTTAAAAAAGTATTTTATATTTATTTTTTGAAATATTTTTAATTTAAAAAATATATATTTTAAAAATATTATTTAATATTATAATATATTAAAATGACCCGAGCCGGATCCCCAGGTTGGGTCTGACCTAGTTCGGTGAAAAGGGCTCGGGATTGGGCTAGGCGACCCAAGCCAGCAGAAACCGGTCGGGCTGGGCCTGATGTGCAGGCCCAATCCAGTCTAATTTTTTTTAAATAGAGCCCACATGCAAAAAAGCCCAAGCCCAGCCCTAATAAACCCAGCTCGAATTGTTCAAAACTCTACCCAATTCGCAACTCGTGCTCGACCCGGCCACAACCCGATTCGCAACCTTCTTCCCCTGGGCTTCTTTGCGTCACCGAAGGAGGACGTTTGGGATGCTGGCGGCGCGGTGGGCGGCAGACGATGGCAGCAACAGCAAGAACGGCAGCGCGGCAGGGTGGGGCTTGTTGGCAACACTCATGGGTTCTGCAAGTGGAGGCACGGCGGAGCAGAGGCAGAGGCGCGGTGGCCGGACTTGGATCCGCTTGCGTCGAGGGCGGCTTCGGTGGTGACGCAAGCTCGCAGGTGCAGCGGTGGCTTGACGACCGGTTCTGGCGTCGCGGGAGGGTGCTCGTGCAAAGGTGCTACTGTGACGGCAGTCCGGCAGAGGGGAGCGGCAGACTAGCAGCGGTGGTGGCGGAGGTGCAAGCGTAGGCATCGGCACTCGCAGGTCGCTGGCAAAGCGGCGAAGCGGCGGTGCGAGCTCGCGGGTGAGGAGAGCCCTGGCGGTGGCGCGGCAAGAGCAGTAGAGGCCGCGTCGGCCCCTCTCTCTCTCTGCCTCTTTTCTCTCTATTCTCTCTTGGTCTCCCTCCTGCCCCCTGTTCTCTCGAGCTCTCCCCCCAAGCTCCCTTTTTGTGTTGCCCCTGTCTCCCTTTTTTTTTTTTTTTGTTTGTTGTTTGTTTTTTTGTTTTTTTGTTTTTAGTGACTAATTCCTAATTTTGTATGCGATTGAGTCATAAATAGAATAGTAAAATTTAGGTATCAATAAGAGGCAAAAAATTTGAGAATTAATCTAATATATGTCAAGTTAAACATGCAGTCACTCAATGATATTAATGTCATGACATGACATTAATGACAATAACACTACAAAGATGACATGGCAACGATTAGGTGGCAATGGCAATACTACTTCTATAGGAAACATGTGTCTTATCTTCTTTTTTTTTTGTGATTTTTTTAAAAGATAAAATAGGAAACTACTTAAAATATGTGATCACCTAACTTAAATTAGAAAATAGTTTAGATTAAATCATAATCTAAATTAATTAATTTCCTAATGAAGTATATAGTTCCTGAATATGCAGTTATGAAACTAATGTGAATGCACTCTATTCTAAATATAATATAATTTTTGGATTTCCCAAAATAGGAAAGTTTCCAAAAATTTAGTAATATGCAATATATAAACCTGCATTATTAGATGTTGACTACATTTAAAATATGAAACAAGGTTAATCGTGGATCCGATCTCATTTCTTAAAGATCGAAACCTCAATCATCAAGTATATGATTCAATGTACCAAACTACAGAACTTTTTAGTCGCAAGATGCCTACATAAGACTAATTACTATTTAATTTGAATGCAATTTATGCAAGCTTAATTTCTATTTAATGAAAATGCTTCTAATGTGCAATTCAATAATATATATTTTTTGTTAGGCGTCCCTAATATTTTTATGCAATGAATGCTTAAATTGGTCGTCAAAATTCATGTGTCAACACGTAAATTAGCAATTATAATATAATTGTTGATGGATAGATTGGCAGAAGGACAAACGCTGGGAGATTAATGTGCATATGTTAGAAAGTCCAATTCAAAATTTTAATATCGGGATGCGGAAAAACATGATCCGAACCATGAAATAACCGCCAAAAGAGAAAAAGAAGTCGATTGAAAAATGATAAACAGCAGAGATATCCAAATTGGGTGTCTTGTTGGGATTAGCTCATTAGCAGGCCTTTTTGTCCAGGCGGATGGTTGGGCTCTATGGGTGGGCCGACATGAAGCCCAAGCCCACCTTCTCTACTTTAAAAATGACTCGGAGGCAAACTCGGGATCCAATTTTTCTGCCTTTCGTACAGGAGCGGAATCCCGTCGATTCCCCGGTCCGACGGGATGGCAAGGGAGGGAGACCAAGAGAAGCAGGAATTCCTGAAAGAATTCGGGGATGGCTATGGCTATCCCAACGGCCCCAAGTCCGTCGATCAGATTCGAGCCTCCGAGTTCAATCGCTTGGATGATGGTCTCGTCTACTTGGATCACGCCGGCGCGACGCTCTACTCCGAGCTGCAGATGGAAGCGGTGTTCCGACAGCTGACCACCAACGTTTATGGAAATCCTCGTATCCCTCTCTCTCTGCGCTGATTCCCCGCATGTGCTTTTTTGCATCTTTCAATGCCCTCCTCCGGATTCTTTTCTTTCTTTCTTTCTTTCTTTGGCTTTTTTTCTTCACTTCTTTTGCCTTCCCACATGAGCCTCACGAGTTGGTCTGTTATGCATTGACTTTCTGGCTGGATTGGCTGATGATGAAAATCAAATGGAAAAGCGGTCGCATGCTTGATACGCGGGCATTTAGGATGGTTCAATTCGCGGAAAATCAATGATATGAAAATCATTTTTCTAAAATATTTTCATCGTCCGAAAAAATCCAAAAAAATGTTTAGACACGAATTATTATCGGTAATCAAAACTTTTTTGATTGATTAATTATTTCAAGCGATATAACAAATCATTTTCAAGAAGATGTGTTCTAAATAATTCATTTTTCCTAAAACAAATGGAGTTTTACTTGAAATTCGATTGGTTTGATTCGCCCCATATAGAATGAAGCTATCATTCCTGTAATACTGGTTTTAGGGGAGATAGAGATGGGCAGTGATTCAAAGTAGTTTGAGTAACAACTTCTAATGGGTATTTGGCCTTCTATTTTAGTGATCCGGCAGTTCAAATAACTTCAAGACAACCTTTTCTTCACCTTTTGGAAAGGTGTTGACCACGGAAGCCGAAGTTAGATGAAGTGGCTTTTTAAAGGATTGAGTTTGAATTCATGATAGTGACAGCACTCCCTTTCTACTCTCTGCTGATTAAAGTCTCTTTTCATTTGTACTAAAGTAGTTCTTTAGGTTTTCTTGGTACTTATGGCAATTGAATTTCCAAGAACGGAATTTGCCTTTTATAGGATTTTCTGCCCCGCCTTTGATGTGGAGGGGAAGTCTCTTTGTTTATATATATTAGGTTTGACTGGTATGAGTTCCTTAAGTACAATGTAGATAGCCAAAGTGATTCGAGCATGGCAACAGCTGACATTGTACAAGAAGCTCGGCAACAGGTATTGTATGTTTAGCCAAGCTGCACTTTTGCCTGGCTTGAATGATTTTTGAAGGCTTCTTCACCCAATACTCATGTTGGTTTGTTGTGGAGGATAGGTGCTTGAGTTTTTCAATGCATCTCCTAAACACTATAGATGCATATTCACTTCTGGGGCAACAGCAGCTCTGAAACTGGTTGGAGAATCATTTCCTTGGAGCGATCAAAGCTGTTTCATGTACACGATGGAAAACCATAACAGTGTCCTTGGAATCAGAGAGTATCCTATCATTTTATACTGTTTTCATCTTTACAGCGCTCTGCTACAAAAAACATTCTTTGTTGTTCATACACGAGATTTCCTACATCATAGGCATTTATTGATCTGGTATTGAAATGGGACATAAAAGGAGAAGAGGAGGGGGAGGGGTTGAGGGGAGGCTTATCAAATAAAATCCTGTTATCAACAGAAAATTGTTGGTGCTTCTTTGATATCTTCTGCTATTGATAAGAATTGTGATATTGACGGCCTCAGTAACAGCCTAGTGGTCATGCTTTCTTCTTTTATCTCCTTTTTCTTTTTTCTTTTTTTTGGGGGGTGTTGCAGATCTGGTAACCCACTTTCCACTGTAGAGGCTGTGACTAGGCTATGAAAATATTAGCCTCCTCTATAAAGGCATTCCAGCTCTAGAGGCAGGTGAATGAGTCAGGAAGAAGGTTGACTGTTAGGATGGGATTGGATTCTACTTGAAGCACTCCACTATGAAGTTGAGTCCAGTTTGGATAAGCAGTGAAACTTCTACTGCTGGCAGGCTTTCGAGATAGAGATGCATTACTCCACTTGGAAAGGGCCTTACCTTGTGGGGAAAAAAAAGAAAGGACCTCCTTTTGGCTCCAATTAATATATGCCCATCCTTTGGAGAGAAAAGAAGTGGAGAAATGGAGACATTGCCATTTCTGCTAATCATTTATAAAATTGAGCAATTCTCCAGATGGTGAAATCTTTATCGCTAAGCTATAAAAGCAAGCTCTCAAATATTTATGGTTGGCAGGGATACACAGTCCAATTATCACACTTTCAAAGCTTCTGCTTTTCTTGGCTGCTAGGCAAATTGATGCCCTGCCAAAGTTATTTTTGTGATTTTCTTTTCTTAGTTTAGAGCAGTAGCATTCATTCTTGTGGATTTATTATCTTTCATGTCAGTGGAAATATTTAGTTCATGGTTGTCATGTGGAGCACTAGCATATCTTCTTGTAGATGATTTTTCTGTGATTATGCAGAGCACTAGCATCCATCCGCATGGATGTTTCAGTTTTTATTCTATCAGCCAAAACTTCCAGTGAATATATGATAGACGAGATGATTGACCACAAAGTACTCTTAATATTTTTCTCTGGTATTCACTTGTGGAATTGTGGACTCTGGACTAGGAGGCTTTGGTGGGGTATCAATTATCAATACCTAGGCACCATACAGGGTTATTGCTACATTAACCCTTTCTCCATTTGGCATGTTGTTGCAACTTGGAACCTCAAATTGCACCACAAGATTGAATATGATTGCCACAGATGACAGAATCCAGTTTCGACATGCATGACCTTCATAATCTTTTAGATATGCGTTGGAGAAAGGTGCTGCAGCATATGCAGTAGATATTGAGGACAATGTGCATGGCGGAAGATGTCCGGTGAAGATTTCACAACATCCACTAAAGAGGAGGTTCTTTACAGATGATGAACGTGCAGGTAATTCTGAGTTGAACTGTTATGGCCTGTTTGTTTGGTATTAATCAAAAGCAAACTTTTTGCTTTTCCTGCCAAAATCTAAAATATTATCTAAATTATAAAAATTGCATTTAATCTACATCTTTATAGATTGTGAAAATTTTAGGTGTTTCGAATTGAAAAAAAAATAAAAATCAAAAGTGCAGGAATCCCAAAATTTTGATTAAGTAAAAAGCTAAAAGTAAAAGTCAAACCAGACACGCTCTTAAAACTTGGGGTTGAATTGATGTTTAATTTGTGGGACAAATTTGATAGTGTCCAGACTTCTGTATCCAGGGATTGTTCTGATTGATTTATCCCCAATGAGGTTGATATTTTTCACTAAAGTGAGTTTAGAAAATTTGGAATTCTGCTTGCACTGCTAGTGGAGGGTGATGTGCCCTAGGACTGGATCTTTTTATCATATAGGCATTGTCTGCTCGTGCCTCACTTGTACGGATATGCTTTTCCTATTACTTATCCCTTATTCAATGGGATTTCTTGTGAAAAGAATCACTAAGGATGTGGATGCTCCCTTTTCCTCCATAATATCACCTAGTTCTGGGTCTTTATGCCACTCCTCTGGCTCCTGTTATTTAATAATTTGCAGCCAAAAGTGAGAATTTTTGGTAAAGCTTTTTGTCTTTCATGATTGTGCCTGGGGTAATCGCTACGTTTAGTTAACACTTGACGGTCATTAATGAAGAAGATATTGTACTAACTGCTTCTTTTGAAGCCAAATTATGTGGGTTCCTTCAAGTACAATTTTTGCTTGCCAAGGCATTGTCAGTTTCAGCCTGTATGGCCACTTCTTTGATTTATATTTAGGATTCAATGTGAACTGCAGTTATAAGCAGCTAACCCAGTGGGTGTTTCTAATTTCTTTTGTAGACTATGAATTATTTTTTGTTGTGCGTCTATATGCTGTTTCTGTTTTTAGCAATCAAGCAAGCAGGAATTATTGAGCTATCTGTTGAATAGTTCTTTACTTTGCAGGAGCTGCTTATAGCTTGTTTGCCATGCCTTCAGAATGTAATTTCTCAGGGGTGAGATTCAACCTTGACTTGGTTAGCATTATTAAGGAAGATTCAGAAAGAGTACTGGAAGACTCTCATTTTCACAGGTCTATATGTAAAATCATATTGATCTAACCGTTAGGTTAGCATCATGAGTTCCTTGTGCTCAGTATTCATAATTTATAGATGTATATATATTAATATGTCATCTTACTTCCCTGTTGGTCTCTTGACCTCACCAGATGGAAGATTTTAAGTCAAAACTGTACTATTGGCCTCTTCACAACTGGCTGGGCTTCGCCTCAGTCAGCTTCACTTCCCACAATGTGTTGGATACTAGAAAGAATAAAGAAATGAGTTTTCTGAAGAATGGTTGATTGAATAAGAAGTTTCACTGGTAGAAGTTGAACATGGAGCTCGCATATATATCTAGACTGGTTAGCTGAATCATTGATTTTCTTGTTTATTCTCCTATGCTGCACCAGGGGCAAATGGATGGTTTTGATTGATGCTGCAAAAGGATGTGCTACAAGAAAACTAGATTTATCTAAATGTCCTGCTGATTTTGTTGTCCTATCATTCTATAAGGTACATTTACCAGATCTTGTTGGGCTTTAAAGAGAGAACTTCACTCATCTGATCCCATCCTCTTTCTGTGTCTTCTTCAGTTATTTGGCTATCCAACAGGACTTGGTGCTCTCATAGTCCATGAAAGTAAGTTACTCATGGATTGAAATTATCATGAAGGAATGTCGTTAGAAATTCTTCAATGCAAAACTCAACTTTTGGCTAGACACTATATTCCACCTGTAGTTTGATTTGAGATGAGTCATTTGAATGGGTCTATTCCCTGATATTATCCTTCAATGATTTGAACACCTTGTTTTATATATTGAATCGGTACCTTGAATATATTTTAATAACCTTGAAATTAAGAGTTTTTGGTGAGCTTGTTCTTGTCTTCCACTGAGGAAACACAATTATGTGTGTATTGTGTGGTACATAAGCTGTAGCTGCAGACTTTGATTTCTGGGCCAAATTCCATATATGGGAAGGGGCTGATGCCTCTCCTCCACCATTCTTCAATGTTTGCTAATTTTCTTACTCTCTTCTGGCCGTGTTGCAGCTGCTGCCAAATTGCTGAGGAAGACCTATTTCAGTGGAGGTTTTTATCACTTTCATGTGCATCGTATGTGGCATCAAAGCCTGCACTTTCTGATTGCAAGTTATTTACAGGAACTGTTGCAGCTTCAATGGCTGATGTTGATTTTGTTAGAAGAAGGGAAGGCATTGAGGAGTCCTTAGAAAATGGCACCTTGTCATTTCTAAGCATTTCATCTATTCAGCATGGTTTTAAAGTGCTTAATTCTCTCACTATGGAAGCAATATCAAGGTGAGTGAACATCAATTATCTATTAAGCATCTCTGATCACAATGTGCATCAATTATCATTGGAAGACTTTTTATGCCAATTCAATTACTAAGATGGATCTTCCTTTATTGGTTTTATAGTCCAAAGCAAAGGAATATAATTCCCAGGGTGTAGACAGACTAAAGTTTACACAATCAACATACAAGAAAAAATTCATTCAAATGCTTTTCAAAGACAGCAATTGGCCAGTATCCCTGTTTGACAATTCATTTTTACCTGCCTCATGCTTGTTGGAGATTAAATGACGCCTTTTGGCTTGTAACTATTAATTTTAAAGCATGATACAAGGTGATAAAGCTCTCTTTTTAATTAAAGTTTTCCCATAATCAAGGCCACCATTTCTGCCTGAAACAAAATAAAAGCAACAAAAATGATAAGGATTCAATGATGAGAAACGGTCATTAAAAATTTTCTCAAGGTTAGCATCTTCTTCACTAGGAACATAATGTATATTTAGCTAGTTATCTGACAGAGTGGTGGTTGAGAATTTTAGCATACTTCCTGACATTGATGATCTCTAATTCAAGGTCGGCAATGCATCCAGAATAAAGCTTTTGGTTGTCTCTGCCTTCTGATCATAGAGATCAATACTTACTATCAATTTTATCAAAGAAGGAAAAAATCTAAAATCAGAAAATATAATGAATATCTGGTGTCACATTGCTCCTTAGTTCCCAGCAATACTGCCGATGTGCACCTATCATCTTTATGGTTTCTTTGATATCTTGTTGGAAGGAACCTATGTCGAGATAACTAAACTCTCTCTCTCTCTCTCTCTCTCTCTCTCTCTCTCTCTCTCTCTCTCTCTCTCTGGTTGACTTGTTGTTGCTCCATCAGGCATACAGCATCACTTGCCGCGTACTTGAGGAAGACACTTTCAAACTTGAGGCACAGAAATGGAGATTATGTTTGCATTCTTTATGGAGGTCAAAATTCAATGGTGGGTTTCTCAGCCGAGAGAGATGCAGTGAACTTGATATTATGGATGTATAATCTTCAGATGTTTAGCCTCTTCCTATCCAGACAAAGATGATGACACTTATTATTTTTATTTTTCTTTTGGCCAAGAGCTTATATCTGTTGAGACATGAGTTTTATTCCTAATCCAATTTGATTCTCAAGTTGTGGTTTCTCTAATTTAGCCATTTTGGGCAAGTTCATGGAGAGATGTTTTTCCTTCATCTTTTAGTGATTGAATTGAAAACATACTTGAAAATGCCAACTCTTGATGATTTATAGGTTATGCGGTCATTGAGGCCCACTTTTCTCTTTTCTTTTTTTTTTGGGCATGGATTAACACTGAGAATGTTAGTGAATTTTCTGGTGTTTTTTGCATTTTGGATTACTTGCAGGATATGGGTCCTACTGTGTCATTCAACTTGAAAAGACCAGGTGGCTCTTGGTATGGATACCATGAGGTTGAAAAATTGGCTTCTTTGTCTGGAATTCAACTACGGGTAACATTTTATTTACTTCTTTGATGACGTCCTTCTCTCAAGATGGAAATTTTACTCGTATCGGATGGTCATGTAATAATTAATGTACCTTCTAATCTTACAGAATGGCATTACTGCCTAGTGTCTAGTATTGTCAGTTAAATAAGGTTATTAAAGTACACAGACCAGTTCTACTATGGCTTGTGTAGATGATAAGGTTCAAGTATGTACTCTTAGAGCCTCTGCCCTTATCATTTGCAATAGCATGCCATGATTCTTCTTCTTATTACTGATGCACTTTGTTTGTCTCGGAAGAGATAAATTAAGTCTGTTGTGAGATTTTTCTGTTTTGCCTGAGGTGCTGACATGATGTTTTTACTCTTCCTTTTTGTGTAGACAGGTTGCTTTTGCAATCCCGGTGCATGTGCCAAGTATCTTGGTTTATCTCACGAGGACCTTCTTTCTAACGTGGAGGTACTTCTTCTATGTCTGATATCTGCCTGACACCGTAACTAAGATAGCTTTCCTTTCTGGAAGCCGAGCAGTTAAGAAAGTTGAATTTACTGAATTGTTAGGCTGGCCATGTTTGTTGGGATGATAATGATGTCCTACATGGAAAGCCTACTGGAGCTGTTAGAGTATCCTTTGGTTATATGTCAACATATGAGGATGCGAAGGTACATATGTGTTGCTGTTTATATGTCTAGATTTTCAATTGGGGAAGCTCCACTGTGTTGGAATCTTTGAATTTGTCCTTAATTTAGTCATAACACATTTTTGGCCTAACATCATTCTAATTTTTGGTTCAGAAATTTATTGATTTCATTAAGAAGTCTTTTGTATGTACGCGGAACCAACCTATGAGTTTGTATAAGTCAACAGAACAATCCAACTTTTACAGGGGTGAGGGCATCTCTCTCTCTCTCTCTCTCTCTCTCTCTCTCTCTCTGGCGCGCACGCGCGCGCACGAGTGCATGTGCATAGACACGTATACTGAGTATCTGTTCTTCCATCCATCATTTGTGCACAAGGTTTGTTTTGATGTTGCTTGAGTTTAGCATCTTGACAATGTTGGTCCAATTCAAATTGCTTGGCTCTTGCCACTTATTTTATGACATGAAATTGTTTATTCCTATTTGAAATTAAGATCTTTATAGACTTCTCCTCATGCTTAAAAGTGAAGGTTCCTTTTTTCATGCTTTGCACCTTTTGTTCATAAACAATGAAGGAATATCTGCATGTTGTCCTGATTCAATGAAATTGTTTATTTATATGTTTAAACTTTTATAGAAAACTATGAGGAAAGTTCTAAAATTAGTTGAAAAAACAATTGTATGACTTTCATTGGTAATCTGATGCATTGGCAACCATTTTTTGTCTCGAGGACAGAAGCATGAAGATGTCTTTTCGAGTCGTAGGGGAGTCATTGATCAGTGTTATTCAATATATATTGTGAAATTTTAGATGGAGAGAAATTGTTATTCTCATTCATATCTTCTGGTGCTTTACAATGTTGTATTTATAGGCTAATACACAGATAAATCCTAGCAAACAAAAATAAAGGAAAGAAAGCCTAAAAAAGGAGAAGCTAAAATCCCATGATTTGTGGGTTAACAGCTATAATCCCATGATTTGTGAGATTTAATCATAATCAAATCAGAATAAAAAACCTCCTAAAAAATCCTATGTATTTACAGCCATATAATCTGTCTATTTACAGCTCAACACTCCCCCTCAAGCTGGTGAATGAATATCTTCCATTCCCAGCCTGGAAATTAGCTCATGAAAACTTCCACCATTAAGCCCTTTGATCAAGACATTCGCCACTTGCTATCCTGAAGGAACATAAGACAAACAAATCAATTCTTCTTCAAGTTTCTCTTTGATGAAGTGCCTATCAATCTCAATATGTTTCGTCCTATCATATTGCATAAGATTATGAGCAATATTAATTGCAGACTTATTGTCACAAAATAACTTCATAGGACTCTGCCACTCAACCTTCAAGTCATCAAGAATGATCTTGATCCATAATAACTCACATATTCCTTGAGCCGCTGCCCTAAATTCAAATTTTGCACTTGATCTTGCCACCACATTCTGTTTTTTACTCCTCCAAGTTACCGAATTACCTCCAAGGAAGGTACAATAATCAATTGTAGACCTCCTGTCAACCATTGAGCCTACATAATCCGCATCTATATAAGCCTCGAGCTTGAGATCTAGGCTCCTCTTGAAAAGTATTCATTTTCCTGGACTACCTTTTAAGTAGTGTCGGACTCGATGAATAGCCTGCAGATGTGATTCCTTTGGATTATGAATGAATTGACTAATTAAGCTGACGGCATAAGAGATATCTAGTCGGGTAGGAGTAAGGTAAATTAACTTTCTCACCAATCACTGATACATTTCTCAATCTACTGTTGCCTCCTCTTTAACTTCTATTAGCCTCTGGTTCGGCTCAATTGGAGTATCTATTGGTTTGCAACCAAGCTTCCCAGTTTCTTCCAAAAGATACGTCACATACTTTCATTGTGAAATAAAGACCCCTTGCTTGGAATACAAAACCTCAATTCCCAGAAAATACCGTAGCTTCCTTAACTTCTTTATTTCAAATTCCTTAATCAAGCACTGTTTCAGCCGCTGTTTTCCTCACTTTTATCATTGCTTGTGACTATTATGTCATCAACATACACCAACAATGCTATAATTCCCCTCATGTCCGAGTGTTTTGTGAACATTGTATGATCTCTCTGGCTTTGTTTATACCCAGATGCCTTCATGACTCTAGCAAACCGTCTAAACTAGGCTCTAGGTAGTTGCTTGAGCCCGTATAATGCTTTCTTAAGTCCACAAACCTTTTCTGTTGTTTCCTTTCCTTTAAAACTAGGTGGGACGCTTATATAGATTTCCTCTTCCAAATCTCCGTGTAAAAACATTTTTTACATCATACTGTTGAAGTTCCCAATCAAAACGAGTAGCTAAAGACAATCAAATTCTTACAGTATTCATTTTAGCCACTGGTGCAAATGTCTCTTGGTAATCTACTCCATATGTTTGAGTGTAACCCTTCACAACCAATCTTGCCTTGTATCTCTCCAGAGAGCCATCTACCTTGTACTTTACAGTGCATACCCACTTGCAACCAACTAAATTTTTCCCCTTTGGCCTGTCAACAATTTCCCATGTTTTATTTTTTTCGAATGCTTCCATCTCTTCTTTCATGGCATTTCTTCATTCCTCTTTTGACAGTGCTTCAGACAAAGTGTTAGGGACAGCAATTGTGTTTAAACTCATAATGAAGTTTTTTGCATGATGATAATAACCTATTAAGGGATACATAATTTGATAGTGGATATACCGATTTCTTGGTGCATTCTCTAGTCCCTTTTCTGACAGCAATAGGTAAATTAAGATTACCTCTCAGGTGTATCACTAAGCTATTCATTCAAAAGAGATTCAAAACTTACTGTGCTTTCATTGACAGTACCCGGAGTGGTATTTTGGACTTTCTCTTGTGTTGGAACAGCTGTCCTCCTTGAATACACCTGAGAAAATCTCTTGGAATCATGAATATGAGTTGGACTAGTGGAAATAGAAACAGAGACAGGTTAGTGTGTGGGAGATTGTGGTGGACAAGAGACAGGATTCAAGATAGATTCATGAGAGTTTTGATTCTTAGGGACATTGGACGATAAATCTAAGTTATCAATGACACCAAGATCCTTATCTTCCATGACTGAAAAATCCCCCTGAATATAAGATTGTGAAAAATAGTGTTTATTTTCAACAAAAGTGACATATGCAGAGATAGAAGTTTTTAGAAGGAGGATGGTAACATTTATAGCCTTTTTGTGTTTGTGAGTAACCAAGAAACACACATTTGATTGCACAGGGATCTAATTTTCTCGTTGATGATGATGGATGTGGACATAGGAAGTGCAACCAAAAACTCGAGGTGTAAGACCATTAGATGTACGAAGGTGAGGATAGAATTGAGAAAGAACTTCCATAGGAGTCTTGTGGTCTAATGTATGTGAGGGTAGTCTATTGATCATGTATGTAGCTGTAAGAACAACTTCTCCCCAATATGCTTTAGGAACTTGTCCGTGAAACAACAAGGCACGAGTTGTGTTAAGAAGATGGCCATTTTTCTTTTCAGCAACCCCGTTTTGTTGTGGTGTATTCACACAAGATGACTCATGGATAATGCCTTCCTTTTGAAAATAAGGGGACAATACTTGATTGAAGTATTCTCTACCATTATCCGACCAAAACACCTTGATCTTGACCCCAAATTGAGTTTGAATCATGGAATGAAACGAAGGAATAATGCTACTAACATCAGATTTATGTTTGAGTAAGAAAGTTCACGTGATCTTAGAGCAATCATCAATTAGAGTGACAAACCAACGAGCTCCAGAGATATTTGGAATCGTGGAAGGTCCCCAAATGTCACTGTGGATTAAGTCAAAAGGATTAGAAGTATGGTGTTTGCTAATAGGAAATTGTACACGATTATGCTTGGCTAATTCACAAACATCACAATGGAAGTCTTTAATATTTAGATCTTTAAACAAGGATGAAAACATAATACTCAAAACTTGAAAGGACGGATGACCAAAACGAAAATGATGAAGCCAAATTGCTTCTTTATTTGAAATACTAAGAAACGACAAAGATGGATTATTCATGATCCTTCTTGTAGTGAGAGGTGTCTCAAGGTAGTACAGCCCATTTTGTTCCTTAGCAAGTCCAATCCTCCTCTCCGAGTCCTGATTCTAAAAAACACAATAAGATAGGTAAAAAATAGCTTGACAATGAAGATCTTTTGTGAGTTTCTGTATTGAGATAAGACTGGCAGATAGTTTAGGAATATGAAGAACATCTTTAAGGACAAAATTAGGTGTGATAGGAACATTTCCAACCCCTGCAACAGTAGCAAGAGATTCATTTGCCACAATAATCTTCTTATTGCTAGGACAAGGTGTATTAGTACTGAAATGGGATGAGGTGTGAGTCATGTGGTTGGTAGACCCTGAATCAATAACCCAAGAATTACCTGAGAGTGTTAGTGAGCATGCGCCAGAGGGTTTATAAGAGACCCTAACAAACCTGTTAATTTCTCAATTTCTTCACTGCTGAAGGTTGCTTTCTCCTGAACTTCTTCTTGACCAGCTTTCTTAGTTAGGTGGATCCGAGGCCTTGGCTGTGTTGCCCGATTCACCCACTCTCGGCCTGAAGTAGTTGGTCTGCCATTCAATTTCTAACATTGTTCTTTTGTATGTCTGGGCTTCTTGCAGTAGGCACACCACAAGCTGTCTTGATTGTCTTTCCTTGGCAAGTCACCCTTTTCATCAACCTTTCTAGTTGTCAAGGCTGACCCTTCTACAGCTTGCAGTTCTAGCATGATGGATTGACGGCTTTCTTCCGCCCGAATCAAGGAAATTGTTTTTTCCAATGATGGCACTTCCTCCTTGCCAAGTATTTGAATTCTGACTTGGTCAAATTCAGAATTAAACCCAACTAAGAAATCATAGACCCGATCATTTTCAATAAAACTCTTTAGAATGGCCGCATCATCTAGACACCTCATCTGAAATACTTGATAGTGATCGAGTTCTTGCCGTAAGTTCTGCAGAGAATTAGCATACTTGGTAACAGTCTTACCTCTTTGCTTTGTCCCACTGGTTTTCACCTTAATTTCATACACCTGGGCTGCATCACGAGCCTTTGAGTACGTGTTTCAAACGAAATCCCAGATCTCCTTTGCGATTGGTAGAAACATTCAAGTGTCGCTTATGGCTGGTTCCATGGAATTCCATAGCCATGACATGATCATGGAATCAGCCTCATCCCACGCATCAAAATCGTGATCTCCTTTCTTGGGTCCCGTCCCAAGTAAATGGCTGAGTTTTCCTTTCCCCTTCAGATATGGCTTGACAAATTGTGACCACTTGAGGTAGTTCTTCTCATTCAATCTATAGGTTGGCTTGATATTCTGAAAATCACCTGTCATGTGTGTTGAGGCGACCTCCTCAGATTGGTTCATGGTAGGATCTGTGACTATGGGTGTGATTTCAAATGTGGCCATTTTGGAGAGTGAATGTTAAGAAGAGAACAAGGGCAATAGTGCAGCTATGAAGGCTGTGTAAAGAAGAAAGAATTTTTGGAGAATAATAGACAGCAAAGAAAACAGAAAAACTGCAGCAATGAAGGCTGCAATTAAAATCCAGAAATCTATTTCTGGAGAATAATAGACATCAACGAAGGCTGAAAAACGCAGCAATGAAGACTGCAATTTTAAATTCAGGAATCTAGCCTAGAGCTTTGATACCATGTGAAATTTTAGATTGAGAGAAATTGTTATTTCATTCATATCTTCCGGTGCTTTACAATGTTGTATTCATAGGCTAATACACAGATAAATCCTAGCAAACAAAAATAAAGGAAAGAAAGCCTAAAAAAGGAGAAAAGCTAAAATCCCACGATTTGTGGGTTAACAGCTATAATCCCATGATTTGTGGGATTTAATCAGAATCAAATCAGAATCAAAAACCTCCTAAAAAATCCTATGTATTTACAGCCATATAATCTGTCTATTTACAGCTCAACATATATTGTGCCAGTAATTGTGGAAATAGTCTTTGTAAATAAACAAGTAGCCAATTTTTTTTCTTTTTGTAGCTATATGTTTTGACAAGTTATCTTCCCAGCTTGCCTGGTATTTTGTGAACTGCACCTAGTTATATGAGGAATCGTTTGAGGGCTGCTGACACTGCCGTTGCTCTTTCAGTAGCCGTTTTTTTATTCTCTGCAGAATTGCATGTGTTCTCCAAAAGATGGTGCAGCATGGGGTGTTTTGTCTCCAAGAGAATGAGACATTGCATTGATATTTAATGTTGAAGACTTCTTGCACTTTGCAGGCCTTAAAGGAATGCCACAGAATGTTGGAATTCATGTCAAATCCATGATTATCTACCCAATAAAATCATGCACCGGATTCAGTGTTGAGAGCTGGCCTCTTAGCAGTACTGGTGATCTTTTGTTTCTGCTCATGTTTATATATATTGCTAACCAGTTGCATTACTATCTAAATTCTTTGATCCTACAAAAGTTGGTGTAGCTAGGGACGTCTCTTTTGTTAGTAATTAATATTAAGATGCCCTTGCTTACATGGCAACATGATGCTACGGTCACACATGAAACAATTATCTTCTAACCACACTGTAGCTGCTTTGCACTTTAAAGTTTATTTATAACCACAGGGTAGAAGCTACTGCAATTTTCCAGTAGGCCAAAAGAGAAGCTACTTTGAATTTTGAAGTTTATTGATAATTCTTTTATAGGGCAAGTAGGTATGGGAAATTAACTTGAAGAGTTTTAAATCTGTTTTCAGAGGTGGATCATTTTCCGGTTTACAATAATTTTAGTTTCTCTGAAGTCTGGCTTATTTTTTTAAAACAAGCTGCAAATGCTTGACCTTTGGGCATTTTATGATCATGTAGCCTTCCGTTGAACTTATGCCTAGTCAATTTCAGTGCACTTCTCTGTGAAGTTTAAGCTTCATGTAGTGTTTGGAAGAATCATGGAAATAAACTAAAGTAAGATAGTCTCTTGCCTTGTGAACATCGAGCAGGTCTTCTACATGATCGTGAATGGCTTCTCAAAAGCTTGGCTGGTGAAATCCTGACACTGAAGAAGGTAAAGAGTGTCTTCTTCTGCCATTTTGTACTTCAGTAAGTTTCTATGTCATGCATTTCTGATTTTGAACCGAAAATTAGCAGCTTCAGCTAAACCAATTATGTCAGTACAGCTTCAGACAACCACTTCTGTTGTATTGCCACAGGCAGTGCTAAGCCAACCCTTGCCCTGCTTATAGAGTCTTACTGGTGAACATGGTGCATGAGTACTGGTTGGCCTAAAATTGCTAGTCCCCATCCACCACTCTCTCCCCATATTTCTTTTCATGCACCATACTGACATAATTTTGAGAGTAAAACACTTGCTCTTAATAACACAAATCAGGCCAATGCATTAGTTTGCACGGATGAGTGTTAATTTAAAAATCATAGCATCATTATGGAGCTGAACGTGAGTAAGAGCATGACCTTGTGGGAGTTATCTAAAACATCAGTTGCACATTAAGCTTGAAATATAAATAGAAATGAATCTGGGGCAGTTTTGTGCTCACAAATTTCTGCCTTGGTAAAGAATCTTCTTATGTCAATCAATGCGGGAGAATAGGTTCCTACTCCTTCTCCCAACCTAATTTTTTCCTTTTTCCACATTTCTTTATCTTAGCAACAAATGTTTTTATTATCTAGCCATTCATCACACAATATGGAATGCTACACAAGAATGCCACGTGATTCCAGCATGAAGTCTAGTTATATTCATATTTATCGCGTTCAAGTAAGATATATATACATATTTATTTATATACATATTTATTTATTTATTTATTTTTGTGCACTTAAACTAAACTGAAGTTGCTACATAGATAAAATTGAAATGATGTTCTTGTGGGAGTCTTGCTGGCTTGATTGGGTTGCACAAGAGACCCCTCAATGGATTGGACTGACTATAGCCATTTGTAGGTTATGTAGATCTTAATCCTGGGTATCTTCTTTCGGTCTCTAGTGCCTCAATACTTATACCCCAGATTTTTTTGGTATATCGATATGCACAAATGGCAATTTCTGACATCTCACAAAGACATATAGTATACCTCGGTATGTCATGTACAAAACCAGGTCCTTGTCAATTATATTGTAAGCTCACTTGATAAAATTATTAACAAGTTCGAGTTAACTTTAAAATTCGAAATAGATAAATGTAAATGGTAACTGAAGATAGCTAGATTTATTGTCATGTATATTACAAGATATATAAATTGTTCATTTACGCTACAGTCAATCATCCAAATAATCTACGTATCTCCATGCATATGAATTGATGAGGCAGTTTACTTCCAACATGAAAAGTAAATTATCGGCTACATTTGATACATGAAGTTTCAATTATATACTCTTTGAAAATGTTAAATTGTGTCTCAAAATTATAATGCATTTTTAAGCTCACCTGACTGAATAGAGACAAAAAGAAAATATATATCTTCCACATGCTCTTCCTTAGTCTCATGTAATATCTCAACAAAAAGAAAATATGAATATGCAAATTCTTTATACTGTCTATTATCTTAAAATATCCTTTATGTTTCTTTGCTAAGAGATTATTCTTGTGTAAGTGAACTTTTAAGTCTAAGGAAATTTAGTTAAAATAATTGCATGTTTTCTCATTGTACCGAAGAAACAGGTTAATAACTAGTAGTCTATGAGACCCTTTATTCATATAAACTTACGATAGCGCAGTGGAACTTTAATTTTGGTTTTTATCAAAATAATCAGAATCCATTCTTTATTGTTCATTTTGTAGGTTCCTGAATTGTGCTCTATAAGTGCTTCTATTGACCTCAATCAGGCGCTTTTAATTGTGAAGTCACCGCATTGCAAAGAGAAGCTGGTGATCAATATTAAGTCAGATTTATATCATCACACAGAAGAAGAGATTGGTTTGCATGCACAAAGGTGCAAAATCTACTGAACCATGACGTAGCTGGGAAAAATTGCGTATAAGCTGAGACCATAATTTTTGCTTACTGTTAACTTTCATCTATTATTTACAATACAATTAGTATCAGAAAGGGGCCTAATTTCACAGAAGCATGTTAGACTGTTCTCTTCTTCCATATGTCATCCTAAAGTTATCTAACTATACTCTTGTCTTGATAATTATGAACACCATGAGCTGACATTAACTTTTTAATCAAGGTATGTAGTGCACAGTTATGATGAAGACGTCAATACATGGTTTAGCAATGCCACTGGGCGACCATGCATCTTACTACGGAGTTCTTTCTGCGATAATTATGTCTGCTTCAAGAGGGAAAATAGTGTGGACATGTGCCGAGATGTGAAGAGTCGGTTGAATTTTGCCAATGAAGCTCAGTTCCTGTTAATCTCGGAGGAGAGCGTGTCCGATCTTGATGGCAGAGTGAAGTCAAGTACAGTCTACGTTATCTCTCAAATCCTTTCTTTTTCTGACATTTGTGATCGTGTACTGCATATATAGACAATTTCTGTCTGAATAAAACTTTCCTGGAATGCTTTATAGATGGACCTTGGGTATTGTTGAAGATCATAAACAATAATATTGAAGTTTAGATGGCTAGAGTAACAGATTGTAGGTGGGTAGAGCGATGGAATTCCTGTTGTGCATGTAAATGTTATTCATAAGTTTGCAATACTAGTTAATTATTTGTTTATGAATTTTGTTGGGGGTAACCTTTTCCATTAAATGGACAGCATTTGAAGTAATCCAGGTTCTCATTTCCTGCATGCTTATATGACTGGAATGGCGTATTATTGATCTGTGTCAAGAATACCATTTGATTATCAGTTGTTGGTGTCAACAGATGCAAAAAATGTTTCTCAGGGAGCATCACTGAACATAAGCTCAAACAGATTCCGGCCTAACCTCGTCGTTGCGGGTGCGGAGCCTTATGCTGAAGATACCTGGAAAAATCTTAGGATTGGGGGGATATTTTTCACCGTAAGTTTTTGGCTCATTTATCAGAACGAATCTCTTTTATTTTGAGGTAGACAGCAATTCAGTCCGTTCTTGCTGTGATTGTCCCCTCTCTTCAGTCGTTAGGTGGGTGCAATCGTTGCCAAGCGATCAACTTAATTAATGAGGGAGGAAGAATTCTTAAATCAAAAGAACCATTGGGCACTTTAGCATCGTACAGGAGAGTGAAGGTAAGGCATATAGTCAAATCCTCATCCTCTATTTTTTAAGAAAATTGCATCGCAGTTTCATCTTGCGTCAAGTTTTCGTTTTCGCAGGGAAAGATTCTGTTCGGTATACTTCTGAGATGCGAGAGTGTTGATGAAATCGAGCTGGGAAAGGATCTGTGGCTTCGAGTGGGAGATGAAGTGCATCCAGATGAAAATTTGAATGGACGGCAGCCCCCCAAGCTCCCACCTCTGAGCGACAGATGATGTAAAGATGGAGATGTGACTCTGAGATTCTTATAGTGAATAATTCGACAAGTTCTTTTTGGAATTTCTATGCATGCAATTCCCTCCGCACCACAGGATGTTCTCATAATCTTTTGTATAGAAATTTTGATACAGTTTCGTATTTTTTTTTTTTAAATCTTCTTTTAGACCCTTGGAATAATTTTTAGGTTGGGCAAACCAAATAGAATAATGACCTTGGGATGTACCAAGTCCGAAACCAGGTGGGCTGGGTTTTGTCCCATAATCCCCCACTATTATTATACACCTAATGATATGTCATATCTGTGCACTTTTTATTTCATTCGGATTTTTTTAAGCAGAAGAAATCTTCTACGTCATAGAAAGATATATCTTTTAATACAATCCTTATACGACAAGTGGGTCTTTTTATTGCATAACTTTGTCCTCGTAACTTTGTCCTCAAGGTCGAGGTTAGCTTTTCGTGTGAATCACGTTTGAATAATCAAAATCCGGAGCAGAATGCACTCTACTGTTGGTTAATTTGAGTGATTTGTTTGGGTTGCATTGCGTGAGATTGGCCAGTATGTAACTCCCATCCCAATAGTCAGACACAGCAGTTTAGGTTTCAGCTCTCAGGTTGCACTAATAGCATATGCTTATTCGGCATATCATATTTCCCTTGACACTGGACCATCAGTAATGTCATGCCTTCCATATGACATCTTTATTGCCTTAAGATTAAACCTTCCGTGCTATATATCTTCCATATAAATTCTCCTCCCAGTTTGCTTCTTTCTTTTTCCTCTCTCAAACGAGGTCGGTTTTACGTGCTCAGAGTTGATGAATTAGGGTGCGTTTGTTTGTGTTTACATTTTTTTTTGTTTAACATAAATAGAAAAAACTATTTCATTCCTAAGCAGTTTTTAACAAAAAAAATGAGCGTTTGGTAAACTTGTTTAAAATAAAAAAGAACAGAAATATGTTTGGTAAATTTTGTTCTTTTTTTATTTCTTTTAATTTTTTAATGTTTTTTTTTTATTTTTCATTATTTTTCTTTCTTTTTATTTTTTATTTTTTTCTTGCTTTGGCCGGTCGTCGGCCTCGGCCATGGCCGGCGACCGGCCGACGAGGGCGGCGGCCTCGCCCGACCACCGGCGAGGCTCGCCGCCCCGCCGTGGTTGGGCGAGGCTCGGCCTCGCCTTGGCCGGGCGAGCTCGGGCTCGCCCGGATCCGGCGAGGCCGAGCCTCACCGTGTGGCCGGGCGAGCTCGGCCTCGCCGGTGGGCGGGCGAGCTCGGCCTCGCCGGAGCCGGGCGAGCCCGAGCTCGCCCGAGCTCGCCTCGCCGGTGGCTAGGCGAGGCCGCCGGCCCTCGTCGGCCGGTCGCCGGCCATGGCCGAGGCCGGTGACCGGCCAAAGCAAGAAGAAGAAGAAAAGAAGAAAAAAAAAGAAAGAAAATAGAAGTGTTTCTTTGTTTTGTTTGGAAACAAAACAACTTTTTTGTTTTTTGTTTACATTCTTTTTTTTTGTCCCGAGAACAAAAGAACGATTTGGAACAAAAACTCAACCAAACGCGTTTACATTCTTTTTTGTTCCCGGGAACAAAAAAAACAAAAAAGTGTTCGGAACAAAAAAAAAAACACAAACAAACAGAGCCTTAGTTAACGGTGGACATAAGCATGTATTACTTCGAGCTATCTATTTTGACCTGGTCTTTATGGTTCATTACTATTATTATTTCTAGGCACACGAGATTATTTCCAAGAATTCATGACATTGTCATATCTAATGATTCAAATTAGTAAAATTGCAATTACTTGATTAAGCTCGTGAGCTACTCAACATTAGCATTTTCAAGCTTGGGCTAGATTCAATTGAATACTCAAACTCGACTTGAAATTGAAAAGAATCTATCCAAGTTGATAAAGTTCACAAATAACTTGACTCTGACTCGTAAGTAGCTCGACTTGCCTACTTCCTAATGGAGTTCGTAGGTTACCTACGTCTTACTTTTTTAGGTTGGAGTAACTCGAGAAAGGAAAGTAATTTTTAAGACTATTTGTTTCGTGGAAATTTTTTTTTTATCAAGGAGTCTCGTCATTTCCCGCATTTGGATTATTTAGAAAAATAAGTCGACAGAAAACCTATACCAAAATTCAAGAAAATAAATTTCCATTTTAAAAATAAAAAATCACTTTCCAAAATATGATTAAACATTGGTAATTGGCATGGAACCTCAATGCCAAAATCAAGGCCTCGATGGCCAAGCTCGGTCTCTCGAGGCCACAGATGAGATAACAATGCCCGTGCCCAACTCCCCGATGGCTATGCCTAGGTGCTTAGCCCCAACACCTGAGCTAGGGCTTGGGGATCCCGTCGGCTGAGCGCAAGTCCCTTGAAGCTAGGGCCTTATGACTACTGCCTTAGCCATGGTCCGCAACACTTAGGTCTAGGACTTGGAGGCTAGGCCCCAGGTTCCTTGAGGCACACCCAAGACCTTAGCACCTGTGCCTTGGTCTTCGGCGGTTGTGCCCAAGCTCCGAGACCTTGTCCTAGTGGCTAGATCCAAGACCTCCACTCGGGCTTGAGTATCCCAAGGCTAGGCACAAGACCTAAGCACTCAAGCTCAAGTTCCATACAAGGAAAAAAAAAATTGTCTACATTTAATTAATATTTTTATTTTATGTAAATCCAATTTGATAAAATTTTATTCAAAATATGATGATATAGTACAGGTAACATACTTATCACACGAATATCGCATGTCTCTTTAGGAAAATAATAGCAAGTTTTCCTGTGCAAATGATGGAAAAAAATTTCCAGGAGATTTCAATGGAACACCGAAAAATACTACCACTTTCTACGAAAATGACTTAATGAAAGATATCTTCCAAAAATGTCAAAAAAAATTCCATGAAACATGGGGAGCATAAGATGGGAGGCTTTTGCTTCTTCTTTTGCCCAGCCGTTACTCCTCTTCTGACTATTTTACAATAGGCCGGCATTTTCCATTCTTCCACGTCTCAAATAAGTTTTATTTAGCTAAATACCGAATTGAGGACTTGTTTAAACTGGGAAAGATCTGACTGGCTACCTTCTCTCAGATTTGTGGAATCGTAATACAATAGAGGATGGGGATGCCTAGTCAGCATATCAAGTTGAAACGCATGCTGACTTTTAAACCAACCAGACCAGAAGCCTGGGTCAAAGACTCGAAGCCAGTCTCCCAACCCCGGCAACAGAGATGGCAAAACGGTAAAGAGTAGCTAACCTTCTGCTTACTTTGTCTTGCGCTACTTTAACTTGCAAAGCGGTCGTCGTTTCAACGAATTGGAAGATTCAAAGAGCTGTGTCATGTTGGACTGAGAACCTTGACCCTCGACCTTTTCATCTTATCTTTCTATCTTCTGGCCTCTCTTTTTCCTGTACGGTTGACCGGACCGGTTCTTGGTTCTCGAGTTTGGGAAGTTGATTCTTCCGGGTCTTCTCCATTCCATCCCCATCTCACATAAATAAACAATTGTTGTCTTTGTCTGCTGCTGAGCACAATAGTAAACAATTGGCGATATATGGAAACTATCAAACACAGCCTTTCATGGATTTTCAATGTTCGCGGTCCTTAGTTCTTTCAGAGTACTAATGTAATTTTATATTTTGAGGTCAGCGCGTAGAAAATTGTTTTCCCTTTTCTTGGTCGCCTGCCTAATTTGTTCAAGGAAAAAAAAAAAGAAATCGTCTCGGGGCACATTGGAGTACAAAGTTAAACAACAGAGAAACCAGCCATTTGAAATGTCAATCTCCTAGCCCATACGGCTCTCGCATTTCAATGAATATAATTTCCCGAGTCACTCTCAGGAGCTTGCGCCATCGAGCCAATTTGCATGCATATGATAGATGTGATATCCTCCAATTTACATGCATCCAATACGTGTGAAACCCGCGGTATGTCATAATCACGTCACACATCGAGTGCGTTTGGTTCAGTAATTTGAAAGTCTACTAAAAAAATACAAAGCAGTTTAACATAAAGGACTTTAGGCAAATGTAAAGGCCGTTAGTAAATTATGCTTCGAGAAGCAATTTTGAGAGAAATGCCGTTTGGTAGAAAACACATTTGAAAAGTCATTTGAGTGATTACTATTAGTTTTTTTTTTTTAATTTTATCTGTTTAAAATTGAAAAAAATAATGTATGCAACTTTTTAAATATAATTTTGACAATAATACTAAAAAAATCAAATACATATATAATTTTTTTTTTAAAAAGACCAAACCCTTCATTGGAATTTTTTAATTTTTATTTAAATAAAAGTGAAAAATTAATTTATGCAACTTTTTAAATATAAATTTTGACGATAATGCTAAAAAAATCAAATACATATATATATATATATAATTTTTTTATTAAAAAAAAAAGACCAAAACCTTCATTGGAATTTTTTAGTTTTTATTTGTTTAAAATTGAAAAAAATGTATACAACTTTTTAAAAACAAAATTTGACAATAATGCTAAAAAGATCAAATATATAAATAATTTTTTAAATAGACTAAAATATATTTAATTTTTTTAGTGTTTATATATACTTGATTTTTTTAGCATTATTTTGGCATTTAAAAAAATAATAACAAGGGCAAAATCAGAAATTTAAAAAATGAGTGAGAATAGTTTTGGAAGAAAAAATAAGTTTCAGTGGCTAAATATTGAAAGCTCAATGCTAGTCCCTACTAGCATTGGGCTTTCACCTTTCCCAATACTGACTTTTATTTAAAAGCTACTTCAAAATCGTTGCCAAACGATTTAATATTTCCTTAATGGGCTTTGGAGACTGAAAGCCCATTAGAAATGTTGAACCAAACGCACCCACAATGGTCTTGTAGGCTTATCAATCGGGGGTCCACCTTCAAATTTTAATGGGAAAATTTCAAAAGAAGACCCAAAGTGCCCTTATTTTCTCAAATAAGAGCTCAAAGTAGATTTTATTCCAAATAAGGACCTGAAATGGCTTTGGTTGTTTCAAATAAGGGTTTGAAATGGCTTCGATTGTTTCAAAATAAGGACCCGACCGCACCAATTGTTGACCAGCTAAATTTTTTGACCGGTCAAGGGTATTTTCATCATTTGGCATTTTCCCTTTTTTTTTCCTTTTCTTTTTCTGGTTCTTCTTCTTCCTCTTTGTCAATGGCTACTGGCCATCAGCGATGCGAGGGTCGCCTTCGTTGGTGAGGGCCATCCACGCTAGCCATAGGCGAGGGATGGCGTCGCTTGGGCATGGTGACCCTCACCCAAGGGCCATCTACGAGGTCGACCCTTGCTAGCTACTAGTAAGGATCGGCGTGGGTGGCCCTTGCCGGCGAGGGCGACCCTCGCCCAGCCCTTTGTGGGCATTGCCGATGGTCGGCCGACCACTGGCGAAGAGGAAGAAGAATAACAAAAAAAAAAAAAAGAGGAAAGAAAAAAAGGCGGAAAATGGCAAAAGACGAAAATATCCTTGATCGCCGAAAAGTCAGGTCCTTATTTGAAACAAACATAACCATTTTAGGTCATCATTTGAAACAACATCCACTTTAGGCCCTTATTTGAGAAAGTGATGGCACTTCGGGTCCCTATTTGAAATAATGTTCATTTCGAACCCTTATTTGAGAAAAAGATGGCACTTTGGGTCCTATTTTGGAATTTTCCCAATTTTAATAGAGGGGGCGATAGTAAAGTATATCTCATTTTCCATATTTAACCATAAAAAGGCTCTGCTTTCTTATTTGGACTCGTCCTCATCCCCGTTTGCGTGGACTTGTCTACTCACCATCGTTCATGTCGACCTTAACATTACGTCGATATCCGAATATACATATTCACCAAATATCCTCACTTTTGGACCATGCTATCGCTTTACCTCATCTCTTCATTGCCACTTCAATTACTTCAGAAATTCAAATGCGTCTTTCAATACGTCAAATTTAAGAAGACAGAAGTACGGACGACAAATGCAATGGAATAAGCTTTATTTTTCAATTTTTATTCTGTCCATCGTTGGTAAAGATAATATGGGAACGCACCTTCATTTTTTTTGGAGGCGCCACGGTTTCAGGCTTGTCGACGGGAGGAGGAGGGCAGCGGCTGGCCAATTGGCGGAGAGGAAAAAGAGAGCCAAGGAAAATTAGGGTTTAGGAGTTCTTTTTTTGTCAACCATTGATCCGATTCTGTGCTTATATCTCGGCTTTTGTCTTGAACAATGTCCCGATGCAGAGATAAATAATGTTACGAATGTCTTGCATGTTGAAAAAATGACGAGGAGAAGACTCGGGGCATGCCGTGAAGCAAAAGAGAACTTCTTGTAGATTGTGACGTTGATGAAAGGGACGCTCTCCATTTAATTACTTCTAGATCAAGGGAAGGAAACCTTAAGAGACGCATATACAAGTCAGAGACCTGACCTTAACCGTTTCATAAGGTTTTGCAGGTTTTCCATTCCATTCCATGAACCTCTCAATAACCGATCTCATGCATATCCCTGAATTATCAAAAATAAAAGTAAAAATGGGGAGGCGTGACGAGCCAGGAGGTAAAGTAAGGACTTTAATCCAACCTCATGAATTCCCTGCTTACAAAACAAATCACAGGTGCTTGGAAGGAACCATAGTTAGACGATGATGCCGGGCACACCTCTTTTCAACTTTGGGTGGAGACGAATTGCTTTTGAAGCGGTCAATTGGTGCGGCCGTGGAGCCGGTGTCAGCTGTCAACGAACTAGAACCCTTTGACAATCTCGGATGGAAATTTATGCGGCCAGAAATTTTTCAAGTTCTTCAGGTTATAAGAAGCCAGACTTGCTTCTGCTTCTCATTACTCTTACCATCAATTGCTCCATACCAGAAATCATTCTTAAAAAGCGGGCTGCCCTCTCATGGATTCACAGGGCTAGCTATAGATGGCAGTAAGATAATAATAATTAAAAAAGAAATAAAGAAAAGGAAAACCCAATTCCAACAGATGATACTGCATTTCCGGTGCGTTCCGCATATTGCAACTTGTGGCTTGTCCGGTTGTAGCAATCAAAGACACGTGAATAGGCACATCTTTGAACCCTAAATTTCCCTGTTCCGCAGGGCTATGGACTACGGGAAAAAGAACCATCGTCAACGTCAAAGAGGCAACTTTGATGTGGAAGCCTCGATTGAGCAATCTCAAGATGCCTTAAAAGAGACTCGGGGCTGCCTGTTACATCCTTTGCTTCCTCCTCCGTCAATGCTAAAACCGCTGGAGACATATCGAAATGAATGGCGAGCATCGATCCCTAAACTCTCCATAATTTGCGCCATAGCACCATCGATCCATCCATTCTAAAGTCAAAGAATTACCCGCGTCGCTTAGGGACACACACGCACTGTTTTGACATTTCGTTCCCTTGAATATTGGAGCTCGCACAGCCACCGTCAGTGGCCTGAAAAAGGTATGCTCATCTGGCTTTCCTTGGGACTATCTTTGGGTTGGTCAAATATTGTGCCGAGGACCTTCTGGAAGCCCCCTCCATTTCATACGTGGACAAGCCATTATTTAGAATGAAGATTTCAACGGAGAAGAATTCGTTTGCGTTTGATTTAGTAGTACTTTCAACGCACATGCTACACAGGAACAAGGTTTTACACCCTTTGGTACATGTTTCGAGGTACGTCAGAGGGAGCACAGATCTTAACTTCTTCTTCTTCTTTTTTTTTTTAATTTTGGAATTATAAATGGACGTGAATCGATCTCATTGAGAGAAAATTACCAAAAAATTACCACGTCAGCATTGACCAGACAGCACTTAAATTTGGTCGGATAGACTGAATTGACATAAATACAAAGGGTTTAGAACTGAATCGGCAGAAAAAATTAAACATGAATTAGAAAAATTACAATAGATTTATGGCTATTTTAATAGTTTTTCCATCTCATTTAGATGCACAATCTTTATTATATGGGTGTACTGGAGAGACGGTCTTGACTTTAAATCCACCCCTTATTTCCTGTACATAGTCCAATCAAGTCAATTTTCATCTCTTTGAACAAGAATAGCAAAAAAGAAGGCGTTTTATTAATATTACCCTCGCGACCAGAACAATGTTCTTGTATAGTGTAACACTGGAACGGGCTCGCACATTTTTCGAATCTGCCAACCTTAGAAAAGTGGCACAACTCCGGCTAGGCCACTTCACCCTTTACTACTTTTTCACATGCTATCTATACGAACACAAATCATAAGATCGGACGCGTCGACTACAAAACAACACACGGTGCATCGTGCCGAACGTTTGGGAGTTTCTCTTGATACATTAGTTTGGTGTTTCTTAAGATATGTTTACAAGGAACATTAAAACAATCACTTTATTTATTTCGAGCCCCTGTCTTGATTTATGCATGACCACTGCCATGGATTCAATGAAAGATCATAGGAGTAGCGTATATAATAGTATGTTGTTGGACGTCGTGACGAAAGGTCAATGCCTCGTAAAGAAGGGAACTAAACATTTTAACTGCTCCTTTTAGCTATAACTACTTCATGTGTGATACTACTATATATACACGTATTTCAGTAGGCAACATGCGATTCATCCGTAAGCACCTCGAGCCAAATCTTATATGTGTCAAATATAATGATACTACATAATTTCTTGGCCTTAATCTAACGCAACAACTAGAGCCTAAGTGATGCTGCTAGATGAATAATAACACATGACAGTCTTTCAACTTTCAACGAGCGCAATCAAATAATCTAATGTGTTTTCAAGGGGAAAATATGCAGCCAAGTCTTCTTATTCTTCAACTCACTATTATACCTAACTAGAATTGGTTTGGGAAGAAACTTGAATCACTGTGTAATGGGCCATTTGAATATATTTATTGCTCTTTCTTAACTTCATATGTGAGATTCTTTAAATATACAATGTGGAATTCTTCTTCGGTTGTATCCGTATCTCACCCATGCAACCTATCAGCTTACTTCAAAGACCATTTCTAAACGATTCTGGTAGATGCCCTTGGACGAGGCCCGATTCCAAACTCCCTCCCATTTTATCAGTGGGTGATGACATGCTTCTTTTTAATAATCCGACCAAATTCTCTTCCCACTTATGTAGACCGTTTCTGCGCGTAAATCGTCTAAAGTAAGGGTTGTTCCCAATGCTTTTACTGTCATCTGCGAAAAGCCATTAAATTTTCTACCCTTTCGGGCCCAGCCTTGCCATTATTGGTGGCTTTGACTAGTTCATGTTGTAGTTTGAAGGGACGCTTCAGCTTCTGGGGCCTTTTAAAAATTCGTCTGTGGCTGCCACAGAGGCTCCAAAATTGAAAGACTCGTTCCCACCACTCAATATCTGGCTCAATATTACAAGCAAATAGTCAAACCTCTTGACTTTGACCTTGAAATTAATCACTCTTTCACTAACTTTGCGTTATAAAGAAGCTTCTCCTATTCCTCAGAAGTGCACTCCTAATGGTGATCTCTTCCCTGAAAAAGAGAGAAAACAGCTATAGGGCGAAAAAGGAAAATGACATCATTGGATGCAGCGAACGTGAAGCCAGATGATGAAGTTCCTCTGCCGGGTTTTCGATTTCACCCGACGGATGAAGAGCTGGTGGGGTTTTATCTGCGCAGGAAAGTTGACAAGAAGCCCATGAAGATCGACCATCTCATCAGCCAGATCGATATCTACAAATATGACCCCTGGGATCTCCCAAGTATGACTCTTCTGTTTCTTGCTGGTGATCTTTCAATTCCGACAACACGTGAAGTGAAATCCTGGATCGTTTTCTCGTCTCTATTCTATTAGTTTCTTGATGATTTCATATATTCATCATCTACAGTTTTAAGGTTTTTGCGTGGCTGGTGGACTTAACAGGATAATCTAAGGTTAACTTGCAGACTAATGAAAATATGGTGGATGATAATATACCGTCATGCTGAAGTACTTTGAAAACAGATAGTTTTTTTGCTAAAATACGGAGCTAATAGAGAGAAAAACCCTAATTTTAGTTGAGATGCGGTTCTTGAAGATCACGCACTATTTCCAACCAGATCAACCGTCTCATGAACTTACCAATGGTCAAGAAAGCTATATTGTTTGATTGAACTTTATGTAACTATCTTATACTAGCTGAGTTCCTAAACAAATGTAATCTTTCTTTCATTTGAAGCTCGCAGTTGAAAGTGTTAAGAGATGACTTCATAACCATGAGGCGAGTTTGTATTCTGTAATTTCTACCTGCGATATGTCCTTATTATTCATGATCACCTTTGAATGTTTCTAAGTTTCAAAAAGCCCCCAAAATCAATAGAGATAACAAGTAGTCTAACTGTTGTAGTCTCGAGAGATGTTCAGACAAATAATATAGGTTTTAGCAAATTTTTTGTATTTCTCCGCAATAAATATCCATGCCCTTCGACCAGTTTCAAAGGATGGCTGGGTAAAAAACTAGTGGTATTGTATCCAATAGCCTTTCTGGGGTTATCCATTCTGATAGAAATGATGATGATATATTTCTAGAACAATTACATGATTATATGAGATCTATCTATTCTCACTGAAGTAGATTTTCATTTGTAACAGAAGCAAGTAATACAGGAGATAAGGAGTGGTACTTCTTTTGCAAGAGGGGAAGAAAGTACAGGAACAGTGTAAGACCTAACCGAGTCACGGGATCTGGCTTTTGGAAAGCAACCGGCATCGACAAACCTGTGTACTCTCATGGAGGAGAAGGCCATGAGTGCATTGGACTCAAGAAGACTCTTGTGTATTATCGTGGATGCGCTGGGAAAGGAACCAAAACCGATTGGATGATGCATGAGTTTCGTCTTCCCGTTGATAGCCCTAGCCCCAACAGTAACATCATCGATAAATCCATTGCTCAAGAAGCTGTAAGTATCGATATAATCTGGCCAGAATCTCGATCCTCTACGCTAAACCAAAGTTTCAAACGTGCAAGAGCTTCGAGCTCAAAAAGGGTCAGATTTAATATTTTGTTTCCATTTAGACAACTAGAAAATAAAGCAAGGGTTATTAAGACTAGCTTACAAAATACTAAGTGATGCAACAAACTTCTATGAGGTGTGGAATAAGGTTCATTTGTTCAAATATTCGCTGGCAATCTCTATGGTTTTATTGTATCAATCTTGTGCAAGAATGCTGGTATTGTTCTTAACTAGTTGATTTCATGGAGTTGTTCATACAATTGAGTTGTTCATACAATTGGGCTTCTGATTAATTTTGCATGAAATTGCAGGAAGTTTGGACGGTATGCCGAATCTTCAAGCGAAACGTCTCGTACAAGAAGTACACCCCCGATTGGAGAGAGCTACCAAGCAAACAAGCTACAGCAAAAGTGGGGGATACAAGCAGCTCTAAAACATGCAGTGTGGAGTGCAGTGACCAGGAAAGTTACATCAACTTCGGTGCTCCTGTAAATGTTACCAACTATCATCAAAACGAAAAGAAGCCAGTCGTGGTTGGTCATCATTCAACCGAGAAGAACCAGCAGCAAATGCAATTAGGTGCCTTAGGAGCATTCGGTTCGACTTCTTACTTGCAAGCTCCATCCGGAGCCTCTTCTTCCAGCCATTTTAGCTCAGATTTGATGGAGCACCTCAATTATGAGAACTGGGATGAGCTTAGATCTGTTGTAGAATTCGCTTTTGATCATCATCATCAGTAGTCTTTATGCTTGTATATACACATATGTAGCTTAAATCATAACTTCGCTGGCCTTGCTTAGTACACAAAGGTTTTTAATGAGGTTGTGTCGTGCAGGAGATCATTAAAATCTGAATCTTATATACTTAGCTTTGCTGTTATGCATGTTTTGAAGCATTGTTATTATACTTGCTCATGAGCTTCACCTGATTTCTGAATGGTGGCTTGGCTCCCTGATCTTGAAAGATATCGATTGTTTCTGACTTGTTGCTGTTCCACTAATATTTGATTTATTTTTAGATTATGGTAGGTCATGAATGATGACTCTCTTCCATATATGTTTATTGCAGAATTTTATTGTTTGGTGCTCAAATTTTGGATTTTTTTTTTCCGTGCTAGTAAATTTTAGTATGTGTCGGTAAATATAAAAAAGATTGTCAATAAAGATTGATGGCCCTCTTCCTGGTAATTTATTAATAACTTATCCACATTGTTATGAAATTGACAACTTTTTTATAATTCACAAGGTAAAATTTTTCGTATTAATTTACTAATTTTATATGTATAACTTATAAATGCATGAAATTTGTAACTTTAATATAAAATACCAACTCAAATTAGAATGATTAACCAAATTTTATCAGACTAAATTCCCAACTAGACTAGGATTACCAACTCTAATTTGCATGACTCGCCTTCGTTTTTTTTTTTTTTGGTTAACCTCTTATATTCAATAAATCTTCTTAGAGATTAACTACCAAAATTAGTGTGACTCCTCAACTTTTCTCTGATTAAGTTATCAACTAGTTTTTGGTTATCAATTCTTATTTGAGTTACTTAACAAGTAATTTATTTTTCTTAGGAAATATTTCTTTTGAATAACAACTTTTCTTATCGTTTACCAATTCTTGTTGTACCTTTTTTGAATTGAACCTTATATATACTAACTTATTAAAATTACTATCTTTAATTTAGCAGATTTTCTAAGTTTTTACAATTAAATTATCAACTAATTTTTAGTTACTGACGCTTTGTTTTTTCTGATAAATCAACCTTTTTATTGAATTACTTTATCAGCAATAATATTGGTGACTTGCTAAATAAAGGTTAGTAATTTTACATAGTTGGTAAATACGGGAGTTGATAAGAGATTGAATAAAAGTAGTAAACGGTTAGAAATTCCAGAAGTTTGTCATTTCAAAGTTAATCAAATAAACTCTAGTAACTAATTCAGATATGAGTTGATAATAGAAAATTACTTGATATTTAGACTCCATTCGTTTCACGGAAAATAATTTCAGGGAAACGTTTTTAGATTTTTCGGGGTTCGTTTCACAGAAAACAAATTATGTGGAGAAAATGTTTTCCATGAAAGAAAAAAAGTATTTTAAATTAGGGAAAAATGTTTTCCACTTTTGAAAAGTGGAAAACAATTTCTCACTTGATCTTTCTTATCTCATATCTCTACAAATCATCACTTCCTCCTCCCCTTTCTTCTTCTTCTTTTCTTTTTTATTTGAATTATTTTTTAATTTTCTTTTTCTTTTTTAATTTGAATTATTTTTAATTTCCTTTTTCTTTCATTTTTATTTCTTTTTTTTTCTTTTCTTTGTTTCCCATCTTATTCTTTCTTGGTTACTCATCAGCCGTCGTTAGGAGAACCTCGAGCTTGTTGATCTCAAGCTCACGCTCGTCGATCGGCGAGCCTCAAGCTCGACGCTTGTGCTCGCCAATTTGGCGAGCGGCAAGCCTCATGCTTGTTAGTGAGCTCAAGGCTCACCGATGGCCGGTCACGAGCCATCGCCGTGGCCGGCGACTGGCCAAGAAAGAATGAGATGGAAAACAAAGAAAAAAGAAAAGAAAATGAAAAATGAAAAAAATTAATAATAGATTTTAAAAATTAAAAATCAATTTTTAAAAAATATGAAAAATCCATTTTAAAAAATAAAATAAGTGAAAAAGAGTATATGAAGGAAAAAATTTCCTTACCGAACAACGAAAAATATTTTCCACTTCATTTTCAAGTTTAATCCGAACATTTGAGAAATAATTACATTTTCCTGCAAAATGACTTATTGGAAAATATTTTCCAAAAACGCCATATTTTCCACGAAATGAACAAAGCCTTAATTAAAAAAAAAAAGAGGGTTGCTAAGTAAGGCAAATGAAAGTGGTACGTCAATAAAAATTTTAGTAAATCCAAGGAAAAAAAAAGTTGATAGGCAACTCAAATAAAAATTTTGTTACACATAATTGCGTGTTAACTTAATCGAAGAAAATTTGTTATAAAATCTGTGAAATCACGAGGAATTGACCAAATAAACGTCGTAACCAACTCATATAAAAAGTAGCAACGCAAAGCCTGTTGTTAACTTAATTTATGTCAATCACTCCATTGATGTTAGTAATTTCTAAAAAGAATGAAAAATTAAACGAGTTCGTAAGCATAACATATAAAAGTTGATGATTTAATAGAAAAGAACATTTGGTAATCAATTTAAATGAGACTTAGTAAACCAAAACTAGTTAGTAACCTAATGGGAGTATAAATGGTAAGTCACACTGATAAAAATTAGTAGATCTAACTAATAGTTAAAATTTGTAAGGTGTTTGTAAAAGAAACAAAGAAAAGTTAGTAACGATGATAAAAATTGAAAAACTGAAAAGGAACTAAATAAAAGTTGATGAGTAATTCAAGGAGGAGTTGGTGATTAAAAAAAATAGATGTTAATTTAATTAGGAAAAAAGTCAATATGTCACTCAAATAAAAAGTCGATAAATAGAATTGGAAAATTTAACGAGTTAATAAGTAAAAAATCAAAAGTGAATAAAAAAAGAAAATTCAATACCTTATAATCTATGGAAACCAAAAAGTCATTGAGTAACATATAATCTATCGAGATATCAGGCGATGGGGATTTTCTCTACTAACAAAATTTTGATATCTACCAACTCAATCAAAAATCACCATAGGAAAACACATCTATTTTCTAGAATGAAATAGTAAAATAAGGAGCGATCGATTCCAAGGTTAGTCGATTTCCACCTCAAAACTTGGAATCAGACTAGGCAAGGTTGGTTCTTTGTTTGTGGAGCTAGGGATTGGCTCATCAGGTCTCAAAATAATTTACTAATTAGAGTTTGCTTCAAAATAATAAAAAATAAACAAAAATTAATAAATCTTAGTCCATCGGTCAATTCAATCCGATTCCTTATCCCAGAACAGGTCGGATCGGTCTGATTCCCAGATTAAATCGAGACTGATGCACACTTCTAAGTAGAATCATCTATCAATAAAATCTTCGATTCGTGAGCTAAAGGGGGAAAAAAGAACCAAAAAAAAAAAAAAGGAGAGGAGAGGAGAGGAGTGGACTTTGCCCTAAGCAGTAAGCAAGCATCCCACGAAAATGTACTCCGCGTGGGTCGAAAGCGAAGTTGGGCTTCAAAGGAGAACATCTAAAACCGGAAACTGGGCTCGGAGGCAAGAGAGATCCCCCCACCAATCTTTGGGGCCCAAGGCAAAAACGCACCGCATGACGGGAGGAGGATTAGGGTTTTAGGAAGAGGCGGCATATCCGTCGCACATCCGCTCGATATCCACTTCCCCACTATATAAAGCGACTCCCTGTGGCTCGCAGCATCGCCTCCACTCTCGCCGCCTCTCTCTCTCTCTCTCTCTCTCTCCTCTCTCCTCTCTCTGGTACGCCTCTCTCTCTCTATCTCTTCCTCCATCTTTTCTTCCTTTTCGTCGCTGGATGTTAAACGGATCTCCCTGTTATCCCCGTCTTCTCGGTCTGTTCCGATCGTTTGTTTTTGTCGTGTTTTTTGCTTCAGCGATTGAATCTCTGCTGGTTTGGCCTCTTTTTTCCTTCTTCCTCTGTGTTATGCGGTGTGTTGTGTGGTTATACGGGTCGGATCGACCGTTGGAGCCTCTCCTGCGGCTTAGCTTGTTTGGATCTGATGCCTCGCGTGTTTTCTGATGCTGTGATTTTGCGAGTTTCCGATAAAGCTCGGTCCTTTAGATTGCCCTAATTATGCCTATCCGTTAATCAGGTCTTTTCCGTGTTGTGGGATCTGGAATCTTGTGCCTTTTGCTGCTTTTGATGTTCGTTCACCTGACGATAGTGGTTAGGGTTTCTAGCTTAGTGGCTGATCTGTTGCCTTTTTCTCTGTCGAGTTCTTTTATGGCCGATTGCTCGACCAGAAGTATTGAAAAAAAAAAGCTTTTTGTCGAATAGTTTCGTCTTGTGATTTTAACGAGCTTTATTGGCTTCGTAAATTCCGAAACTTTAATTTGTTTTTTTCTTTTTTTGTGGTTATTGTTTTGGCCTCCCGGATATCACACTCGTTCGATATCTTGACATGACTGCAGTGTGTTCTATTTCGATGTTTATGTGGTTGCTCTTTATTTTGACCTTGTCGCAATATGCATCGCTAGTGAACACTTTGATGATAGATCCTGTGGGTAGTAAAAGCGAGTGTATGGAGATATATTTTGCGCGTGGTTCTTGGGACTTTTGCTGTTCCTATTTATTATTAAGTTCACCCAATATCGTTCGATCTCCTTGTCTTTGCAGATTTCTTCTATTTTTTGTGGAGGAGTGCTTTTTAAGAACCAGTCAAGATGGTGAGTTCAGTGTAAATTTATTGTTTTTTCTGGAAAATAATCCATTAACTGTTGATGTTTCTGTTTGGGTGCACAACTGAATGCGGTCTTTTTGGTGGTTGCAGGTGAAGTTCACAGCTGATGAGCTCCGAAGAATCATGGACTACAAGCACAACATTCGTAATATGTCTGTCATTGCCCATGTTGATCACGGTATGTTTCCCATGGTCAATTGTTTTGACAGTGTGGATTGCCTCTCTCTGACAGTTAACTAGTTTTTTAATCAATTTCACGAATTATCTCGTGTTTCACCAGTTGTTTCTTTTTAGTTAGAATACACTGTCAGTGTCCTCAACATTGTAGCCCTAGTTGATAAGGAATTTCTCTGTTATCTTTTCTGTATATCTCCTCTGCACTTAATTTGACTGGGGTGATCTTTTTTTGACTTTGCAGGGAAATCCACACTCACTGATTCCCTTGTGGCTGCTGCTGGTATTATTGCCCAGGAAGTTGCTGGGGATGTTCGTATGACAGATACTCGTGCAGATGAAGCTGAGCGTGGTATCACAATCAAGTCTACTGGAATTTCTCTTTACTATGAAATGACTGACGCTTCCTTGAAGAGCTACACGGGAGAGAGAAATGGCAATGAGTATCTCATCAACTTGATCGACTCACCTGGGCACGTTGACTTCTCTTCTGAGGTCACAGCTGCCCTCCGAATTACCGATGGTGCGTTAGTGGTTGTGGACTGTGTTGAGGGTGTCTGTGTCCAGACAGAAACTGTTCTTCGTCAGGCTTTGGGTGAGAGGATCAGGCCTGTCTTGACTGTCAACAAGATGGACAGGTGCTTCCTCGAGCTGCAGGTTGATGGAGAGGAGGCTTATCAAACCTTCCAAAGAGTTATTGAGAATGCCAACGTCATTATGGCCACGTATGAGGATCCCCTTCTGGGTGATGTCCAGGTGTACCCGGAGAAAGGAACTGTTGCTTTTTCTGCTGGTCTGCATGGTTGGGCCTTTACTCTCACCAATTTCGCCAAAATGTATGCCTCCAAGTTTGGTGTTGACGAGTCAAAGATGATGGAACGTTTGTGGGGTGAGAATTTCTTCGATCCTGCCACCAAGAAATGGACTACCAAGAACACCGGTTCTCCAACATGTAAGCGTGGATTTGTCCAGTTCTGCTATGAGCCAATCAAGCAGATCATCAGTACGTGTATGAATGACCAGAAAGATAAGCTGTGGCCCATGCTGACGAAGCTTGGGGTCACCATGAAGTCTGATGAGAAGGACTTGATGGGTAAGGCATTGATGAAGCGTGTGATGCAGACTTGGCTTCCTGCAAGTACTGCTCTGCTGGAAATGATGATATTCCACCTTCCATCTCCTTCTAAGGCTCAGAAGTACCGTGTTGAGAACTTGTATGAGGGTCCCCTTGACGATCAATATGCCACTGCTATTAGGAACTGTGATCCCGAGGGACCTCTCATGCTCTATGTCTCCAAGATGATTCCCGCTTCTGATAAGGGAAGATTCTTTGCTTTTGGTCGTGTTTTCTCTGGCAAGGTGTCTACTGGTCTAAAGGTCAGGATCATGGGTCCCAACTTTGTCCCAGGTGAGAAGAAGGATTTATATGTGAAGAGTGTCCAGAGAACTGTTATTTGGATGGGAAAGAGGCAGGAGACTGTCGAGGATGTGCCGTGTGGTAACACTGTGGCTATGGTTGGTCTTGATCAGTATATCACAAAGAATGCAACTTTGACGAATGAGAAAGAAGTCGATGCCCACCCCATCCGTGCCATGAAATTCTCCGTCTCTCCAGTCGTGCGTGTTGCTGTTCAGTGCAAGGTGGCTTCTGACCTTCCCAAGCTTGTGGAAGGACTTAAACGTTTGGCCAAGTCGGATCCTATGGTGGTATGTAGCATTGAGGAGTCTGGCGAACACATCATTGCTGGTGCTGGAGAGCTCCATTTGGAAATTTGCCTGAAGGATTTGGTGGATGACTTCATGGGCGGCGCTGAGATTGTGAAATCTGATCCAGTTGTGTCTTTCCGTGAAACTGTCTTGGAGAAATCAATCCGTACTGTCATGAGCAAGTCGCCCAATAAGCACAACAGGCTGTACATGGAGGCTCGACCTTTGGAGGAGGGGCTTGCAGAGGCCATTGACGACGGGCGTATTGGTCCTAGGGATGATCCCAAGGCTCGTTCGAAGATCTTGTCTGAAGAGTTTGGCTGGGATAAGGATCTTGCCAAGAAGATTTGGTGCTTCGGTCCTGAGACCACTGGACCTAACATGGTTGTTGATATGTGTAAGGGTGTTCAGTACCTCAATGAAATCAAGGATTCTGTTGTTGCTGGTTTCCAGTGGGCATCAAAAGAAGGTGCTTTGGCTGAGGAGAATATGCGCGGTATTTGCTTTGAGGTCTGTGATGTGGTTCTGCATGCTGACGCCATTCACAGAGGTGGTGGCCAGGTCATTCCAACTGCTAGGAGGGTTATCTATGCTTCGCAGTTGACAGCCAAGCCCAGGCTTCTTGAGCCTGTCTACCTTGTTGAGATCCAAGCTCCGGAGCAGGCCCTTGGTGGTATTTACAGTGTCCTTAATCAGAAGCGTGGGCATGTGTTTGAGGAGATGCAGAGGCCTGGAACCCCTCTGTACAACATCAAGGCCTACCTGCCTGTTATTGAGTCCTTTGGTTTCTCTAGTACATTGAGAGCTGCAACCTCTGGGCAGGCGTTCCCTCAGTGTGTCTTTGACCATTGGGATATGATGATGTCTGATCCTCTGGAGTCTGGGTCTCAGGCAGCTCAGCTGGTTACTGATATCCGCAAGAGGAAGGGCTTGAAGGAGCAGATGACCCCGCTGTCAGAGTTCGAGGACAAGCTGTAATTGCAGCAGGATGGATTGATGAAGCAGTGTCCGTTGGCTCCGTGAGCTAGTTCTCTTTTCTTGGATACTGTCCCTTGTGTAGTAGTAGTCACAAACTTTCGAGTTTAATTGCTCTGCTTGTCGTCATGTTTGAGTTTTGAACATTGTCCTGGTGTCTTGAGAGGTGCAATTTTTATTTTCTCATAGGTGGTTTTGCTTGTTGGAGCTGATTGAAAAGTTCATGGCGCGCCATAATGTACCAAGATCCAACGCAACTTATATTGTTAACTCTCCTACCAGAGTATTTTTGCTTCTAGAGAGGTTTATTATTATGAATAAGTTTTCTTTTGTTCTCCATAAATTTCTGCATAAGAAGCGCGTCTTTCTCGAGAGTTTTTAGAGTTGAAAACGATCGATGTCTTGAGTCATCATCAGCCCTGTCGCGGGACTCATGACCAAGAGCGGATCCATGTTTTTTGTGATCGACCAGTTGTCGAGGCGAAACTAATTTGAGATGTGCGTTCGACGAGAAGCATACCCCATGTTACTCAAAAAGCGTATAAACGTCTCTTGCTTCCCTTTCCTTTCCTAATCGTTGTTGATGATGCGTTTCGATTCAGGACCCAACTTTCTCTTATGCGTGGCTGCAACGAATTGTGAGGATGCAAAAGAGAAACCCACAAACAAGCGTGCAGAGGGCCAGGATAAACAGGATTGTGAGCCCAGCCCTTGCTTTCTAAATAGCAAAATATCTCCCGCCAAATAAAAGAACGATAAAAAGGACGACCCCCGAGGAAATTGCGTACCCAATTGCCAGAATACGGTTTGCTATAACGGGACTCGACCGACCAATTATTCGGTAAATCCTTGAGTCCTGACGGGTTCAAGAGCAAGGGTTTTAACTAAACGACATGGTCTCACAAACAAGAACGGGCAAATGAATGCTCAATAGGCATTAAGTTCCTCAATAAGTTGTTCATATAACAAGCAAACTACTTTTAACTCCCCAAAATTGGGTTCAGGACCGATGCCAAGGATGACTCAAATTCCCATTCAACACGGTTGGCTGGTCCACATCTCCACATTCCTTAAAATGTTTCATATTTGGCCAGGGCAGAGTTGTGGTGCTTTCTAGTGTCACTAGTCACGCCATGCCCCCGCATCATGATTCCTCTGATCCCTCTGACTTGGACCGCTTAGACTTTTTCCTTGACGGTTGTTCTCCGGATGAAGCAATGTATGTTTGCGGGTTGATGTTCTCAATGGACTTTTGCATGCCAAAATCCTTCACCTTTTTCTGCAGTCATTGTTGTACCAGATGTCAAATTAATCTAGAAAACTGCATAAACCATGACAGAGGTGTTTCTATATACTATGAAGGCATTCATTTGATTCCCCCTCAATAAGAGCACATAAATCTCCGGAGGTCCTGTAAAACAGGTGCAATTATAAAATGTAACTTCACAACCAACTCAACTCTAGCTTTACCTTAAGGGACTTGGCAATGGCAGCAACATCAGTTTGATCACCTCCAGCTTGGGCAGAATCTTTCTTAACTAGTTCCTGTTGTCGCAAAACCACCATCAACAAGTCCATATACAAAATTCTAACAAGAGACTGACAGGAAATGGAATGGCCTCATCTTAAAAGACCAGGTAAAAACTGTTTTGAGTCGAACCTCGGGGGGCATAAACGCAGCTTCTCTTTTCCTTTTGTTTTCAGCAGTTTTTTCAGCTTGCTTCTCCTGCTTCTCTCGCCATTGCTTTTCAGACTTCCTTTGGTCGCTTAAGAAATATTCACCACTCTCCAGTTGCAAATCAATCTGGCAACATAATCAGATATTAAGCAAATGAAGATAGGATGACAGATAAGACTGAACAAGTGGAGTTCAGCACTGGTCCAGGGCCAACCAATCTGTTCAAAGATAATTAGCAATTGCACAGGGATACGTACACATCAATCTGGTAAAAAAGCCAAGTAACCAACAGCCTACGTGGAGCCCTCGATAAATCATGTCAACTTTCAAAAACATTTGTAATGATACATCCTGATTTTTTGTACATCAACAATATTTTAGATGTTGCATATCACAAAGAATAATCTCACCTTACTAGGTGGCTGAGGAGGAGGAAATGGAGTATACGGTTTCTTCTCTTTACTCTTAACCTTCTTCTGTTTGACGTTCTTCCTGAAAATTGTGACCCGAGATGTTAAAAAATATCACAAGAACATCGGATGGTGGAACACTGAATATAACTCGTTAGTGGAAACAAAAGAAGAGGAAATCATACTTCTTGAACTTTGGAAGAAACCTATCCCAATTTTCATTAGCAAGTGCGGGATCTCTTTCAAGTTCCTTCTTCACCATGAGAACCTAACATAAAAGGGAGAAGGAGAGAGCATAAAATAAGTTCTGATGACAATAATAGCTAAAATCACATCATCTGTTACCTTTATGTGGTACAAAGGATGCATTTTGTTCTGGATGCAGTCCTCTACAATCCTCCTGACTTGTTTTAATCCCTTAAATGACCCCATCGCAGCAACCGTGTTTCCCTACAATTATAAAGGCAAAATGAAAAAGTGTTTCTCCTGCACCTAAGAGGTGCAGACACTGTCAAAGAGTATGCTAATTGGAAAACAAAAACAATTAATTACCTGTACAAGTATATAGCAGCCGGTCACAATTTCAAGAGCCTGCACACCAAGTTACAGATTAAGAGACATAAGCCAAAAAGAATTTCAAAATCATACACAGTACTTGAAAGGGAATTCTAATGTAATATGGTTAACCAACGGCTTCAGCATGAACATAAACCAATCATTCAAACATCCCCCCAAATAATCTTCTTTATCATTCAAGCTTAAGCTCTTGAATTTTCAAATACTGAGGAGGACAGACAAATTCTATCATTCAAACAGGCCGAAATCATATACTGATATACCTTCAGAGTGGACGAATTGGGGCCTACAAGATGCTGTCTCCGTTTAACAAATCGCTCCTGCATAAGCCACACGACGCCAATAAGAATCTCACATGTAGGTATAAGTTCGACATGGTGCTAAGCAACATGTTTCCAGGAAAATACAAACTAAGCAGGGTCTACCAATAGTATTTCAAGCACGTCATGCAAGAATGAATCGTCATAGCAACTTCCCACTTTCATTCTTTAAAGAACCAACAAGTATCTGGAATCTTTCAACAACCAAATTACGGAAAACTAAAGGAAAAAAGTTCTTATTTTTCTTCCCCTTTGATCGCAAGCCCGTTTAACACTGAAGCACGACAGTGGTGTATAACCATGAGTGAATTCTCCCAAATTGACATGCACAGAGCCAATAAACCACAAGATCAAGCCATTGAACATTGAACAGAATAAATATGCATCCATGATCAATTGTTCAACCGAGATGTACTACTTAAGACATACAAGCTGACATTCAAGCGCGCTTCTCTGGTTTATTCAAAGTCCAAAAAAGGCTGGGGAGAACTCAACGATAAAGAAAAAAGAAAAGATCGACATTCTTCCAACAGTCATGCCCAAGAGGTAAATTTGCCAGTTATCAACATATTGGCACCTAGGAGGGAGGCCTTCTTTCAGATATTCGCCGCTTTGTTCGTGAAACAAAAGATACATCAGCATCACGCACCTTATTCCGGACCAAGTTGCCAATTTTGATAATATCACACTGCACCTCATCATCTAATATCTTTATGGCCTGCGCGAATGGAAGATCCGTTCGACATAAGGGCTCAGAGGAACTTCATCAGTTCGATTGCATATTGAGAAGGATGTCTTATCGAGCGAATGAAGAAGGGGACGACACAAAAAAAAAAAAACCATACTTGAGGGGCGGGGACACTTCTAGAGAGGAGCTTGATGAGGTCTCTAGCTTTGATGATGATATAGGGGTCCCTCGTCTTCCTGGTAGTCGAGACCGCCATCGACCCTTCAACCTAACCACATCATAGGATTATCATGCGCTGTTGAAGCAGGAGAAGAAGGAATGAGGGAAGGGGAGGAGAGGGGAGGGACTCACGAGGTTGAGCTCGCAGGCGACGCCGTACTCTTTGAGGGCGGACTTGACGAGGGGCCAAGCTTCTTGGAGGTACTTCTCGCGGTACTGCGGGAACAGGGTGGAGAAGGAGCTGACCTCCAGCATCCCCCCCTCGTTCCACGACGGCTCGAACTTCTCGACCTTCCAGTGGTCGATGTTGGGGTCCTCGTCCCACGGCTTCGGCTTGTCGTGCTTCCCCTTCGTCTTCCCCTTCTTCGTCTGCTGCTGCTGCTCTCCCTCCTCCGCCGCCATTCTCGCAGACGCAGAGACACAGCGCGACGGTCCAGAAGGGTCTGCAAAGGGAGGAGGCGTTCCGGTCTTACGTCGACGGCCGCCGCGCAGTGATGCGCCTAAAGGGTAGGGCTCGGCTTGGGCTTGGGCTTGGTCTTGGGCTTGGGCTTCACAGGCTCAAGAACGAAGCCCGTTCTCTAGACTCGCTAACCGTGGGCCTGCACGGCCCAGTCCGACACCCAGACTCCTTTCTTCCTCCTCTCTTCTCCCTTCCATCAGCCGTCTTTCTCCATCGTCTCACTTCACTGCAAAGCAAAAACCCTAGCTAGACCGCCGGAGTCTGCCGAAAGTTGTCGTCCGATCATCTCTCTCGGCCGCGGAGTTTCAATAATGGCGAGAAAGCGAAAGCAGGAGCCAACCCCGAGCGCTTCCGCCGACGCAAGTCAACCGCCGAAGAGGCAGCAGCAACAACAGCTGATAAAGCAAGAGCAGCAGGAGCTACAGCAATCGAAACAGCAGCAGGAGGCTGCGGCCCGAGAACAGCACGCCGTTGAGTATATAGAAGTCGAAGAAGAAGTCGAAGAAGAAGTCGAGGAAGAAGTCGAGGAAGAAGAAGAAGAAGAAGAAGAAGAAGAAGAAGAAGTTGAGGAAGAGGAAGAGGGGGAGGAAGAAGGGGAGGAGGAGGAGGAGGAGGAAGAAGAAGAAGGGGAGGAGGAGGACAATCAGACCGCTAATGAAGACGACGACGACGAACCCATACAGAACCTTCTGGAACCATTCAGCAAGGACCAACTCATCGCTCTGCTCTTTGAAGCGGCAGCTCAGCATCGCGACGTGGCTGATCGAATCCGCCAGATGGCCGATGTGGATCCAGTGCACCGTAAGATATTCGTCCACGGCCTCGGATGGGACGCCACTGCGGAAACCCTAGCCAACGCATTCAAACAATACGGTGAAATTGAGAACTGCAAGGCCGTCTGTGATAAGGTCTCCGGCAAATCGAAAGGATACGGTTTCATCCTTTTTAAATCTCGCCGTGGCGCGCGCAATGCCCTGAAGGAGCCCCAGAAAAAGATTGGGAATCGCATGACTGCGTGCCAGCTTGCGTCCATTGGCCCCGTGCCTACTCATGCAGGAGCGCAGTCAGCCCCTTTGCAGCCGCCGCAACAGCAGCAGCAAGTGTCTGAGTATACGCAGAGGAAGATTTATGTGAGTAACGTTGGGGCAGACTTGGATCCGAAGAAGTTGACCGAATTCTTTGCAAAGTTTGGTGAGATTGAGGAGGGGCCATTGGGGCTCGACAAGTCGACAGGAAAGCCGAAAGGTTTTTGCTTGTTTGTGTATAAGACGGTTGAGAGTGCCAAGAAGGCTTTGGAAGAACCGCACAAGAGTTTCGAGGGTCATGTGTTACATTGCCAGAAAGCTGTTGATGGACCAAAACCTGGGAAGTCTCAGCATACGCAACATCAGAATGCAAACAACCAATCCCACAGGAATGACAGTGCAGGGTTTGCAGGTGCAGCTGCTGCAGGACTTGGGCAATTGAACCCTGCAGGAATTGGGTTTGGCCAGGGAGCTGCAGCTGCACAAGCATTGAACCCCGCACTCGGGCAGGCGCTTACTGCTTTGCTTGCGACTCAAGGTGCTGGATTTGGGCTATCAAACTTGTTGGGAACTCTAGGATCAGCCGCGGCTGTTAATCCAGCTGTGCCGCCTGCTGGTCATGGATTGCAGGCAGCTTACGGAAACCAGATGAACATTAGCCCTGGATTAATTGGAGGAGGATATGGAAGTCAAGCTGGATATGCAAACCAGCATCAAGGTGCAGGTAGTAGAGGGCAGCATGCCGGACAGTTTAGTGGCAGTGGACCATATATGGGTGGTCATTAGACCCTGAGAGGTATGAATATGGGTTACTCTTTTTGATAGCTTACATCTTTTGTTGAATTATTCATATGAGCGATATAAAAGTCTAATTTTTTTGACAGTTTAGGAATTGATAAGGTCTAATTTTAATGTAGCTTGATAACTTACGTGAGTACAGAAAGGTAAATTTTAGTTTATTATAGGGTGCTAGGAATGTGACAGATAGGCAGCCCATGTATGAAAAAAGCTTAATACCCCCAAAAAGGAGCTCATCGCTATGTCTAGCAATGTGTTCACACCAATTAATAATTTTCCTATGACATAATGGAAAATTCTAAACCTGTTTACCTGCAATTTAACTAGTGCAAGATTGTTCCTGCTCAGAGTGTCTTGGTTCCCCCTTTCCTTCAAGCCCAAATGAGGAGAGAGACTGCGAAATCCTTCTCAAACAAATGGATCCGTGAACCCTGCCATGCCCAAATTTCATTGTTTAACAGAACCTTAAACCAGTTGAAGCAAAGATTGCTGTCCATATTTCCTTGCTAATGAGCAATGAACAGAAGGTGAAAAACAGTCTTCTTGCTCGTTGCAGATGAAGCATCTTTTTAACTGCAATTGACCCCCCCTCTGTAATATGGATAGGAATCTGCTCCCAAGTAGTCTCTTGCACCAAAAAGGAGACCTATGTGAAATAAGTGCATGCTTGCCACCTGGAGTGCATGCTTGCCACCTGAGCCCTCAATTTCTTCCAAAATTTTGTAAAATAATTTTACGGAAAGGCTCTAGAAGTTTTGTCATTGGTTTCCTTTCAAATGTGGGTAAGAATTTTTTTTGGGGTGATCTTTTGGGGGTGGTGTGGGGGTTAGGTTGAAAGAGTTTTAAGATAATTTTTACCGTTAACTTGCATCCAACATTCCATTCCCATCCTGGCAAAGTTTCCTTCATAAACCAGATGTATTTGCTGAAAACTCCTAAAAAAATAGAGGAAAATTTTGCTTGGTAGATAAGCAGACCAGACATTAGGTGGCAACTTCATGATTCATGGCATACGTCTGATTGGATTGATTGGGAAAGGACAGCATTCCTATAAAATAAGCTATTTTAAAAATGCTCAGGAGCTCCTTCCTTACAAGTCTAGCTAGCCTCCATGTTCAGTCCTCTAGGACTATTATGATTTAAATTCAGCATGTAAATAGCGATCTTCTATCGGTTAGTTTGATTAATAAAAGGTGCATGTTTCCTTTTAACTAAGGATAAAGTCCATACTATTGGTCATCGCTGTTGTCTCTTCTGAATTCTATAAGGTTATTTGTTAAGAGTGTTTCATTCGCAACATACTTCACATATTCACTTTTTTCCTAGTACTGTTAATTTTTGCCTCGCATCTTTTGTTAAATAAGGTTGAGCTAGAACGGTAGAATTGGTTCATTTGATATGGTATGGCTGCTTTATGCTTACTGTGCTCAGTTTTTTTTTTTCTTGAGATTTTCCTTGAAAGTTTACTGTCAGTTTGGTTGAGAAACAAGCTATAGCAATCATTTTAAGAATGGTATAGCTGATATCGATATTGTTTCCTATGCTGATATCCTCTTGAATGACTACTTTAAAGTGGTTGTGCCCATTTGTTCCATCAGTGCACACCTTATATGGTTTTTTCTTCTTCTTTTTTCTCAATGTGTGGATTCTGCTTTGTTGTAACTGCTGATTGGCGGCTTTTCTGCAAGCCATCAGTATCAGCTGGACAGGAAGTAGCTATGCTAGTTCAATCTTTTTTGTTTTGTCCTACTTTGGATGTAGATTAAAGTTATGTATTGAAGCTATTCGTTTATAAGTTAATTTTGTCCGGAGAATAATCTATTATATCAATTTTAGTTTTGGTTAACTTTTGTTCAAGGGCAAGTCAGATAGACTGCTATAAGAATAAGTCAAAAATAAAAGCTCAATCGGAGATAAATTTCTCGTCGAATCAGTAAGATGATGATCTCCTGGAGTGTAAAACATCATTCATGCGCTATTGCAGCCATCGAGTGTAAATGGTTGTTTCCACCTTAGTAATTGGTATGCGATCAGAATGTTTTCAACTTTACTTATTTAAAAAATCTTAGAGCAATCAAATATAAAACCTTTGGCAATATTATTGTTGTGAATTTTGTGTAATTCATAGTTGTTAATTTAAAAGGATTTTGAGTCTGCTCTTCTGGATACAACCTTAGAGTTTGTCTTTCATTAAATACCGATTGGAAGGGGTTCAGCAAGTGGTCTAGTTGGGCTCTTTTGGATTAAATCTTAAGGTTTGTCTTCCGTTAAATACTGATTGGAATGGATTCATAAATGATTATTTCTATTGGAATTTCGGTCTGTATGACTTTTAAAATATTGTTTAGTGACTTTTCTGTGCTTTCATATCGTGTTGTATAATGTGATGTTATAGATCTTAGGTCAGTGGTCTGAATAAGAAAAAGAAATGGTTTATTATGCATCATGTCTTGGCTGAGAAACTTGTAGAGAATATTTCACATCACTAGGATGAAAAAATGGCCAGGGGAAGGGTTTTACTCTTATTTTCTTTTTTGATTTTGCATAAATGGTATGCTTTCGTATTTTCTGTTGGTATTTTGCCAGAAGCTCAGGCTTATTCAGCTGTTTTCTCAACATGGTAACAAGCTGTCTTTTCAGAGACATTCGAAATTAATTTGAATTTAATATCAAAGTAGCAGAAAATTCAAGTGAGTTGCGCAGATAACTAGCATTCAAACACTTAACTTTGTTGACAGACAATTTCACTACCATTTGCTGCTGTTGCAACATTCTTTTGAAACGATATCAGATTCTGAAATACTTTTTAGCAGTGTAAAAGTTTTTATCGTGTTTTACTGATTCATTTTGCAGATCCAACAAAGGTGCATCAGTCTTTTAGTACTGCCTTGGTGATTATTCTGAAGTTTCAAGGGCTCATGCAATCGCCATATTTCTGCTTATGATGAGATTGTTTATCAAAGCTACCAAGACTAGAGTCTTTAAAATGTCAAATGGAGCTTCCGATTTTATGTACTTGTTTTTACATAATTTTTGCCATTGTGCTTCTTCTAAAACGCCCAGTGTTTTGAACTTTTTATATGATTTTAGTAAAAATTATGTAGTAAATTCCCTTTTTTTTTCCCTGTGTGTTTGCGGTGTCTTCAAACTGTCCTTCCTACGGATATTATAGGACCTGCATTAATTCTCTCTGATTTGGTTTTCCTCTAAACCTAGCTTGGAGTCTATTTTCGTAACTTTGCTGACATTCCCAAATGACCAATCTTTGCTTAAAGGAGGGTGGCTAGTTCTGATTTTCCTGGGGTGGCCTGATATAAATGATAGTATCTTTTCTGATGTAGAGTCTTCTGACTTACTTCCAATGTGGCCATTACCTAAAGCTAAACCTTTCACACCCAGAAAAGTGCTGGATAGTCATGTTATAAAATGTGCTGGGATTTCTATTGATGATATGATCCTCAAAGAGACAATCTGTTTCATGGCAAAGTGTTATTGCTAGTGGCAGTTAATGTTCTCTTACCAGCTGGGCTAACAGTTAAATTCATGTTCCTTTTCTGTTTACAAATTGCTGTTCTATTATTTAGATTTTCTTTTTCTTTCCTCCCCTGTGCCAGTGTGTTATGTAGAATTAGAGTGTATTATAGATGATGCTTGAATCTGATGTTATCTAATGGGTTATAATTATGGACTGTGATCATGTCTCTGCAAGAAGCTGTCCTCATCATCTTTGTCTCGTGGACTGTTATTCCTTTGTCATTCCTGCTGTATGTGGGTTTCTCAGAAGCAATAATCTAGTGGAGAAAAATTGAAGATATCTACTATCGGGTCCATGAACTCAAAGAGGTCATGGCGGGAATTGAGTTCCCATTTTTGGAAATTGAATATGTTCGGAAGTTGAACTCTCATGCCTATGATTTTTTCTTTTTTTTGGGGGGCATGTGTGGAAGCTGTAATCCGCAATCTATGGATATGCTGTGAAAACTTCTGCAATGGAAGATTGTGTTAAAATGTTAATGGACTCCTCTCTATAGAAGGATTTAGGTAGATGATTGAATTTATTGGAACCTCAAACGTTCGTGAGCAATTATTAAAATGTCTTAGCTGGTTATCCTTGGAGGATGGCCAGAAAGGCTTGGAATAAATTGAAAAATGGCCAGAAACAATCAAAGCCTGAAAAGATAGGGCCCCTGACGAAGTTGTCTTAATTCAACATCCCGGAGAACTGTGTTATTTTAAGTGCCAATGACAAAATGCAAACGAAGGGGGTAAAATGATAGTTGTTTTTGTCCGTTTTCATTTTTAGTTCATGTCATGAATTATTATCGTTCCTAGTTATTATTTCTTCTTTTTGTTTACTTTGTCTTGGTTGAGAATAAAAGTAAAAGAGAAGCTGCTTTCGCGCATTTAGCGGTTCAACCAAAAAGTTTGTTAATATACGCTCCTGTGATCCCCACAAGTTTAAGGGCAGGAACTCGCCACTGCTTAATCTAGTTATGTTAACAGTATTTGTGACAAAGGGTTTTTGTGCCTATCCAACATAACAATCTCATTTCTATGTAAATGAAAAACGCGAGATGGATATTGCTCCTGGATTCTGGAAAGGACAAGGATGCGAGGGCAGTGCTACCGAATCTGAGTATATGGATCTCTGCCCTAGCTGAGGTATATTGCTGACCTAATCGTAGCTTGAGGCATTGTATGGACCATTAAGAAAGGCAGTCTATGTTAGAAGGGATGAATTTCTTAAAATAAGATGGAGCATTGTATAGGCAGACTTGTGTAGAATCCACTGGCCGACTTGAGAAACGGTGTGGATATGCTGCTTTTGTCGAAAGAGCGCGTGAAGTGTAGTAAGTGATCGTCAGGTTGGAGTCTTGGAGTCTTGTCTGAACGTCACAAGATGGTCGGATGGCCCCGTCCTCAGCAGCTGCGGTGGTGGGGGAAACATCTTAATTGGAAAGTCTCCAGAATAAGTATGACGATTCCGGTGTAATGTCCTTTTCGGCGCAAATGATCGGAGTTTAGCGGTGAAATGTGCATTTCAATGTGCATGCTCCAGTCTGTTCAGCCCAATATTTGTGCATGATCATTAGTGTATGATTGGTTTGAGGGAGGCTTTAACGAGCCAGGGGCATTATGGGACATGACTTAAGATTTGTGGCCCATTACATCCTGGTGTTATAATTCTCTAAAATCTCGTATACATTCGATACTTTTTCATCAAGAAAAGTGTTATTCGTACATTTTATGAATTATATAACTTTTTTTTACTTTATTTAAATTCATATGTATTGAATAACATTAAGGAACGTATACTTTACTCAACCAACGGCGTAAAATATTTTTTCCTGCTTCCCCGATATCTCTCTCTGGCCCTTAATTTTTGGGTTGCATTTTGAATCAGTCGGGTAATCCAGTATCTGTTGCAAAAAGGGTATCTTCAGAATATCAGTCGAAATCCATGAAAAAATCAAAATTAAGACAATGACTAGATTATGTATGGGCAACGATGAAAAGAAGATTACTGGATAAATACACATATGAGGGTCACGCAGCAAACAACGTCACTTAAAACTCGGTGGATATTCAATTGAAGGAGCCTTCGATTCAGATATTTGGTGATAAGACCATGTGTGTTGCGCACAATGGATTTGGCCAGGTTGGCGGTACCGAAGAGACTTAAGTCGTCCGGATCAAATTGTGTTTAACGAGATGACATTGGCACGTGTAGAAGTTTTCTACGGAACCGATACTATTCAGCTTTAAAGATGCGTCATACGCACAAAAAAGAAGAATCAGGAAAGTGGAAGAAAGGACATGGGCAAAGCAAAAGGCGTTCCCCAATATGCATTTATCCGGTCCACTCCGATAAACTGATCTCCTGTCGGTGTCTGGTTCGATTTCAATTTCAAGTTCGGTCACGAACTTTTTCACTGTTCCAGATGCAAAACTTTCAAAAAGGGAATAGGGAAAAGAGAACAAGACTCCAGAGCACAGTGATTTGATCTTTTTCGCTGTTGACACCGACAGGGATTTTAACTCCCCTTCAGTTTTTTTTTTTTTTGGTATCGCTTTAGAGTCCCAATCCGGTCTCACCGCAATCTATTATTTACCTCTCCACCTAGAAGATCCACTCCCATAAAAGAATTACACTGTAACGTGTCCCCACCTCACCAAACGACATGAATGACTTTAATGCACTTGCTTTTTCAGTGATGCCTAGGCTACACAACAAGTCTTTGCGAGCACAATAACACTTCATGGTCCACTTTTTGACAGGGAGAGAGAGAGAGAGAAAGAGATTTGCTCCTTTCACTTCACCCGACCCAAAATGGGGGAGGTTGGGCAGGACCCAGTGGATGGATGAGTGAGACATGATAGTACAAGCACATGAATCTTTGGGTTAGTGGTTGAAGCTGATGTCCACACCAACACACACTCTCTAGAAAACCTTGAAAGCCATAAAAAAGAAAGAGCTTTAACAGCAGATCTACTCTTTTTTTGAAGTCTCTTTCCGGTGACTTTGCTAACTCGCTTTTTTCATAAAAGATATTATCAAATTGGCGCAGTGGGGGCTTCAAGTTTCAAATATGCAATGGATAATGTTCTTATCTTTGGCCTCACTCCACTCACGTCCCACGCCAAAACATGTTATCCCCCACCCAAGGCTTGGTAAAAAGCATACTCATGGCAGGCCTTTGAAATTCCCGCAATAAAGCAAAGTCTCAATGTGAAAGATAATGATATCGATTCCTTCTATGTGCATTCCTCAAATATGCTCTCTCTCCCTCCCTCTCTCTCTCCCTCGACCCACCCACATTGCCCTTTACATTGAAAAATACAAATAGTCACGGTCCTGCCATTCTCCCACCTCCATCAAGTAGGAAACGAATAACCCACAAAAGCTCTCGTGGGGAATCTTTTGTTGTCGATTTTTGCCTTAGCTCTTTGTATTTTCCCTTGTTTTGTTTTCTTCCACCCCTCGAAGCATGCATAAATTTAAAAGCTCGATATCATGAGATTGACCCATCGATCGTCCTCTGGGCCCGGGTGCTTTGAGGGCGGCTGAGGAAATTCCCAATCGGAAAAGTCTAAAAATCTTAATTAGGGCGCTCGCTGTGGTGGTCCAATCAGGGGTGCAATGATGACTTGTGGAATGGGGACATGGCGTGTGTGGCTATCCAGTGCAAAAACATAAAAACAAGGAAGAAAGGGAAGAGTGGATCAGCAGAGGACAATGAAAGCGACACTCTCAATTATGAAATGATGGACTGATGCAAAAGGAGAGGGGGTAGCCCCCACATCTCGCAATCATCCCCTGCCCTCATTTGATAGCTTTCCCATTTATAATGTTCGTTGTACCGTCCCTCGCATGGCCTTCCCTCTTTTAAACACACACACAAACGCACACGACGCAACAAGCCCAAGAAAACGTAGAAAGAGAAAAACAAAAAATGAAGAATACGAATATAATGTGTGCGTTGATATCAGAAGGTGGACAGCTTAGGCGGACAGCCATCTCCATCGCCACTTGTCTTCCCTTTCGCACCAGAAGCAAGAGGGCACATCTCGTCTCCAAAAGCATGCACGTCGCTTTCCTCTTTGGCAAATCAGCTTTTTCCTCTCGAAATTTGTCATCGTCCTCGACGTCTGCGTTATGAGAGGTTGGCTGGCTGGCTCCGTAGCTTTGGTGTATGCGTGACGGTCAAGTCGGAGCAGGCCCTACTCACATTCAAACGTCCTTTATTGCAAGGCACTCATTTTGATGTGCCCTCTCTTTCCTTTCTTTTTAACTCATTTTTTCTCTCCATCCTCAAAGGAAACTTCCTCCTCTTCCCATCTTTCTCCAACTCCCCAGTCCCCCACGACTCTTGCTTTTCCCCTCCTCGGAAGTTTTGGCTTTTGACATTTAATAAGAATATTTGGGGGGGATTTCCATGTCCCTGCGTCAAGCAAGGTTTAAAGCAAACTCGATCACACTGGGAGAATCCAGAAGCCGTTCTCTAAATTCCGGAACAAATTGTGGCTCTAGAATACGTGCACGTCTTTGCCAGTAATACCATAATCGTTAAACAAAGAAGGTCCGTTCCGGCGAGCAAGACCGGAACTGATTATGGAAAACTAATGCGCATGTAATAACGACGGCAACCGAGTTGGGATTACGCTAAACATCTTTTTATCATGCCTACTTAGTCAAAGGGGTTTGAGATGGGGCCTCTTTGTCTTTATTTCGGGATTAGCGATACTTTAATTCCAATTCGGTGATTTTGGTAAGAGTGCTTTTTAAAAAAATGGTTGATGATCCCAACGTACGATATGCCCAAGATGTGACCCAACCCCCACCCCCACCCCCATCAAAGACAAATACAAAATTATATAGTTGTCATCGAAAGCGCCAAATCATGTTCCCGAAGATACCGTTTCTTTTTATGCAACCGGCATTGGAATAGGGATTCCCATGGTGAGGGCTCAGCAAACATAGCAGCACTGACACATTTACACTTTGAAATATGTTTGGCTAAGTACCATCTAATCGTAGAGCGAGGTTCTTCCCTCGATGCGATCCGCAATCCCATTGAATTCCCTCTTCTCTATACGAACTTAGTCAAACTCGACCCAGTTTATGTTCGAGTCAAACTTAATGATAACAAAGGACAAAAAAAAAAAAAAAAAGAGGGAATCGTTAACATGAACACTCGGAGCTGATATTTCAAATATAAAAAAAAAAAAAGGGGCTAGGTTGGTTGGTCTCGTTAGGTCCACGAAGCATATGATGAGACGATAGCATCAAATGCCAAAGCTAAAGTACATTAGGGAATTGTCAAAAGGTGGATCTAATAATTTACCATCATTATAAAAAAAGAAAAATAAAGGAAAAGAAAGATGAACATGGAGGATGAAGTGGCAAGAGTTGATATGATTGATAGCGTCATGAGATGTTATATGTACAAAGTATGGAAGCAAATGACAAAACACAAGAGGGAAACGCACTCGATCGATGTTTCGCCCAATGCGGGCGGGGCCATCATTTCGTTCACCTCCCATTTGAATGCCAAAAAGAATCCTTTTTCGGACCGCCCCGTGGCAAATTCGGACAACAAAGACAAAAGCAGAATCGTCCAATCAACCCCCATCGATTGCTCCGATTTCTTATCATTTCTCCGCATCGTAGGATTAGGAATTGCATCATCATTTCCTTCTTTCTCTTTTTTTCGTGATATCTTTTTCTCCCCCCCGGAAGAAATTGCGGAGCATCATTGCATGTGGCAGATTTGCCGATTGACGATGCACGCAAAAGGACAGGCCATCCCCCATGTGAATCCTATACACCTCTCTACCTACCGAATAACCTTATATTCAAGGCCTCAAGACCCCGTAATTTTATAATTCATGCAACCCCAAACGAGATTGATTTCGTGGGCATGTGCTGACAAAAGAAAAAAAAATACAAATTTGCTCGCGAGATCTGACATGGATTCAACCAAACACACACGAATATTAAGCTGATTTCTAGTCACATTGATTATTTACTTCAATAGTTTAGTAAGGTCCGCATTTACGCATGAGACATAGAAAGGAACATGCATCGATAAGTACGTAGATACTATATAAGAGGCGTTCCATCTCAAAAAAAAAAAAAAAACAAGCAATAAAGTAATGGGTTCTTCACATCATTGCCAACAAAGCATGTGCTATTGTAAGAATAAGTAAGCGTACCATGTGATGGGTTTGACGACGACCGTACGCGACATGCAATTAGAGCGCTTAATTACAAAGAACAGCCCATGAATAGATGAAGTACCTAACTACAGAATCGAAATACGCAAATACGAGTTCGAGAAGAAGGGGGAGCGCGACACAATTATTAGCAAATCTTTAATGAAGGAAAAGGGAGGAAACGAGGGAGGGAGGGGGCGGGACATATGGGCGGGATGGATGCGTATGGAGCCGCGCCATTATTGATGATCTCTCCTAGTCAAAATAAAATAAAATAAAATGAAAAGCAGGAGACACAACCCCCCAACTCCATCAAATCGTCCAGTGGCGTCCGTCCATCGTGATTTCCGACTGCCATTTTTGCCCCGAAATCAGATAATGAGAACAGAAGAAGGGAGAAAAGGGAAAGCAGGGAAAAGGAGAAGGTGGAGAGCAGAGCACATCGAAAAGATGGCAACTAAGTTCACTTTGAGAAACACCCCCACCACCATAACCAAAAAGGCCGATCCTCTTTTCCCCCCTTCCCCAACTTTTTCCCCGTTTGGATTCCTAGGCCCTCTCCTTTTTCATTTTTTTTCTATTTTTAAATTGCGTAATTATAATACCCATGAAGTCCAATGAACGATAAAAGAGCTTCTACTTTCGTACGCATTGTTTTGCTTTAATAAAATCCTGATCGGTTCGGATGAATATTAGCATATCATTGCCTGCCCCCTCCTCCGGTCGATTAAAGTAAAGACTAAAGTCGAAGGAGGAGGGTCATTATCGTCGCTGTCCGAGTGGGCCCCCGCTCGCGATAGGCGATGCGCATATCGAGAGCACTACCTTAATCTCATCAATCAAAGACAGCAACGACGGCGACAGCTCTTAATTAAAGATGACTATGAGAAAAGGAGGACGGAGAACTTGAGGGGGGGTTTGGAATCTGATTCACGTGTTGCAGAGAGCATGCCGGGTCGTAAAGGAACAGATGGTCCTTGATCCGGTGGGGTCCACCCCCCCCTTCCCCTTCAAAATAAAAGTTAATAGAATCCGTTGAATAGTCCAACTTATTATTATTTATTATTTATTATTATTATTATTGATGTCCACCCCTCCCCTGTGCGTGTTGTCGCTGTTAGCCAACACGAACCATCAATGCCATCTTTCGGGGCCCGTCGTTGAATTTCGCAGTTTTTACACAAAGGAGAGAGAAAAAGGAAAGGGAGGAATTCAATGCTTCCTTGCGAAACCGCACGATGCATCTGCCCCCGGGAAAAAATCCCATTGAATAAAAATTTGAAATAAATACGGGATGGGATGCACACGACCAGTCCCTATCCAAAAAGACAATTTCTTTTTTTTTTTATTTTTTTCATTTCTTTTGGTGGTGGGGTTGCCGTGGGAGCTGATTCCGATGTTGGGGGGTGGATAATGAATAAAAATCAGCTTTGGGAATTGTCCGCTCTCCCTTTAACCAATTCCCTTCCTTTCTCCCCATCTCATCAAAAACCCCCCTCCACCACGGGCCCTACTCCCTCCCTACGCACACGCCAATCCAAAATAATATTTAACATATAAATGTTAGACGTCCGCTTCACCAAATTCAATGGCAATTAAACTTCCTTGTAGTCGGACGGACAACAGAGCGACGCAGCTTCCCTCTCTCTCTCCATCCTATTTTTTCGAGACTTTTTTCTTTTAATTGAATTTCCAAGTGGGTCTCCCGTTCCATCCCATTCGACGGTTGGCATCGATGAATTGTCTCGTTCTCATGTGTCTCCATTCGCTTTTTCAAAATGATCCCGATTGACTAACCTAGAGCCGACTCAATGGTGAGGAGGACATCTTTTATTCGTGAAATGAGGTCATCGTTCAATGGACACGCCCCCCCTCCTCTTCGTCTCTACTCACGAGGAAGGTGCGTCGGCTTTCTTTAGTCCTCGCCCATCGTCATGCCTCGAATCTTATGCACGCACTCCATAGGAAAATCCTTCTACGAGTGTTGAAATCGGAATTAGGTGAAACGTCGGATCGATAAATCCTATCCAGATGTTGACATAATCCTCATGTTCCATCGAGAAAGCTAAAAGCCGAATGACTCGATCAAACATAAATGTCGTCGTGTATGGCTCCGATTCCAAGTCACATCCGACGCGTGATACCATAGAAGAATGACAAGGGAGCCTACGGTGTCATCACCATCCCTATGTATATGAACGCGATCAGGCCTAGCTTGGCATCAGACGACTGTCCATTTAGCACAACAAGAAGAAAATGACTCGACCCGACCGAAACGTCCGAGTCACCTAATAACACGAGAGTTAGGAAAATGGCAAACGAGATTAGGCAGGCTACAAGTCGATAGGACGTGGCCGATCGCGTCTTTGTCAACATATGGTAAAACCCCCCAAAAAGGGGCACGGAATCCAGGCTAGAAAGTGACAATAACTTCAGGGCAAAGGCAATGATGATAATAATAATAATGAGAGGGGGAAATTGGAATTGGAATTGGAATTGGAATTGGAATTTGGATGGGGACGAAGAGATTTGAGGGTTGGGGGGACCATCGAACGACACGGAGACACTCCCCGGAATTAGCACGACCCTCGCTGTCCTCTCCATCCGCTTGTCTTTACTGCCTATCCAAAACCAACCCCCCCTTCCTCCACAATCAACTTTAGCTCCACGCTTGGGCCACGACGTCGACGCCCGCATCGGACATCGGACATTGATTGAAATCTAATGGGAAAGAGAAAAAAGTTACTAAATTTTTAGACATTTTCAACGGATACGAAGTCTCGTGCTCTCTTCTGTCCTTGGCCCCCCCACCTCAAAGGAAAAAGGCGTGGGGGGACGGCAACAAATGCTCGTGCCTCTCTCTCTCTCTCTCTCACCTTCCATTATCGTTCCCAAAAAAAAAAAAAATATTTGAAATGCAAAAGATAAGAGAGATAGAGAGAGAAGAGGCGATTGGGGTTTTTATGCAATGAGAGAAGTTGAGAACGACAGGGGAGACAAAACAACAGCGTGATTAGGACGACCCTCGTTCGACCAACCACTCCCCTCCCCTGGTCCACCTCGCGACTCCCGACCCACCACTCTAATGCTTTTACACAGATTAAGATAAAAAAAATATCACGGGGTTTCAAGATTTGCCCCCCACTTTTTAATAATAGACCCTCCCACCCGATTATCATCATCATTAATATCTTTTTTATTCAATTTATATTATATCGAAGTGAATCTTTCCCCAAATCCAATCCACCCAATGAAGGCCGACGTGGTAGCGTAAAGAAATGACAGATGATGGCTGTGGGGACGGTAACCCGTTGGCCTTTTCTATTTTGTCTCCTGCTTATTTTAATTTCCGTTCGATGCAGATGCAGTTGTTTATGACAAAAGGCGGGATCAGTGCTGCTTTTGATTTTACAGAGGGGTTGCGGGGCGGATATTTAACCGGATGATGATGGTGGTGGCGGTGGAATGGGGGCAAGCTGCACGAGAAACAGCGACATTTGCGCGCGTCGGACGCGTCAGCCTTTCGGGCCCCCCGCGCCCCCCCACTCCCCTCACTCCTCACACACGTCGCTTTCGCCCGTCCCCACCCGCGTTGACCCATTCTCTCGACCGGGCGCGTAACCGTCACCGCTCCCCCCGCACTTCCAAACTGGCGTCCCACGATCTTCTCTGTCCGATAGATCCGCCTCCGGGACCCATCTCTTCTTTTTACCACCCCCCCGTTCTGCCTCTCTCTCTCCCCCAACAAACAGACGGGGCCCAAAAATATGACCATTTCTAACATGGGCATCATCATCATCCATCATCATCATCTCCCAACACACCACTAAAATGGGGTCGTGTACGTTTGCCAATCGCTCCAACGGGTCGTACGTCGCCAGACACATCCCACCATCTCGTTCACGCCACTCATTTCACTGGCAAAAGGACGGATCGTCCCCGTCCCCGTCCCCGTCCCCTCCCATCGAAGGAATCGACTATTGAGTAATGACACGGACATGGCAGAACTAATGCTCGACTCACCCCCAAGCAACCACCGAGTTGGAGAATCGAAAGGGACGAGAAATATCTGCCAAAGAATTAATCAAATCACGAGGCCAACCGGAACCCAAAAAAATAAAAGATTATGATCCGAGAGATTTCTATCTACTCTTGGAAAATATTTCTTCAGTTTTCTTTTTCCCTGGCTTTTTCAAAGAAAAAAAAAAACTGATCTAGGAGGAGATACTAGGACAACAGATTAATATGGACACTGCCGGACTTGGGAGAGTTACAGAGGGGACAAGTATGGAGGGAAGACCCGCACACCGCGCACAAGCACAGGTGCCTGCACGGCAACAGCAGCACGCTCGCCTCCTCCTTCCCGCACTTCCGGCACCACGTCGTCATCGCCCGCCCTCTCCTCTTATCCTCCTCCGCCTCCCCCGCCGCCCGCCTCCCGCTCTCCTCCTCCTCCTCCTCCTCGCCTTCGCAATTGCTCCCGCAGCACGACGCGGCGTCGTCCGCCTCCTCATCCAGGGAGGCCCCGCCGCGGGGGCGGTCGTCCCTGCCGACCTGCGCCAGGACCTGCTCGAGGTTGGTGCGGAGGGCGTTGGCGGTGGCCTCGTTGGCCTGGGCGAGGTCCCTCCATATCTGGTTCTCCACGCACAGCGACTTCACCCGCTCCTCCAGCGCCCAGTTGAGCTTCCCCATCTTCTGGATCTCCTCCTCCTTGGCCCTCAACCTCTTCGCCGCCACCTCCTCTATCCTCCCCACTATCCTCCTCGCCTGCCTCTTCCTCCTCTCCTCGACCTCCATCCTCACCTTCTCCATCTGTAATCAATCCGCGAATTAGCATTACAAAAAAATGAACCTCCGTCCGTCGTAATCAACCGAGACATATATGCATATGTATAATTGCGCCCTGGGGACGCCCGTGCTTACATGGTGAGAAATGAGGCGATCGACGTCCAATTGCTGCTGTTGCATCTGCAGGGACAAGTCTTCCCCGAGAAAAGAGAAGCAAGTGCGAGACTTGTGGTCCGGAGACGGCGTCCCGTAGGAGAGGACGGGGTTGATGGGGTCCCTGCCTCGCTTCCTCGATACAGCCGGCAGGTTGTAAGAGAGGCCGCTGTCGGACGGTTTCATCACGGCCTTGGGCGGGAGGGAATCGCTGAGGAGAGACCCGTGAGGTTGCAGGAGGGGCAGGGAGTCCGTGACCGTGGTGGTTCCCGACAGCGGCAGCCCGCAACCCAAATGGGCGGCGTTGTAAGCGTCCGGGATGACGTCGACCAGGTTCATGAGCTCTCTGTTTCCGAGAAAGTGATGGAGGGCGAGGAGATTGAGATGGCCAGAGCTAGCATCGACAGCCATCGGAAATCAAAAGGGGGAAGGGGGGAGGTTTCGGGGAGGCAGGCTCTCGTGTTTCTTTCCTGTGATGAGACGGAAGCGTGGTCGTGAGAAGAGGGAGGGGGAAGTGGGTTTAAAAGAGAAGGACGAGACGAGGAGGATATGGACAAAACAAGGCATGCATATGCACAGATAGAGAGAGGGGGACAAAAGAAAACACGAAACCAACGCACTCGATTCTCTCCGTTTACCGACGCAGAGTGGAATAAATACGAGTGAGGAGAGAGAGGAAGGAGGGAGGTTTGTGTTTGTTGGTAAAAGGAGTTTTGTCCATAAGCGCGATTCGGTTGCCAGAAACGCCCTTGTTTCACTCGACTCTATTATGGCGTTTGGAGATCCGGTCGTAGCCGTAATTCCAGCGACATTACAGGGGCGTTTCTTACTCCCCTCCCCCTTTCTATCGCAGTGGACGCAAAAACGTTCCACTTTCTCTTTTATTTATTTTTCTTTTTTCTTTTTCTTTTCATTTGATGGCGACAGAGAGAGAGAGAAAGAAAAAACGCATTGGGAAGGATGGGAGTAAAGATTTTTTTTTTTTTTTTTGGCGATAACCGACAGAGGAGCATCGGCCACGTATGACCTGCCGACGGGACGACTGCATGAGCCCGCCACGTCGGCTCCTCAAAGCCCTCTCTCTCTCTCTTCTCTCCCTTCCCACGCTCCGTACAGGAAAACGAGACGGGCGTGGGCCCGACGGGAGCACGTGCGGACAGGCCCTCCGTCTAAGAACCCGACAAGGCCAGAGGGTGGAGAGGGTGACTCCCTCGGCCACGTGCGGAGCGGGGGCGCCACCGTGGCCCCCTGCCTTGCAGAGAGCGGCAAATCCCCCAACCGAAAGGGTGGAAAAATTAAATATTAATTTAAATAGAGAGGAGAAAAAAGGGGAGGGGGCCGTTGAGAGGGTACGGTGTGACCGGGGGTTTGGCGGGATGCGGCTGTGCGGTTGGAGCGGGGAACCTCGACCCCTCATCCAAATCGCATTGGGAAGCGTTAACCTCTCCGGTGAATCCGCCACGTGGGCGCGCCTGCTCATGGTACGGATCTCTCTCTCTCCTCGATCGGGGGGTTTTGTAACTCGGTAGCTGGCTGTTACCTGTGCCAGCGCTACAGAATCGGCCATCGGGTTTTCCAGTGGATTCGATCCCAGCCGTTCAAAGTGCCATGAAATCTCTGACGCGATGATGCGATGCGCCTTGCCTTTGTTTCTGTTTTTGTTCGGTTCGTGGACAGTCTCTCTCTCTCTCTTTTTCCTTTTCCTTTTTTGTTTACCTTTTCCTAAAAATAGCCCCCCACACACACACTTTGTCGGGGACCCACCTCGGCTTGTCTGGTTCGGCAGTCGCATGATCCTTGTTTTAACTGCGAGTGTCGTACGCGTGTATCTCCCTCATGCGCATTTGGTTTTTTAGTTAAATTATATTAATTGATATGTACATAAGGGGACCGTTGAGAAAGGAAGTCTCTCCCTCACCTGACGATAGGTGGCGTGCAATTATGATCACGATGTTTCGCCCTCGGACGTTTTATGTTTATCTTAAAGCGTGTAGTCACGAAATTATTGGCGTAGCCCCGGCCGATGAAAAAGGAACGCTTGAATTTCGAAGTGCATCTCATTTTCCGCTCGTGCTATGCTCGAGACTCCCGCGTATGTTGCTTGTTATTTATTTTTTTGGTGCGGATCGCATGGCCATCTGATTTTTCAGATGGCGAGTGTCGTGAATAGCAATTATTGAAAAAGAGTTGTCCGAAACGAAGGCGTTACGTTTTTCACGAAACTGCATTTAGAGAAATGATGTCGTGCAATGGCTGGCGAATGCTGTGTATGGTGGGATACCCGCTTTTTCCATCATTTGCATTAGAAATATCGAACTCCTTGTTCACCCAAATTTAAAAAAGGAAAGAAATAAAAAGGCGCATCATTTCTCGACATAGGTTCTACAGATAGCAATTACCCCACGCGGCACTTGATCTTGTGTTTATTAATGTCTTCATTTTAAGGATGGCTAACGTTCTAACAAATTTAAACTAATTAGGTTTTTTTTTTTTTTGCGAAAAATATTCTCTGGATACACTTTCTTTCTTTCTTTCTTTCTTTTTCCATTTTCATCATTTAAATCATTTAGAAACATGAGTTAACAAAAAAACCTGTACTTAAATTCAAAAAAATAAGAAATTGTTTTCTAAAATACAACTAAATATCGACACTTGAATTAGAAATTTGATGCTTGGGCATGGAAATGCAAATGCATGCTCATGCCCAGATCCCTCACGCCCGAGCCCGAGTCTAGCTGGGTTGAGATCCAAGACTTGAGACCCTATTGTGATTGCCCAAGTCCATTGAGGCCAAGCTTGGAACCTGGTGCTTAGACCTAGGTCTCTAGCACCCAGACTTGGATCCATTGAGGCTAAGCTCGGGACTTTGTTACTCATGCCCAAGCCCCCTTCCCCCCTTTAATGCCAATGCCTATATCTCTTGTAGCCATGTTTGTTGAGGTCGAAGTCTAGGACCCTAATGCTCTTGCCTAGGTCCGTTGAGCTAGGCCAATGACACCAATTTCAATGCCTAGGCTTGGGTCCATTGATGTTGGGTTTGTGTCCTGGTCACCAAGGGTCGCAGGCTCGATCTCAATTGGCTAGAGCCTAGTCATCGAGGGCCTAGGCCTAGTTGTCGGGACCTGAGCATATGAACTAATGTCACTAAACTAGCCTCAATGGATTAGAGCTTGAGCGTCGAGGACCCAAGCCCAAGATTCAGGGACTTAGGTCGCTAGGGTTATGTGCTCGACATTTATGTACCTAGGTCGAGTGTTGAGGATCTGAGCACAGACACTAGGATCTTAGGCTCAGCCTTTGTGGACCCAGGTTGGGGCGCCAAGAAGTTGTGCACAGATACCAACTTCTTGGTTTCGACTTCCATTAACGTGGGACAAGTGCTTGTGCTCTAGCTTGGGACTCAAGCGGCCTTACCCAGGTCCTTGATGCTCAGGTTGAGGTCTGTCAAGGTTAGGCCCAGGATCCTAGTGCTCGTGCCTCATTTCTCGATTGTCCATGCGCAGGTCACCGATGTCTAAATAGTATATGTGTATTTAAAAAAATCAAATTATATTTTTCTTTCTAAATGACGGAAATATTTTCCAATTTTTTCTTTTTCAGATTTCAGCCAAATATAAGAGAATGTTTATTGGAAATGTAATATTTTTTTGTAAAATAAAAGGAGTGTAGGCTTTGCTGTACTATGTGTGCCGTTACCTCAAATAAGTGAAAATAATACAGGATTTTCCATATCATCCTAGCTACTAAATTCCTGCACTGTATCGGAAGGATTTGTTGCATGCATTACATGCATTTTTCCATCTTTACATGATATTATGATCATTAAGCTCATGTTTTTACTGGCTACAACACATGTGCCTAACTAACCTATTAAAGTTAAGGTTTCATGATGAGCTCGACTATGAAGTAGGAAGTAGTAACCCTCAACCACTTCTTCTGATGTTAGAAGAAACTTGTCATTTTCGTGTAAAGCTAGGACGGTCCAAATTGATTTTTGTCCAGACTCTCTTGGCCTAATCAAGTCGAGAGTTTCAGCTTTGTTATCGACGGCTAATTGTTTGCTTAACGATGAAAAAAGAAAGAAACAAAGGACTTCAGATGAAAAGACGATTTTGCCTGATAAAGAAGAAAGGAATGAAAATCAACGGGGACGTGCTGTTTCCAAGCTAGTTCCGGATTAAATAAAGCGTTTGATTGTAGTTGAGTTCTTTCACCTTCTTTCGCTTACAATTATGTATGCCCTCAAAAGTGGACAGTCTACACGCACCTCAGGAATCAGAAACTTGACCGAAGCCAGTGTCGGGTGGTCTATACAAGGACGTAATCATCTGCCACGTCAATTAATAAGCCTACATAATTCTCTAGCTGCTCGATTCCCCCACTTTCGATATCTTAACCTAGTCTATCCACTGAACCCCTATGTGGCTACATGCCGATCAAGGCGTCATGAAAGATAATATAGCACTTTCTTAGAAAGCAAGTGCATTATAGGAGCGTACCATCTAAAGATGTTCGTGTACATCGTAGGTTTAAAAGATAAGTCCCTGTTTGCCCTTTTCTTCGGGCAGGCTTTGTCCCTATCACGTGGAACAATGCTAGGTTTCTTGAGACTAGTCTCGAAAATAGTAATTTACTAAATGAGTATCGGAAGTGGGCTACTTATTTAATCGCCCATTTCATTTCTAGCTTTGTCTATTAAATTATTTTCTATAAATGTAGCATTATTCTAGGCTGTGATCCTATGGGACGAGGTGGCCTATTAATCCCTAAAGAAATCGAGTGCTCTCCAATTGCTAGGCATCGGCACCGGCAAAAATGTAAATTTATTCACTGGATGCGACCCGCATTGACAAGTTCGAGGCAATCTATATAGTTTAGGTAAATAAAGCGACTTAGACATTGGCAACAGATGCATATCGATATGCATCGGGCAGTATGCAGATCGGCCTAACTTAAGGAGACAATTCCGGCCGCCTTATCAACAAAGAAGATGCCATCGGGTTATTATGTCCTTGTCAAATTACAACACCCGAATCAAGATCGCGTGAATGCACCTCCCATGATGCTTTTCGAGTCTTTTTGACTCGAAATTAGTTTTTCCTTTGTCTTCGATGCATGGATGTAGCAAGTGCAGTGGTTTTTGGAGAGCGAAATACGCTATTAACATGGTGTTTGAATTTGCCATCAACTCGGAGGACGACGAGGATGAGGCGCAATAGATTGACCTGTGAGCGAGCGGTGAGCCAAAAATACAAAATGGCATCTCTGTTCTTTCGAAAATCAGCCAAGACAGTGCAACTTCATTAATATGCTGAGAAGAACTGACATTATGAGTATACATTTGACTAACTGTACAATACAATGGAAGCAAAAGTTCCTTAGATTCACGAAGTGACGATATGCATGCTGCTAGGATAATGAAAAAGTGACTGGAGAGTCGAAAACAATTTTTCATGATCCACTTCTCTAATACCCGAATCCTTGGACTCCAGAAACTCTTTCAATGAGGAGCGTTTGCCTGTGGCCATGCTCAGGAAAAGTTGGATGAACAATTTGTTTTTGGACGGTAGATGATAAATTAACTGCAGTGAATAAAGTAGAATTCTTGGAAGGTTCTCAAAAATCATGAAAAGCGGGGCGTCATAGAAATCGTTGAAAGTAGACATTGAGTATTGGCGGGTGCATCACAACCCAACGATCATTCAGATATTTGCTTTGTGGAAAGAAGAGATACAAACTCAAACGGCCCTAAGATTCGTTCCATGAAATTGCGTTGATCTGTCCTGATAATTCAGGACATCCTACAAACTGGAAAGGATAAAGGGAAAGAACCTAATGGCAATTGCGTACAAGTTGGGCGAGAGTGGGAGATCTTTTTGTGTCGTGTCGATTCCCTCTTTTCAAAGGGCAGACTTTTGTTACAGAATGCAAACCCTCGCTTGACTTGTGGAGCTTCTTTATCTTTTCGTCCATTCAACTTAAAGTTGTTCCTCTCGCATTGTACGTACTTTTTCCTCTCACCAACTGCAGAACAACTCTTTCTCTCTCTCTCCTGAGGAACCAATTCATAAACTACATGTAAAGCTTTCAGTTTCAGATGCTCAGAAAAGTGGAGACTTGAGTGGCAATCAGGCTCACTAACTTATTGGGAACATTCATTGCATCGTATGCTTTCCTTTTCCTTATTTGCTTAATTGGCTTTACTGTCAAGAATTCGTGGATAATGAACACACGCATTACCCGTTACACATAGAAAGAGTTGAAGGGTACTGAAAAGCAAAGGCAAAAGCCAAAAGCAGCTTGGCTTCTTCTTTGGTTCTTATCGGGGTTTCCACATGGCTTTGCATGTCTCTGACAACCTTACTGTAATGTTGGGTGGAGCCCGACTCGGATCGACTCTCCACCATGATGATGATCTCTTCGTGCTGAAGACATACCTTCCTCGTGCATAGCATAGTATACACAAATTATGTATCTCTGCCATTTTTTTTTTTTTGTTTTTTTTATATTTGACCGTTAGGTGGGGACTCAGACTGGGAAAGAAAAAAGAGATGGGAGGACCATCATGGAAAGATGCATCTGATTCCCCTCGCCTGCAAATGCTCGTGGCAACACCACCCAATGCACTTGACTCCAGCACTCCTCAGCATATTGCCCCCACCTTCAATGTCTTCCCAACCGGATTTCAAACTAAGGGGGAATGTATTTTAATATTTAGCAAATCATAATAGTTGCGACCATCAAATTTCTGGGCGAAACTTTCGGCGTAGAGTAGAATATCAATGATGGAAAGTTGATTGATTTTAAATAGAGAGAAATGATAACCTACATCATTATTGACAAAAGAACTGATTGTGATTAGGAGACAATGAGTAATGCGAGACAATGATGAGGATCAAATGGCGGGGCCAATGTGCAATAAATTCAACAAGAAGTGAGCTTGATGAATTTGCACTCGAGGATGTTAAATAGGCTCGATCCGTGTCATCAACTAGAAGAGCATTCGTTTGAACGAAATCATCTATTGGTGACTTTCGTATCGACCATCCCTGAGCCGAACAACAGCAAACAAGTGCAACATGAGTTAGCAGAGGCTTTTAATCTTTGATATATCAATTTTTCATGGATAAAGTAGGGTGTGGCAAGTATCCTCGAAAGAGAATTAGCAGGAACTGGGCAATGAAATCTGTCCAGGGACAAGACAACTCACTCTTGCTTCCTCCCCTGGTTCGTCCTTGCAGCATCGTGGAGAACTCTGCGGTTCCAGTGCGATTTCTGCTCACCTCCAAACTCATAAATCTTTATTGTAAAAACCAAAACAAGAAAACCGGCACGGACGGACGGACGTGCATGGGTGGCAAAATCTGTACGTAGCCAAGGAGAGTGCGACAGGGACTAGTGGGGGTTAGGGCATTAACTGTGGGTGAAGGCTGTTTCTGCCACCGAACACCATGAATCCGTGGACCAAGTGGAGTCTGGCGTTCGATCTCGTACCGACCGGGTGAATAGTGAAATATCTTACTCACTACCTAACTCGAACTCGATATTGATGTGAATCGACAGCATTCGTCCTCGTCCTCGTCCTGAGTCTCCTGACACGGACACGCGCGATCCTACGCATGGCATTTTGTTGGCCCACCGGGTCTGTGGATCACGCGGATCTGGCCCACCGTTAAACAATGCGCCGTGCACCTCCGGGCGAATCCAAATCCAATCGCGTCGTGCCGACCCATTTTTTTTCCTGCAAACCCAGTGGGCCTCGTCCAAACCCATCGCCACGATAGGTGGTCGGGCTTTGAACTTGAGTGTGATGTTTTAATTTTTTTTAAAAGGGCCAGGAAGGACGTTCAGAGGATAACGAGCCCGTTTAGAGGTCGAGCTCAGTGGCCACTCTCGCTGCTCTTTTCCGCTTTCATCTCATTTTTTTACTTCTTCTATCTTCTATCTTCTTTTTGCCACCAAAAAAATATCTCGGGCGGGCGAAAGGGGGAATGGCGGTGGCCACGGCGACGGCGGTGTCACTCCCGGGCTCCGCCACCATGACTCTGCTTTCCGGCGAGCTCTCGCGTGCGGGAGTGAACTTCCCTCGACTTCAGGTCCCTCGCGCACGCTTTCTTCAGGGTGGATGCCCGTGGAAGATGGCCGCGTTCCGTAGCTCCAATTCGAAGCAGACCCACCGCATGATTCCTTTCGCGTATGGCAAAGAGGTCGCCTCTCTCTCTTTCTCTACACTTAATTGGCGGCTGTTGTGTTTTACCCTTGTTCCGGTCGCGTTCGTTTCATATTTCTCATAGATAAGAGTTCCGAGTACGTGTCACACTGCGCCTTCCTCTTGAATATGGACTGTTATTCCCAAATTCAATGTTAAGGAGAACCCTGCTTAACGTTACGGATTCCCAGATGATGGTAACCATGTTTCTGTACAACCTAGACCATGTTATTGTGTAATTTTGTGCCTGACACTAATCGCATTTGTCCGAGTGACCCCTCTAATCGAACCGAAAAGATTAATGCCTCGAAATGTAGTAAACAAGGACAGCACTGGGGATGCCATAATTTCCACCACTCCGTGTGGTGGGTGGAAGCTAGTCTGTACTAGGTATATTCGTATTCCTGCGTCGTGTACTTCACTTGTTCTTTTGCTTTCCCTGGAAGATGCTGCTCTGCCTTAGTTATTGTTGTTATTATTCTATTCATCTGTTTGAGCTGCTTATTCTTTGTAAATCATATATTATCGACAGATATTGGCTACGAGCTGGGATATTTGTTATGCATGTCGGTGATAGTCTCTGCTTCTTGCAGAACGTGAATGAAGATACCGATGAGATGTTCGATGAGTTGTTCAATAAGTATGGAAAAGTGGTGTTCAGGAGTAACGACAAAAGACCTAGCGCTGAAGTTGATGATGATGCGGAAAGTTTATCGTGTAAGCTGATCTTGCCACACATGTTATGCGCATAGAGAAGTAACAAGTCGGCATATCAGGTAGTTCACAAATGGAAAGTATCTTATGCAATGGTGATACCACGTGTCTTGCAGACGTGGAATGACTCAGTCAATCACATCTTTCCGTTATATGGCCGACGTGATAACCTCCCATTTCGTGGAACCTGGAATTTGGAGGGATGTCATTGGGTGGTGATACTGCATAAGCTTGACATGTGATGTCGACATTGCACAAGATACTTTATTCTGATTGGTAGAATCAACATACTTCTATGCCCTAAAGTGCTCAGTGATTTAGAACCTCTCCGGCTGAGTGAAGATGTTTCAGTGTTTCTTCTTAACTGACAAAAAAGAGGGCAAGATTATTTGTCTGCGATTTTGTAGCGATTCGGTTGCTTCATGACTTCCTGCGGTCACTTTTTCTTCCCCGCTTACAACATAATAGTAGATGTGTTTGCTTTTCTAGAGATTAAAAGCATAAATTTCTTCATGATATACCTTTTCGAGTGGGGATTATTCGACATCAATTGATGAGTAGAAGCTTGAAATCGCTAGTTCATCTTATGCAGAGAATCTCTTTGTGGTCTTCAACAAATCTTCAAACAGAAGAAAAAAAAAAATCGTGTTGAAATCCCCAAGGACGACTAAATTTACAAGGAAAGCTTGTTTGTGATGCCAATTAATAAATCCAAAGAAGTATGAATATGTCTAATGCTGTTTTGCCTTCCAATCTTTTTTGTTTAATTTTTCTTTTTTTTTGAAGAGGTAGGAGAGAACATAAAAGAACCACAGGATGGTTTCTATCCACCAATTCTTTTAGATACAAATGAAGAGGGGTTAAGAAAAAAATCGTGGAGAAGGAAAGCTGTTTCTCTTTATCCTTGAGTCTATTCTTCTAGAAGAAAATAGTTACATTAATCAGATGATTGTACTGAAAATGTGAAAAAAGTATCTGTCATAGTTGATTTTTAATTCTTGTAATATCCTAAATGTTCTACAGCTTAGTCAAAAGGTGTCAAGTTTGGGCCTATTTTAGTTGATTTAGTTTTGCGTGGATCAATTGATAATTTGGTTTTATGCTATCTAGTGTATTTTCCCGCCTACTAAGTGTGGTTATTTCTACTATCTAAATATTGAAAGCAAGCAGTACAGTTGCAGCACTTAGCATGTGATTTCTATTTGACCAAAGAAAAAAAATATATTATTTATTATGAAGCCAAAACGTGTAATTTCTTCTCTACAGGTACTAAAGATAATAGTGTGAAGCTCAGTTGTTGTCCTTCGTTTTTTCCCAATATGGTCCTCGAGTGATCATTTTCTGCCATTTTTCAGTCGCGGTGGCAATGGCTACGGTTGCAAGTGAGGTGAAAGCTGCAGACATAAAAGTCCTCTTCGTGAAGCCTCTTGTGTATTGGACCCGCTTTTTCATCATTGCCACGGCATTTTCGCGCCCTCAGATTGATGCCATTGGGTAAGGGCTAACATGAAGGAGTATTCATCAATTAATGGACTGGCATAAATAGCTGCCAATCTAGATCTCTATTTTGTGTCTCTTGATGTCTTCCCTTTTGGTCTCACTGTCTTAGGTCAAGAATAAGAGACCTGGCAGAGAAGAAGTATGGGAGAGTTCCATCTGGAGACTCAAAACCTAACTCATGGACACTTTTGGATTTTGGTAAGAATTTTTATTTGATAGCAGCTGTCTCAATGAAGTAAACATGTAACAGTTTAGGAATTCTTAGTTTGCTTCATGTCATAGTTGAGTTCACTGATTCTATGCAGACATGTTTCCTTCTAAGAGATCGATCAAATGATTTGATTTTCTCGTTTATTTCTTACCTGTGTAATTTTTTAAAGAAGCTATCATCACTGATAAGCAGTTTATGATATGATGGAATTATACTATTGGAAGGTCAATTTGGCTTATCTCCCGACCAAAAAGAAATAAAAATCTGGGTTAGCTCCTTTAATCTTCTTTTCAGTTACACTATCAAACATTCTGACTAAAACTCGTCTCAAGTGGTATCCAACTTCTGTCATGGGGTTAAAAAATAAATCTCAACAATTTTCCATGCTGTTAAGAATGGGTAATCTGAACACTTCATGGCTATTTATGCTGACAATAATCTCTATCTTTTTGTTACTGGCCTCTATTTATGCTACATGAAGGTGCAGCTGTTCTGCTACATGATTGACTATTTAAAAGAATGATAGCTTCAATCCCTCTTGCTGTCTTTGGTTGATTTGAAATAAGCAGAATAAGCAGTATAAGAGTGCTTTCACTGGAGAAAAGATGCCTGTTAATGTATTTATTGAAAGTTGGATGAAGTCTTACACTTTTGGTGTAGTGGAAAGTTGTATGTGGATGTAAATGCTTTAATCGAGATTGTAGATGATTTGTCTTTGTACCCAAGCTTTTCCCTATTAAAGGAAACTTTAACTATTTATAATGGAAAACATATATATGGAGGTACCATAACTTTTCTGGCCTTATTTACTTCAGAGGCAATAATTGAGTGTGAGGTTTTTGTGAGAAAAGAAAGAACAGATGATGGTAAAAGAGGTGAGTAAAGTTAAACAAAAACTGAGATTTGTTGATTTTTTTGGCTTGACTTTGGTTGAGGAAAAAGCAAAACCTGCAAGTTTGTTTGGCTTGTAATTTTTCTTTGAACCAAGCAAAGCTAATGAACCTGGACATCTCACACATTCTTATCTATTTGTTGCCTGTGCTTTAGAAACATGCTTGCGTATAAATAAGTATGAAATCTATTTCTTTAGAAAAAGAAGAAGAATGGTATGAAATTTACTTGCCAAGTATGTTCAAAGTTGCCAGGGATACTCATCTGGAAGCTTAAACATGGTATTTTAAGTTGCCTGTCGTGTTTAACATCTGTGTGAAGGCTGTTTTCTTGTATAGCTTATTTAGGATTTCCGACAGACACCTATTTCATTAATTTTTGTGGTGGTTTGATTTATTTCAGGTGACGTGGTTATCCACATATTCCTTCCTCAACAGAGAGAATTCTACAACTTGGAAGAGTTCTATGGTAATGCAACGCCTATTGAGTTGCCTTTCGAAAACCAACCGCCACCATTCCGTCCTTGAGAGAGGCATCAACTCCTTGTTTGAGGATTAAAGAACTCATGCCAATGCAGTGCATTGGTCAACTTCACTTGGGCCGGCATTAACTTTGCTTCTTATTGTTCTGTGAAGTCAACCCTCTGACATGCTTTAGGGCTGAAAGTCTATCAGGGTTCTAAGGCATAACCTTCCGGTTCAGATGGTCCACAAGCATTCGAACATGATTAAGCCAATGGGGATTGTGGAGGAACTGGTCTAGGTTTCATTTTGGATGTGCAAATTTTGCAATCAATGCTGTGCTGTTTTTTACTACTTGAGGGTCAGCAAGGTTTGTAAGTGATGATCTTCCCGTAACAGTCGGGCTTGGATATGCTTATATGACGTAGTTGTGGTTACCTTGTAGGTGGTAATTTGTACTTCACAGTTGCCCTTCGATATGTCAGTCTTATATTGCCCCTTTTCGCTAGGCTCTGTGCAGAGGGAGGGAGGGAGGGATGAAGAGAGAGAGAGAGAGAGAGAGAGATTTTTGGCCTAACGATCTATCATAAGGTTATCGCAAATTATGTAGTAAAGATTCTCCTACTGAATTTGCCATATCAGTGGTTTCCTACTAGTGCTTTACTAGCAAAGAGAACAATAGATGCTGCACCGTAAGTGGAGCTTAATATGAAACGGAGTGCAACGACAGAGGCATGTAAAATAAGACTTGATTTGTAGAACTTTCTTCTTTCCCTCTTTGGTCGCAGGCATATGAAATCCGGCTATGAGACCATCCAGGATCAAGTGCTAGATCCAGTATGAAATCCGGCTATGAGTCCATGCTTTCTTCGATCTTCAGAAGTCACCGTTAGTTCTCTCTACTCACGCAGCAAAAAGCAAAAGACTCAGCCATTCAATATACCAACAAGCAGAAACATACCTAACATAAAGAAACCTGAGAAGTCCAGTTTGAATGAAGGGCTTTGCCACCATTGATTCCGCAACATCACTCTCCAAAAACTAATTAATTGGTTTCTAAAAAGGCAAGAGAACAGAGAAAAAAGAAAAGGCAAAAAAGCAAAATGAGAGAATACCCCTCCAGTTATTTGTCACATGAATCCCTCTAAGCCCACTAAAGGGCAGTACATTCATCATGAAATGACTTGTCCAGTCATATGAAGCTAAATTACAAGTTATTTTGAAGGAACATTTGTACAGGAGTAATGAACAAGAAAAAAACTAGCCTTGAGCTGAGCCATTCGTGATAATCCAGCTCCATCCTTGACATCTCCATCAGAGCTTTAATCATCTCTTAAGAAGTTGCATTCCTGAGGCCGCAAGAGCAGCAATAAAACTTAGGATGCAAAGATAAAATTCTGAAGGAGCGGTCACCATGTCATGCGGAATCACCACTTAAAAGCTAGAAACTAGTCTGGATCAATCACAAGGAGGTCACAAGTTATTTGCAGGCTTGCAGCTGGGTGGCCACAGCAGAAACTATGGAGAGGGGTTCCTGCAGAGTTCAAGGTAACAACATGTTCAGTTAGTAGAAACTGAGGAAAGAAGAAATGAAATTGCCAGATGGTCCAAATGTTTGTATGAGAACCCTAACATCACATTACACAGGACAAGCCATTGACTGAATATATGCATAACATAGGCAACTTTTTCTTGAGAAGACCAATGCAAAGTCATTTAACATTGCTATTTACATCATAACAGCGTCAATACCCTTTGCTTAATAGATGTATTTTCAATCTGAATGTTCTGTATCAAAACATGTTTTGACTGATGAGAGCCTCTAGTTCCCTTGCAAATGTTAATTAAAGAAAGAAAGAGACATGACAGTTCCAGTTAAATTTCATCACTAAAATGCTCCTTCCCCAAATTATTTTGAGCCGAAAAGGAAAAATAACATCATGCAGACAAATATCAATTCACAGAGCATTCTGAGACAGATGACTACACATTCATTTGCTACACATATATTGAGTGCATGAGCAGGTAGTCACTTCAAAGGCAATCAAATTAATCTTATAAATGGCATACATAGTCCGTGCTCTAACTAAACAAAGAACTGACTACTTAATTATGAACATAATAAACTAACATGTGAGCATGAAACATGGCAGAAGAGTTACAGTTAAAATCAGCTGAATGTTGACTGATCTGCCCAGGTTCAGTGAGACTTAACTCTGTATCATTAGTCGCTGTCCACCCAGGTTCATATGCTTTCAGAAATTCAACCTTTGCTTTATTAGGTAGATCATGGGGGTGGACAAATGGAACTCCTGGTGGCCACCCAATTTCCATTCTTATATTTGCACAAGGGCTATCTAATGAGTGAACATGAGTCTCACAGTCCTTCAAGGTACAGAACCTCAGCTTGATGCCCCTTTTATCTGCGATGTCCTGAACTCTTTCCTTCAAAACTCTTTGAGCTTCAAGGCGCAATCTTTTGGAAGGTGGGAGTGGCTTGCATTTAGAGCTATTCTTCTTCCGTCTCATCAAGGGCTTCATAGATCCTGTACCAGCATTTCATCGATCCAAGGACCTGCTGTTAAAAACCTCTCACTAAGAGCATTCACACACAAGCAGCAGTCAACGTCAAGATTGTCCATACAAAAAATCAACAAGGAGAAAAAAACCTAAAATAAGGTCCATTGACTATAAGCACAACAACTCAAGCACATATGAAGTCAAGGAAAACTCGATGAATTCATCAAGGTATCCACTTCAAAGTTCGATCGCAGTAACAACAGATTGCCAGGATGATTAAAGGTATATGAATTATTTAAACAGTGGAGAACATTGCTATCTACAGAAGTATTCTCATAATTAACAGCAAGAAGTTGATACCGATATACAGTATTTGGTTATGGTTTGTTCTATAGTTGATTTATTTGTGTTCACCTCAAAAGGAATGAGAAAGCATAAGCCTTAAGCTACAGGGGGAGAAAATCTTGAGCAAGAATGAAATGAAGAGCAATAACAACTATTAAACAACTTCAATTATCAGTTTGTTAAATTCACGAGTTCCAAGTTCAGCCATAAAGTAGCTGAAACTTAATAAGTAGTCTAAATTTTCATAGTTCATACCATCTTGAGCTGTAGGGAAGTTAAAACTTTGGATACTATGCCTGTTGAGGAGCTGATCTGTTGGGTGGGATCTTTGCATGAAATCATCAACTGGTACTGGAAGCTGGAATTGAGCTTCAACCCCATGACCAGCTGCTCTCATCTCAGAGCAGCTAAGACTGGTCATTGACTTAGGCATGAGCTTGAAAGCCAATGAACACCTTCCATACATGTTAGCCTGCATGTTAGTGATATCTGTTTTAAGCAGAGCTGGATTCACATAGCCAGCCGTTGCTTGATAAAGTGCAAGTCCAGGGAAAACAACTGCTTCCTGGGGTCCAAGGTCTCCATCCACAAGAACCCATCGGCCTTGAAAGTCTCTTACATGTAAACCTGCTTTATCTGATTTCATAAGAGTTATTAAACTTTTATCAATCTGCTGGTCATTGTCAGAAAACATAACTGATTGGCCATCATCTTGATTTATCAAACTAGGGTGCTGAGCTCCTTGAAATGATGGCCTTGCATGACAGCAAACAGACAATACCGAGGATGATATTTCCCGACTTCTCAAAGGGACATTATCGAGAATTTCAGAGAAAGGAGAGCTCCGCAAATTTAGGTAGAAACTGATGGCATCCAAGATATCCCTAGCTGCTTTTCCCAGAAGAGAAAATACGTCTGGAAGACCTGCTGGTGGTAATTCCAATGTGTTTGGGTCAATGGGTGTTAGGCCAGGTCTGTAATCATAAGTTTCTTGCCACAACTGAGGATCTGCATAGTAACCAGACGTCTTGCACCACTCACGAGTTTCATTGGTGTGAATCATATCACTACCAGGGTATGACGCTCTTTGATGGAAATAAAGGCGAGCAGAATCTAAACCAGATCTCAAAAGAGCCCCATCGCTAGTTGAAAATTGAATAACTGCAGCAGAATATTGAGCGAGTGATTGTGACAGGGTTGTGACAGAAATTTTGTAGGAATCAGTAGGGAGCCCTTCGGAAGGTACAAGATCAGCAAGCTTCACACGGCCCAAGGATGGCAGGCCATTGCCTGCCATGAAATGCTTCAAGATACCTTTAAGGACAGGAGGAACTCTGAACCTATTGACAAAACACGAGCACGGAGGGCATCAATTTCTCACAAAAGTTGCATGACTATCCCTCCTCAATGACATGAACATGAAGGGTAAGGAAACAACCACACAGCAAGTAAGCAAAATATGACACCATAATTCACCATCATTTCACTTCAAGACTTTCCTAACAGTTCTCCTCGAATACAAAGTGTCAACCCCACAGAGAAATTGCATATTTATCAGTGAATTATCTTAACAGCGATACATCCCCCATCAAAATAGCACCACTCCGAAGTAAAAAAGATAGGGCTAAATCTTTCTTGTGTCCCTGGGTAGAGTCGAGGGGATGAGTCCCACTACACCGTTCATTTGTAAACGCCTTTCCTCATGGACATTGTCAAGCCAAGCCTATGTGCACTCATCTTCATCAACTGAGCTCCTACAAGAAAAGAACTGCTTCAAATTCTATACAGAATGTGCACTCCGCTTGGTCTTCTTGCTCCATTCATATAGCACATATCTGAAGCAACAGAGGTTGCTCCTATTAAACTAGTCCTTCGACTCTATTCATTTTCTACCAAAGCCCATGTCCCATTGTAAATCGTCAAACAACTAACCCCCTACCCATTTAAACTGAGAAGCGAATGACAATTGTTGGAGAACAAAGGGGATAAAAAATTTCAAACCTCTCCCAAAAGCATCTTCATCTTCTTATCAATTCCAGCAGCAGGATAGCATTCGAAAATCAGCTGCCTGAAATCATTTCCATAACACAATTAACGACCACGAAACCCAAGGAATTGTAAAACCCAACAAATTTTCCGAGGCACACAATCGTCGTTTCTGCGCAAGAAATCTCGGAAAACTCAAACCCCGAAGTTGAAGTTGAATTGCCAGTCTCGATACGCACAACAGTGGCATAACCCAGGAAATTTTAGCTCATGACTGCTGATTTCAATAGCAGAAAAGATAGGAGCAGAGGAAGGAAGGAAGGAAGGAAGGAAGCTTACCCTTTTGGCTGATTGAGCAAATGAAGGACGAAAAGAACAGGTAAAAATCACAGCTTTTGACTGTTCAAGATGTCAAGAAGCAGATTGAAGATTAGGCTTGGCAGAAATCAGAGGAGACGGAGAGGGATTCGTTTCACATTCGAAGTGTGCTCCGTTATCGATTGTGGGTTCCGTTCAAGTTCGCTTTTTTTCCCCCTCTTCCTTTTGAAAGGAGAGGAAAACAAGAACTCGGAAAAACGTCTTCTTCTTTCACGTTCTTCTGAGGGGGCCAAAAAAATGTCTTAACTTCCATGATTTTTCTCGAGATGTCTGACTTGTAAGTTGTAATATATACAATCAAATTCCTGAGTTTTCAAATCGATTACCTTAATTCTGTCTTTGATTACGGTTCCAACAATTTTGATCGATATAAATCATTGTTATCTATAACAAAAAATTATATGCTCCCGTGACTGAAATGGAATGAGTTAGTAGGGAAATCGATTTTAAAAAGGAAGTTATGCTAATAATTGTCATAATTTTCGTTAAAAGTATTAATTTAGCTCATATGAAATGATTTCCTTTGAAGGAGTTCGTTAGGTTTTTGGATCAGCGGCTTACTTTTACATATTGTGATTAGCCTAAATTTATCGTAAATCGGTTTTTATGTATTTCGTAATTTCCTTTTTATGACAAGTACTTTAGCTATAGATTTCATATTATGAGAGTCCAACCACTCAGTAAATAAAAACTAAATTTTGTAGAATATTTTTCGTTTGTAAATTACCTATCATTCATTAAATAGTGATTGTCCGTTTGGCATGGTAATTTTATAAATATAGTTTGCATACTAGTCTTTGAGGTCCGTGAAATAATCTTTTGTTTCGTAAATTCCCCTTTTGTAAAGTAATTGCAGTAGTATTTCATATTGTATCATGGTTGATAAATAATATTCGTAAGTTACCTTTTGCTAGTAAAGTATGTGTAGATTGATTGTAAAATAATCTTAAGTACCATAAATTTCCCTTTTCAAATAAATCACAGATTGCATCATAAATTTTTAGATTAAGTTCTTTAAATTACCCTTTTGATACTTTGCCCAAGTTAAGTTTCTTCTTCGTAATCATTTTCAATAGTATTTATGTTGGATTGGAAATGGTAAATAGAGTTCATAAGATACCTTTCGGTTTTGTAAATTACCTGTTCAATTCTAAGATTTTTTTGTAGCAATATTGCATGTCGTATCATAAAAGATAAATAAAGTTTGCAAATTACTTTTAGGTAAAATACCTTCTCCTTTCATAAATTACTTGCTTGATTTTGCAGATTAAGCAAGTTCTTAAATTTATCCTTTTATCCGCAAAATGCTTTTAATTTCATTATTACCTTTTGTGCAAGTAGTTTTTCATAATACAAGAAAAATCCTAAAAGTCATAATGACTTTTATCCAGTTGTAAATGAACTTTAAAGTGCCATAAGTTGTGGCAACCTAAATTTTATAAATGGAATATTGCCGCGTTTTGCTTGAAATGGCAACCTAGAAGGAACCCAACCACAACGCCAATTTTTTTTCTCACATTATTCCTTCTTTCTTGCATCAACAAACATGTCATTAAAATTTGTCAAAATCGGAGACCCTCTTGAACCTTGATCGGAAAACTCACAACTCTGATGCTTTGATCATACCGATTTATCAGTTTGAGGATCAAATTAAACAAATCATGACAATTTAGGGACCAAATAGGGAACTTTTATCTCGGTCTTGCCACCCCCATCTTCACCATGCTGTTTCATCTACTAAACTTGCCTTGGACATACTTTCATCCTCGACCGCAGTAGATTACGAAAGCACTCAAAACAAGGCATTAATGATGAAAGGTTTGCATCAAAATCGTTGATGGAGCTACAATGAAGGAACATAATGATTAATTTGCAAGAAACTCTACGGTTAACCCGCCATCTTTTCTGTTTATGCCGTCACACTGTGATGGCCCAACATACCGATCATAATCCTGTTATTGTTTGTTACCGCCATCACTCCCGGAGGATATGTTGAGCTTGCATCTGTTCAGACATGTATGCAAATTGCGGTCGCATATGCCACAGTCAATGCTCGAAAATTTACTGATCTCGTGTCTGAGGCTCGCACAATCATGATGTGGCTCTTCCTCTAGTCATCTTCGGGAATGTCGACTTGCTTTATCGGTCTACTTTCTAAGCATTTCTCTGAGCTGATATACCGATGGCAATGGGCTTCGCCACACCATCTCACTTATTTAAAGCCACTACTTAGTCTTGATCCACAAATCGACGCAGTTCAATTAAAATGTGCAGAGTCAGAGATTAAAGATTCGCACCATGGTTTTAAGATGCGAATGCATGCGAATGGAGATGTACAATGTCATTACAGATCTCCAGTCTCACTACAAGCATCCAAACGTTTCCTCTTGGCCTCGGTGTCACCCAACTGCAATGAGACACAAATATCTTCATCGCAGTTGTTTCTCAGTGACGATAGATTCTGAGAAACCATTCTATCGGACAGATTGTTCTGATGGAGTGGAGACCGTCTACAGAAGCTTGGAGGAATAAACTCGTGTTCAATGCTTGGACCAACCTTGATTCCATCTTCTATAGTGAAGTCGGGATCCATCAGGGACGGATTCATCTCAGAGCTGCTCGGTTCTACTTCCAGAGGGATGTGCTCTATCTGAAGACCGAGGGAATCTAGTTTCTCATCAATTTTCTCCTTACCCATGATGCCATCTGGGGGAGATGAGTCACCAACAGTTGAGCCAATTGCTGTTGCTGAGGCAGTTCTTTGTTCTTGCACTGCCACTGTGAACCCAAGGAAAGGAAATATGCATAAGAAAACTATGAATAAACCCAAAAAGCTTTTAAGCATTCAACCATCAACAGTACACCAGCTTTTTGCATGTGTGATTTTACCATGTGTCTTCAAGGGTTCCGGAGCAGTTACCCACATTTTCATGATAAAGTGCTACGGATCTTTATTAGTAAAATAATATATTCGCCAGGGGGAACTCCAGCATTGATTCGGTACTCTGCCCAACTGAGATGTTTTGTCTCTCTTTCTGAAGAACAACCGTTTCTATTTCTTTTCCTTAAAATTCTGGCCAAAAGAGAAACAAAAGAACACTTTTCCTAAAGATGCAACCCAGTCTTACTGGGAATGCTGTCCAACTTTAGGTTCATAAAACAAGTTTTCCTAGAAACAAGACAGTACTTTTCTTTTAATCTTTGATAAAGTAAGAAACATTACAGCTAAATTCAAGATCCAGACAAATATGAGCCAGTAAAATGGAAAGGTGCCTTTGACCAAACATAAAAAATAAAAAATGGTAAGGTGCCAATGTATTATACTGCCAAATGACAAACCTTTCAGCCCCTCGTTGGTTGTTATTAGATCAAGTTCAAGAAGATTGAGGAGACGTCCAAGATCTACTCCACTGGTCCAATTTTCTGGAGGCTGGCCGACTTTTAGTTTTAGCCGTCCCCTATTAGCCGTTCCTCCCCAGATAATCCCAATAGGCCGTGGTTTCCCGCTGCCCTCACCCTTCAATATTATGAGACTTCCACTGTCTCCTTCGAGATCAAAAGTTTGTTGATTCTCTCCCACAACAAGGAAGTCAGTTAAAAAGCAGATCCCCTTCTCATCATTGTACTCAAGAGCATAAGCCAAAACTGTTCCAGTGGTCAGGCCAGAACTTCTCCCAACCTTCATCACATTCCTCCCAATTAGGCTACCTATTGGAGCCTGCAAATCTATAATCTTGACATCACCAATTTCCCCCACGCCCCTTACAGATGTAGTAACAGTGGACATGTCAAAATCATCAGCGAAAGGAATGAATGCCCCATCAGCTCTCACAAATGTCTCTGGAATTAGGAAGCCTCATTAGTTAATGCACACAAAGAATACTGGAAGAATATCTCAATCAATGTCCATTGGATCAAACTAACACCTCCTAATCTAGGATGAAAACTCATCAAGATTATATTGAACAGGCAACATAGGTTTTCACACTGATCCGATAAAAGTGTTCGTGTGGCACCCCAGGAACGTTCCTTCATGAGTAGCCAAATTGCAAACCCATGCCCAAGATCTCTCCAAGCTCACATTCATAATATGATCAACTATTTGTATCAGTAATATGAATTTATCAATTGGCCCAATTAGTTTTCCAGGTTCCAGTTCAGACACCTGTCCCTGTATTAGATTATGACTGACCATAAGCCATCCTGTTTTACCAAAAACTATTTAAGAGAGCTTCACCAGTTTGCAGTTACACTACAACAGTTAGCACAACTCACCTACCAATTGCTCCTGAGACTGTACATCATCCTCAAATCTAAAAAAGAGGCACGATTTACATATTTGTTGCATTCCCAAGTAAAGAAATGCACATAGTTTGCCTGCAAATGCTTCAGACATTGCACAGACCTCACAACTGCAAGTCATTTTACCTGGATTTATCCCGGCAAAAATGCCATACCAAAGTTCATCTGTGATGAAGGAAGTTGCCCTCTCAACAGCACCTAGGTATACCCCAGGCCCAAGAGTTGGAGGCAGAGGATGAAACATTTTCTGATTTGGATAATCTAAGTCAACAGCAACATGGCGATTGGTGAGAAAGCCCACTTGTCTACTCCCTGTCTGGCTCCTCACTATGGCACCCAAGGTTCCATATGTCTCTTGGCTTGCCACCTGAAGACATAAAGCAACAACTTGAGCACATTGAAAAGAAAAATTAAGGTAATATGAATCTGAAAAGTAGAATATAGTGCTAACACTTGAATTCAATACTGACAGAAGGCTCTACCTATCTACTATGATGAGACACATTAAGCAGGAAATCACTCACGGGAAAGGAATTATAGCCCATGACTTTTCCAACAGCAGGTTCGACAAATAGCTGGTATAAAAGAAAAATTTCACTAGTTTTCTCCACCACCAATTCAAACCCACCATCAGGAGTCCCCATTTGTTTACCAGCAAATTTAACTGAAAAATTGACCTGTTTGGGTAGGTTTTGGAACTACTTTATACATCCTTTCCAATGTGATGTTTATTGATACCTGACACCTTAAATCTGTTTAAAGTACATAAGTACTAACATTCAACTTCATTTTGAATTTACTATTATTTATTAATTTAGTAAAATAATTTTTCCATCTCAGTGGAACACCAATAGGGCTGTATATCCAAGCAAACAATCTATTATGTTTAGCCAAGAACAAGCCACTGAAAGTAAAATAAGGAAATTTGAGTCCAAAAGCCAATTATCAAGATGGATGACATGTGAGGAAAGTAAAAGTATCTGAAGTTTTGCTAGAATCAGCAGGGAGGATATTCACAATGTAAGATAGGAAGGATACTCCGACATGCAACTTCAGCTTAACTCTCTCTTCCTGTCCTTTAGCCAGTGCATTATAAAGAGATATGGGGAACCAGTAGAGGGTACAGCATGTCATGTTTGCCATGTGGCATAAAAATTAAGCTACATATATGACTCTCAAATCTTATGAAGGTAAAAAATAGTTGTAACTGAAGTTATATGCATGATTTAAAGTCTTTTTTTTTTTTTTTTTTTTTAAGTATGGAAAAGGGCTTAAAGCCAAATACCAAAATTAAGGTCAAGAATCTACTATCCCTATTTTATGACCTAACAAAACATGAAGTAATTCTGTAGGCAGCAGTTTAAAGAACGTAGTGTCCAAGCACTCATCAATTCCAAGATTAGCAAGCCAATCACTAGGACGATTTCCTTCATGCAATCAAAATTTTAACTGCCGCTTAGAACCCTAATGCTGTTCTCAGCCCAAAAAAAAAAAAAAAATGTCACAAGTAATACACGAGATTTTAAAAACTCAAAACTCAATGCATGCGACTCTAGCATTTATCAGATTTCAGTCTAGAAAGTTGCCTAGACAAATAGAAGAGAAATTGTATCACAAAAAAATAAAGATATAATCTCAATCCACTAAAAAGATATAACAGAACCAAATTGAATTACTCAAACAGAAAACCTCAATCCAGAGTAAGATAAGTGAAAATCTTCTAATCTTGAATAGTTTTTTTTTTTTTTTAAACGTATAATACAGGACATTTTTCCATCTAGATTCAGATTCATTTATATGTTGGGAAGGCGCAGAAACTACCTGTGAGCCTGAACCAATGCATGGATCACCTCCACGCAAGTCATCCACAATCTCAGTGTATAACTGCTCTTTAGGAGCTGGCTCAGGTGCACCAAAGTATGAAAACTCAACCACATCAACATCACACCACACCCCTCCAGGTCCCTGATTCAAGGTTGCACTGAAATTTTATTACAACTTGACAGAAAAAGGAGGAGGTGACAAATTTTCACCTTTCCTACCCCTCAATGAAAATGGAGAAGGACAAATGATCAAATATACTTCTCTGACCTCTAGAGCAGTTGGAAGACATTGGATGGGGCTAAGCCACTGCTTATGGACTTTCCTAGAGACAAATACGAGAATGGCTGGTATGTTAGTCAAAACACCACGTCGAATACGAAAACCAATGGCAGTGCCAAGACTGTAGCAGCGCAAGATTTTGCTATGAAATGCTCTTATGGTCATGAGTTCGAGCAATGTGTTAGCTTGCTGGCCTTTCGGCAACCGGCCAAGAGTTTCGGGTAGCACCCCTTTCTGCAAATTCGCAAAATAATTCGCACGCTCCTCAGCACAATCATTCAACCGACTCGGCCATGAGAAGTAAGCGGCATTGCTCTCACAGTGCTGTCCAGCCGATGCAAATGGTTGGAGCATTGGCGGACTGAGTGAAGGAAAATTAGAATGATTACAACAGCTCCTTTCAAGATCTAAAGCCGACTCTTCTGATGGCGTTGAGCCAGAGCAAACGGCCCTCAGATGCATTTTAGTCCGCTCCATCCGTCACTCACGATGCACAGGCTAAGCCAAGCAAACCAAACTGAGATGCCGCGGCGTGTGGAAGGAATAACTTCAGGAGCAGAGGCTCATGGGAAGACTAGAGAACAGACGAGCAGACATACCAAGGTTCAGTTGATTACCAGAGTTTCAATATTCAAAACAAGCACTAGCTTCCATCCGAGAATCAACAAAAACACAAGAAAATAATACAAGTCACTTATCCTGTAAACCAAGCAACCACATCAGATAATCGCAACACAATGTGCTGTACCTGCCTAGGTCTCAAGCTATGCGAACTCCGACAAAGTCAATCCATAGGCCAGAGGCCGCATACGTACACGAGGCTTAAAACTTGATATGCAGTAGAATGGAGAGTACAAGCAACCCAGAAGTTTCTTTAAAGTGTTAAAAGATTATATACGGACAAATTGCAAGTACCCACGAAGGGAAGCATGCTGATTGCCAGCTTCATTTCGCAACCCAAGAGATATGGGGGAAAAAGAAAACAAAAAAAAAAATCTAAAAAGAAAAATAAAAAGAAATCAGATACAGCTCAGCCTTCTACTACAAAATGCACCACCGAAAGCAAAACGTTCCACCTTCCCACTCAAACCAACTGCAGACATAACTCTCGGAACCGGTGAAGCTAGGCGAGACCAAAAGCCCTAGGAAACAGGGAAACACTCCAGTTCACCAAGTGAAGCTTCTTACATGACCCAAAAAAGAGAACCCAAAAGACAGCCAGCGAGCCCAAACGATCTCGGAAGCAGAGCCGATACGACCACCACGACACGCGATGGCAAGGGCAAGGGCAAGGGCGACGCAGCAGAATCCGAAGGGCGGAAGTGCGGAGAAGAAGAGGACTACTCACTCGATCGAATACAGGAAAAGGCAAGCTCGAGTGCTCATTCAAAGCATGTTGCTCCTCTCCATTCGTGGCTTTTGCAATAAGAAATTCGTCAATGAGTGCGGGGGCGTGTAGCCCATTTGTCGCCACGCCCTGGGCATCATCAGTGCCCGCCTGGCCATGGCTCTCCGGGTACAGAGAGGGCGCTCTCAATGCTTAAAGCTACTTTTCTTCGGCATATAATATATAATATAATACATAGATATGTAAAAGGAGCTGCTTTTACGGATGTCGGAACTTGGAAAGACGGAGAGAGAGAGAGAGAGAGAGAGAAAGTAGGAGGAGAAGGAGGAGGAGCAGGAGGAGGAACAGTGATGATTTCATTTCGTTCGCGGGAGGAGCTGTACAGTGTGGCGGGGCTCACGATACGGCTCCTGATCATCCAATCGGTGGCCCCCACTGCGTAAGTTTCGCTTTTTGATTGATTCTATTCGATTTGATTAAGCCCTTTCCCATCTTGTCCACCCCTGACATCTTCTGCTTTTCACTATTTATGGTTGTTGCATGGAGGATTTGCCGCCATCATTATATGTACCAAAAGATTCTCTTTTTAAATAATTGCCCCGAACCAATTATATCAGTATCGGTTCAACTTTTAAATTTTTTAACTTAATCGATTTTATTTTAAAACTTTAATCATCTGTCGATATAATCTTTTTAGCTAATGTTAATCAATAATCACTGAGTGAACTATTATTTTACCTTTTCTTATACTTATAAACTTTTTTATTCTTCTTTCGCTTGTTGTTAGACTCAACTTATAGAGAAATGAATGAGAGATACACATTCGATTAAGAAACTAGATTCGTGCGACATGTTTAATTTGAATGAGCGGCATTTTTCTATGCGGTCATTAGGATTTTCATTTGTTCAATAGTATTCCTCTTCTTTCTTCATGAATTTGAGGGATGGAGATATGAAATGTGGATGTTGAATGAACAGCTACAAAGTAGAAATACAAAGGATTGCATTAGCATGCATCTTACTACTTTGCTACATATGCGGCTTGGGAACATGAGACCTTATTTTCATTGAATTTGTGGATAGCTCATTAACACTTCTCTAGTTCCGAATATGTTCAACGAAGCATATCACACATACCATATGCACTTGGTTTTTTAGATATACAAGCTTGAACTCACTCGGCACATTAGAGAGGAAAAGAGATACTACGGGTGCCATAATTTTCATACAATACTTTACTTTGATGCCATAACTTTTTGTTAAATCATTTATACTAAATTGAAGAAAAAAACGATCATTATAGTGTATTTGGCGATAAATTCCAGCCAAAAGTCCAAGGTGACATCTGTAACTAAATGTTGGGAAAATGTCACAAAAAAACCCAAACTATATCTATTGTGATACAATATTTAAGCTTTTTTTGTGATATCAAAAATCATAAACTATGCCCACCATGATTTGACATTAGAAACCTTAAATTTGACACATTTACCTTATGTCAATATTCTATTCTCCGATTAAAATAACGTCGTTTTTTTTTCCACTTAAATCATGTGTGTACCATGTCAATATCATTTGTTTTTTGGCATTTAGGCGGATTTTAATAATTTTTATTGAAAAAATATTAATAAATGGTAAATGCGTCACATATATATAAGTGTACGATTTTTGGTGTCATAAAAAAAGTTTAAAATAAATGTATCATAATAGGTATAATTAAGAGTTTTTGGTGACTTTGATCGTTAAATGTTTATTTCGAGGTAGTCAACTTGGAAATTCCAGCGACTCTCTCTACTTTTTAAGCAAACGACGACGGTCCTCTCGCCGGTCGCCGCTTCAAGGTCATGGACGTTGTTCCTCGCGCCGAGCCATCCTCTGGAGGTGGACGCTCCGTGGGAAGATTGCGAGCAAAGTCAAAGGCGGGGACAAACACAGATTCTGGTCACGCACGTGCTGGCGACTCCTTCTCCGGTCTGTGACAGAATCACACTTGGATTGACGGCGGCAAATGATGGCCTCCACTGCTTTGCTTCCCCTGTTTTTTCTTCTTCATCTCACGATTTTTTCCTTCTCTCTTTTTTCAAACTGAAATCATTCACTTTAGGTGTCAGTGTTCAAATTAGGAATTTCGATGCTCGTGGTTGCTGCCCGTCTGGTTCACAATCTACTCTTCTCTTTGATCTTTCACTTCATGTTCAGGCTCAAATGGTGCACTCAGAATTTGCTGCACTTGTGGGTTGGGGCCTGTCACCGTACGAGCATCGCCACCCTCACATACCCAGCAAGAAGGACCGCCAGCTTGCTAAGTATGGGGCAGCCACGCCACCTTCTAGTCCCAAACTCTGTTGAATCTATTATATATTTTGGCAATTTTAAAATATTTATTAGAAATTATGACCGCCATGAAAATCATCATTTTTATAGCAGTTTTGTACCGGTAATATGATAGTTTATTTCATAACATTTGAGTTATTTCTTCATAAACTCTTTATTATTTTATAATAGCTATATAACGATTATATTCTTCTTTAAGTACCAATTAATTTATAACGGTTTTCGTATGGCTTTCTCTCTTTTTTTTTAACATATAAATAATTAGTTTGAACATTATTGGAAAGTAATACCGATATATCAAAACTAGAATTGCAACGTTGGATTTTTTTTATCCTAAATTGGAATTGGCAATGAAGTGGTCATTTTTTTTTCCCAAAAGTTACAATAAAGTGATCCGGCAAAAAATTTTGGTATGGAAATACAAAAATTATAGCACTTTTAGTATTTTGCAAATTAGACTCTATTTCTTTCTTCCTTCTTTAACATCTACTAGTGCTCTCTCTATCTATATTCTCTATATGATACGAAAATGAAGCTATAATAATGTTCCTCCTTCTCATTTCCCTTTTGAACAATTCATTGATAATTTAAATTAAATAATCATATCATTGTGTGTTCTTTATCATTAGATTGCCTCTTGAATTGTTTTTTTTAAACAATACAGTTTATTGTGTTATGGCCTATGAGCATCGACACTCTCCGGAAGCTTTCGTGCCGTGTCCGATACTCCAATACGTGTTCGATACATTCCGACACATGGTCAGCTCTTCCCGCCACACAATTTTGACAAGCATATGGTCAATTTTAAAATTTTTTAATATTTGAGGGATCAAAATGTAAAAATATGAAAAAATAATGAAAATAACAAAAATAAAGGGGAAAGAATAAAATTCTCACTCTCGAGTTTCTCACTTATGAGTTTTGACCTTCTTGTGAGTGATGATGGAACGTCCCTCTTCTTACCAATGTCACTCCTCTCGCCAGCATCGCTATGCCACCCCTGTGGCCCGCCCCACTAGCTGCCGCAGCCACCTCTGCCCCAAAAAAACTCACCCCGAACTCATCTCCTCCAGGTGTGTTTCTGTACCCATTTCGCAACTTGATTTGACCGATTGGGTTTGGAATTTTCTTGGAGGGTCGCTTGTCGTGTGCAAACTTATCCAACTATGTTGTCTGATGGCCCTTTCTAGGAGATCCCATGTCATTGTGTGGTTGTATCTTAGAAAAATGTTAGACAAGGTCGATGTTTGCCTAAGGAGTCAGATTCGATCGAAACTTGGAATTCAAGTAGTTTCGTTACTTTCAGAATGAGACCCGGTTGGGAAATTCCATCTTTTTGCTGGTTTAGGAGTAGTGATTTCATGACTCAATTGTGGGTAGTTGGCTTGGCTCATGGTCAGAAAGATTGATAAGGATGAAGCAAAAGATACCCAATATTTGTATGATTCACAGATTCTTGACAACAGCCTTAAAGTTGTGATTTTTTTTGCTTCTTTCCGCCTCTCGCAAGCGGCGCCTGTAAGTTATCTCCTTTGGTCTATGTCATTGGCTTGTGAGTTTTCTCTCACAATTTTCCATAGTAAATTTAATGATTTCCTTTTCTTTTGGTGTTGTCCTGGATTTTCATTTTTCTCGAACCTTATTTTGTAGAGGAGCTCCAAGCCGTCTTTATCAGAACTCCAAACTCTATCTCGGGACTATAAGAAATCTTACTAATCTACAATAAGGGTCCGTTCGTTTCACGGAAAATGAGCCATTTCTGGAAAATATTTTCCTAGAAGTCATTTTCCAGGAAAATGACAATATTTTCCGGTGTTCGGCTAAAACTTGAAAATGTTTCGGAAAATATTTTCCGGTGTTCGGTAATGAAAATATTTTCCACTCACCAAATTGGTGAGTGCGAGCGTTAAGCTTGAGGCTCGCTAGATTGACGAGCGCAAGTTTGAGATCGACGAGCTTGAGGTTCATTTGATCTGACGACTAGCCAAGAAAGAAGAAAATGGGAAACAAAAAAAAAAAAAAAAAAAAAAAGAAATTAAAAATAATTCGAATTAAAAAAAAAGAAAATTAAAATTAAAAAATAATTTGAATGAAAAAAGAAAAGAAGAAAAATAAATGGGAGAAGGAAGTCAGGATTTGTAGAGGTGTGAGATAAGAGAGATTAAGTGAGGAAAATGTTTTCCACTTTTCAAAAGTGGAAAACATTTTCCCATACTTTAGAAGACTTTTTTCTTTTGATGGAAAACATTTTCCTCAAGGAATTCATTTTCCGTGAAATGAACGCCGGAAAATCCGGAAAACGTTTTCTCGGAAAAAATTTTCCGCGAAACGAACGGACCCTAAGTGTAAAAAAAGAGGATACGTTCCTTCAAGTCAACTCTTTTGTGTTTGCAATTTTTGAATTTTTCGTTTAATCTCTGTCAAATTAAAACATTGAATGATATCAATAAATGTCAGATTAATTTTTTAGTATTAATTAATTATATGCTCTTTTTATTATTATTATTATTATTATTATTATTATTATTATTATTATTATTATTATTATTATTATTATTATTATTATTTATGCATTTATATATAAAAATATATATTTAATATATAACATGTTGGAACATATCTGAATTCTCTATTTTTTTTTATAAATAACATGTTGACATGTCATGGCGTGTTGTATCGCGTGTCCGTGTCGATGCTACATAGGTTATAGCTACATTAATGGAGCCACTTGCAATATTTTTTGTTTACTAAATCTTCTTTACTCAAGATAATTTGGCCTTTCGTTAACTTTATTAGGTCACCTTTTAAAAGTAAATCCAAAATTTCATAAAACTTGTTAATATTGAACGAGTAAATTTGAGTGTCTTTGGTCCTAGCCATTCTATATTGTTCTATTTTGGCAAGCCTAAGGATTGACAAATGTGAAACTTGTTGAGCATAATTTTTGTCACATTTATTTCAATGTTTTCATTTGAGTCAGATTGATTCTCTAACTCATGTTTTTTTTATTAAAGCCATCTTTTGTGCAATGTTTTTAGGTGGCCCTTTAGTTTTGTCTTTAAGAAGTTGTTCGTACCTAGATACTCACCTAGCCAATTGAAATAAATCGACAAAATCTTGGCCTTCAAATATTTCTCTTAGATTGAATTTCAATTCATCAAAAACCAAACTTGTGAAATCTTTTTCCGGTAGCGAAGTAAGAAATTTATTCTTAGTTTTCTTAAATTGAGCAATCAACTGATTAATCGAGTCATTATTATATCAATAAAGTCTAGCCAAATTAGCGACTGATGCCTTGGGTTTTGTTCTATAAAATTGAGAATGAAATTATCTTTCTATTTTTGCCCAACTACCCACCAAAGTAGGTGGTAAATTAATTTTCAACAAAGACAAAGGAAATAACCTAAGTTTTAAAAATTTATTTATCCTTGCTTCCCCACACTAGGCTGTAAATCAAACCATCTGTTTGATGATCGATGGCTTATCCTCCCTGGTAAAAATGGCAAAGTTAGACGTTTTGAAACCTATTGAAAGATGTTGATAATCGACCTAGGATGTGGTTTCCTATACACTGGTATGATAACACTCCTGCCATCCCCAAGTGTTGTTGAACTTTTCGACAAATTGTGCAAGGCTAATTGTGGATTTAGTTGGCCATCTCATCCCCCAGGCGGCGATGCTGTTTTCTAAGATTATATATGTTAATTGGCATGTTGGGCCCAAGAGGAATATTTGTATTGGGTGGTATCAATGGAGCCATCGAACTTACATTTTCAATACTTGGCAATTGAGCTTGTCAACCAGTTTAATTTGCCAAATTATTGTTATCAATTTTGTTATTTTGACCAATTTTAGCTTGATTATTACCTTAATAAAAAGATTCAGGCCTTTGCATCCTTCTTTTGGAGGTTTGACTACTTTAACCAATATTATTAGCATCCATAAATAGAGAGGGACTAGGAACATACCCTGCTACTACTGGATTGACTTGGAATGGCGGTGATGGATTGAACGATTTTGGCCTCGACAAAGCATCATTTACAGCATTAATGATAATTGACTTGATCACATCTCACCTGCAATTCATGATGTACCTAGTCATATATCTTTTTGCTATTATTAGAGCAATTTTCATGTTGGAATTTAGAGCAACATCTCTTAATTGCTCTTTAATAAGATGCCATTCCAGTGGCTGAGGACTCTGAATATGCAACAACATCATTTCCAGTTTGTGATACTGGATTGTTGCTGCCAGCAACATTATCAAACTCTTATTGATTTATGGTTCTTACTATCATATATCTCTGAAAAGTGTCAATAGAATATTTTTCAAGAATATGGGTGGATCGATATGAATCGACAAACCTAGCGAATGGTCCTTCATCGCTTTTTGCATAGGAAAGTAAATGACAATGAATGTAAAAGTCCGAAAATCAGACGCAATCGCGGACAACTATTTAAATTGTATGAAAATAATGATAAGGATAAATTTGCAAAAGAATGTTGAGTTCGGAGATCTTTTACAAAGAGAAAGATGTGGCTAATGGCTATATGAAAAGATAACTTCTTTATCCTATCTTTAGGACAAATAACTTCATGTTCCTATTTGTAGTTACAAGAAGTTGTAAAAACATTTATCGAAAAGAAGTCACAATATCCTTAAATAGTAGCAATGAATATAACTAAGTAGCATCACTTACCTTTTAGTATTGATTGGCCGTTGTCAATGATTTCCTTGTTGTTAATCTTCGAGTTGTCGGCCGTCTATATTATCGATGACTTCTGTTATTCATTAAACTCTTGTTGTTATTGACTAAGTTTGTCATTTGTTGATTATAACCAGAAGTTGATCATTTTTGGGTATCAACAAGACCCAATTAAATCTCATTTTGTGTAGAATACTTTATAAGATGTACTTATAAAATTAGCAATCGCGGTGGGAAGAAAGAAATTCTTGAATTGAGTTTCTTATAGAACTTTTGATCCTTTTTCTGAAGATCCATCTCCTGCTCTCGTGGGTACTTTTTATCAGAAATTTAAGGATTTCATGAAAGCGAGTCGAACCATTTTGTCTTCTGCAGAAGCCCACAAAGTTGCATACTAGTTCACCAGCGGTGCTTGGGTAAAAACATAATTTCATATCATTCTCTATGGACTCTTTTCTTTATATGGTGAAGCTCACTTATCTGAGTAATTGGCAACAGGAGAATTTATCTATTATATTTGACTCGGCAAATGATAGAATTTATGCATACCTTTTGGTCCTTGTTCCCATTTAGCACCTCGAAACTTACTCAATTCCATAAGGTTCGAACGCTAGCATAAACCGATTGAAAGAGGTCCATCAAATTAGAGGTTTCCCCTTCCGGAGAAAGCTCAAACTGTACCAATCCACAAGCGTGTAGTGTAATGCAAGCGATCAACTAAACAAATGCACAGTAATCATCTATCTGGAGGCCTGAAAAACATCCTACAAGCCCTGTGAACACGTTGTTTCTATTTTTTGTTCATCGATCAATGAATAAAAGATCATATATGTCTAGAAAAAGAAAAAGCAATGACTTGTCCGAATATCTGATCCAAATTTATTCAAGAACAAAGGGATCTAAATAGCAGAACCACGTACGTGCCTGCGCCCGTATAAATCATATCGTAATATTGTGAGACAGCATGAATTCAGCACCTTATGATATACACATGTAGATCCCACCCTTCCCCTTTGCCGCCATAACTCGAGTCCAACTTGTGACCCGCCAGATCCATGGGATTACTTCTTTCATATGGTAATTACGTTTATTGCTGTAGATCCACAAAGAAATGCCGCAAGCACTCGATGATTCAATCTTATAAACTTTTGATCAGGTGCATTCGGCAGTCTGGACCTAATATGAAACGAATCAAGATTTGAAATTATTTCTCTTAAAAATTAAAGAATCATTAATAGCTGGAGATCTAGATAAAATTTGCAGCGTAGGGAAAACGGAGCCCTTATCATCGTCAGAAAACGTAGAGCTCGGCCAGTTCTTCCAGCGACTCGGGACCGATGGTTGGGTCGGCATTGTCGAGCATCCACAGGAGGTGGTCGAAGAGAACCACTTCGCACTTCACCTGAATAACACCATCCCCGTCTCCTGGCTTCTGCTTCGACGACGAGGAGGACTTCTGGATGAGAGCGTTCAACAAGGGGTGGCTCAAGTGCTTGGAGCTGATCATGTAACGCTTCCTTGAGCTCCCGACAATTATGGTCTCGCGAGGCTCGTCGTCGTCATCTTGCATGCCGCACCACAGCTCCACATCTCTCGCCGACTTGGACCTGAGGTTGCTGTAGGACAACGATCTCCCCAGTTGCCGGGACAAGCTCTTGCACTTCCTCAGTATCAGCTGATTGATCTTCTTCATGCTGTGCTCTCTCTCTCTCTCTCTCTCTCTCTCTCTGTTGGTTGAGGGAGGGGAGACAAAAGGGTGACTTGATATACACTCTTGATCGAAAGAAAGAGAGAAACAAAATCAAGTGGTGAAGGTGATGGTGTTGGGTAAGGAGTCGTTGTTTTCCGGTGCTGGAAAAGGATGGGGTCTACACAGCTAAAACGCAACCGAACGTAAGTTGACGCAAACAAGTCATCTTTTCTCATCGCAATTTTTCTTCTGCTGTAAAATCGCACCAGACCCTCTGCTGGTCACCAGTCATATGCATCTGTAATACGGGACGACACTCAAAACCTTACATTCGTGCAGAGAATCATCGGGTTCGATTGAGACATCTCCTTAATTTTTTATCCCTTCTAGCGGAAATTCATTATTCAGTTGCCTAAAAATATGGATTTTCGTTCCAATTTCATTAAGTGTTGTTAAGTGCCTAAAAAATATTTATAAGAAAATGACATTTTTTTTTTCAAATAACTTGTTGATAAATAATCAACACTTTTATGAAACCGTTAACTTCTTTTACTATCTTTCCAACTTAGTTTTATTTGGATAATTTACTCATGTTTTGAATTTATTAACTCTTATATGAAGAACTGACCAAAAAAAAAAAAAAAAAAAAAAAAACTCTTATATGAAGATACCAATATAATTTAAAGTGATTTACCACCAACATTTAGTACTTTTTCTTTCTAATTCACTAAATTTCCCATTAAGTTACCAATTTTTCTTCAACTTGGTCAATAACCCTTTACATTTACTAAATCTTTTAAGATTACCTACCTAGCGTGACCCACCATCTTTTCTCCCATTAAATCACCACGTAGTATTAGGTCACCCACAATCATTACAGACATTCATATAGGTTTTTTAATTCCTCAACCTTCCTTATTGTTGACAATCTTTGTGCATATCTTAATAACGTCTTGAATTTACTAAACCTTTTTTTAGATATAACCTACCTTAATTAGAATCTTCCATTTTTTATTGATTAAGTTACCAATTAGTTTTCAGTTAACAACTCTCATTCGAGTTACTTACCAAGTTTGTTTTTCTTTTAATTATCAATTTTTCTTATATTTTACTAACTTTCTTTTACCTTTCTTGGGTCTTAAATTTGCCGATTCTTATGTTAAACTACTGACTTTAATTTAAGTAACTTATCAGCTATCTTCAGATTAAGTTATCAACTAGTCTGGCTCATTGCCAACTCTCAATTGAGTTAGCTACCCACAATTTTAGGAATAAAGTTGGTAAATTACTAAATAAAGTTGGTAATAACATATGATAGTTTGTAAATTTAAAGTGTTCATAAGAATATTAAATAAAAGTTGTACATAATAAAAGAAGTTTTGTACTATCAGATATAAGAGAGGTCGGTGACTAAAAATATATAATTGAACGTTCCTAATCAATTCAAGTAGGAGTTTTTTTTTTTTGGTCAGTTCTACTCTATTCCTATTTTACACTCACTCTCAGACTTTTGCCCTGCCTCTTGCAGGGCGTGGGAGTCGAAACCCACTCTTGAAACTTACGCGTCCCCACCCCATCCCCCCCTGAGAAGGTGGGGATTTGAACCCCTCACTTCCCCCTTCCATGTTGGAAGGGTGGCCACTAGGGTGAATCCCAGTGGTTAGTTGGTAATTTAATTGTGAATAGGGTTGGTGAGTAAGACAAATAAAAGTGCTGACTTTGTGAAAAAATTCGTAAATTATAAAAGACCAAATGAACATGAGTATAAGAAATTGAAAGAGAGATGGTAATCTAAAACTAGTTGATAACATCTAACCAATGACACCTTCTCGTTTACAGACAAATAATAATTCATGGATACTCTAATGTTGGTTGAAAAAGTGATATGGTAAGTAACCAAGGCGAACTCTTATTAGGTGTTGAGGGTGTATCACATGTTCAGAAATCTACTTGTAGCACGTTATTGTGTTATGTTACCAAACACTTGCTTTGAGAAACAACACTTTCTCTATTTTTCTATGTCTTTTTAGTCAGTATACCAGCATAGTGAATCAATCTTCATATTACTTATGCCGACTAATACATCTTGACACATGAGTTACTTTTCATGGTTTTTTTTTTTTTTTTTTTTTTTCAGTCCTACTCTATTCCTATTCTAATTCTCACTCTTAGACTTTTTGCCCTGCCTTCTTGCAGGGCATGGGAATTGAAACTCACTCTTGAAACTATATCGTCCCCACCCCAATCCCCCTTGAGAAAGTGGGGATTCGAACCCCCCACCTCCCCCTTCCATGTTGGAAGGATTCCAGTGGTTAAGTTACTTTTCATGGTTTAGATGATGAGTTTAGTTAGGATGTTCACGTTGTTCCCCATATTACTTGTCCTGGTCTTTTGGAAGAAACATGAAGGACCAGACACCACGACATTTACTATGCTCTCATAAATTATATGCAATTTCTCTCATCATTGCCTGTTCACCTTTCATATTAACACAATTAAATTAGCCCCATTACTTTGGCAGATTTGACGGGCTACCTGCTCTAAAATAGGCAATTGACAAAATTTGAGTTAAACTTCATTTTAAGATTCTGTTCGTTTTGCGAAAAACAATTTTCAAGAAAACATGTTTCGGATTTTCCAGCATTCATTTCACAGAAAAAAAATTGAGTGGGGAAAACATTTTCTATGAAGAAAGGAAAGTCTTCTAAATTAGGAGAAAATGTTTTTCACATTTTCCTTACTTGGTCTCTCTTATCTGACACCCTTACAAGCCCTCACTTCCCTCTTCTTTTTTCTTTTTTTCTTTTTTAAATTCAAAATATTTTTCCTTTTCTTTTTCTTTTTTGTTCCCTCTTCTTCTTTTTCGGCCAGTTGCCGGCCGTGGCAATGACTAAGAAGAAGAGAAAAACAAAGAAAAAAAAGAAAAAGAAGGAAGAAAAAAAGTTAATAATCTTTTTTAAAAAAATAAAAATAATGAGAAATCGATTTTAAAAATAAAATAAATGAAAATGAGTGTATAGAGGAAAGATTTTCCTTACCGAACAATGAAAAATATTTTTCACTTTATTTTCAAGTTTCACCCGAACACTGAAAAATAATTACACGTTCTTAAAAAATGGCTTCCTAGAAAATATTTTCCAAAAATGCCATATTTTCTACAAAACAAACGAAACCTAATAGCTTTGGAGGACCTGCGAGACTGGAATGGCATACTCCTTTTTTTTTTTTTTTTTTTTTTTCGTCGGTTCTACTCTATTCCTATTATATACTCTCTCTCAAACTTTTGCTCTGCCTCTTGCAGGGCGTGGAAGTCGAAACCCACTCTTGAAACTTACGCATCCCCACCCCATCCCCCCTGAGAAAGTGGGGATTTGAACCTCTCACCTCTCCCTTCCATGTTGGAAGGGCGGCCACTGGGGCGAACCCCCAGTGGTTGGCATACTCCCTTCAAAGTGGGGAAAATTGTCTAAGAAGTCCTAAATTTATTGCGTTTTTTACCAATTTAGTTACAAACCTTTTAATTATACATATTAAGTCTTAACCTTTTTCAAATTTTGCTAATTGAATCTATCTGGCCAATTTTGACGGAAATCGTTGAGTGGACACCAATTGTCCTAAGTGGTTCAAGTCTAATTAACGATGACCAACGTGTGCTCTTGTGTTCTTCAGACTATTGATAATTCAGATGGTAGATTTTCGATTTTTGGTTTAAGTCTCAAGTCTTGTTCTTCAAACATTTTCACCTGCATGTTAACATCAGTCGTAACCATGGATTAAGTCAATGACGATAGCTAGGGGACAAGAGTTTAGGAAGAATGCATCTAATCGAGCTTAGCTTTTGAGGGAAAAGTTCCCCCTTATTTGCACTTTGCTTAGAAGCAAATGCATCCTCTGTCCACTTTTTGCGTCGGTGTTGGGAAGGGAACTTATGTACTTAATTAGGATGTCTGTAATTCCCATGACAATGGCCCCACGAGAAAGCTAAGTTTAAATCAAAAGACATCATCATGTCCTCATTGCATCTCTTCTTATCTAAACTCACCAAATTCTTTATGCTCGAATGCTCGCCGTGATTACCTTCTTTCTAGTCCCGCGCTCCAAATCATCTTCGCATCAACGCGATTGCCATTATATTTTCCTCCATCCAATTATTGATAGATGAATTATAAGCTTCACCATTACTTATATTTATATCTACTTAAATTTGCATATGGATAAGATGCTTATAAATAATGTTAGTATTTAAAGTTATTATAAAATTATATTTTCATAAAATATATGTCTACTTAGCAGGAAACTCAACTGGGCCTTATTAGATTTGTTAAAGTCATCAATGAGTTGATCCAAAAGGCCTCTGAGATATGAATCACGATATACATCTTCCTCAAAATTTTCTCAGGTGAAGAATTATCTTTTCAATTTACTTTTCTGTTGCAAATTCAAATAATTTCAGAGTAGTTTTTTCTTTCCATTGTAGTCGGGCTTCTATCTTCGAGTTTCTACGAATGAATATTTCCAATTGCAAAGTCTCATGTCACAACTTCCAATATGTTAATATGCGATTCTGTAGCACTGAACTTGGGTATGTGATTCTGTAGAGCTGACCCTGTGGGATAGGAATGCATCATATAGCCATTTAAGCATGCAGAATAATTGCATAACGAGATGAAGTAGCTTTGGCTTCGATGGATAAAATTTAGATAATGGCTTCTCTGCGTACAATTAATCAATATAATCTCATGCTTTCTCTCGTACCTTGCTAGTGGATTAGGAGGAACTCCACTAGTCACTTACCATCATTATGGTAATCAACCCATCATGACCGTGGACAATGGCCAAGAACATGACTCTGTACAAAATCACCTCTCCCCATCAAGACTCCAGGATCAGCCCACTTAGAATACTCCATGTCTATCTGCCATAACTCTCTCAGGACCTGCTTGCCACTGACAAAAGATGTCCCAACAATCCCAACTTGACTACGGAAATTTCAGTCGCTTGAACTCATTCTTGAACAATCTCTTATAAGTTTATCTGTGAAAGGCAACGTAGTACAAAGGGTATTTCCAAATTGGGAGTTCGAGGTCATTCGGTGGGCTGAAGGATCCTCCTCCTAAGATCATTAGCTTCTGGGTTCCTGCCCCCGTGAGGATGCTCATCAGGAAGTTCTGTACGTGCTTGCCACTGTCATCATCAGGCTCTCCACCAACATCATGCGAGTGAACAACACCGAGACGCGGAAGAACAAAGTGTTTTCATCCTCCCGTGAGGTAGTATGCAATCGCCCTGGGATCAGGGAGATCTGCAACATATATGGCTTGGAGGAGAGTGCGTATCTAATCACGAATGCCCCGCTTCCATAGTGTCCGTTTAATGACATTAGTTCAAGGTCCAGAAGATTGAGACGAGAAAAGAAGTATTCGTTTTTTCCTTTTGTCGGGACTATAGTTTCCATTTATTAGGATTAAAGAATGAGCATGCATAATTGCAGCTTCAGAGCAGATGTGAGGCCAAACGGCTTGAGAAGATATAAGGTCCAGTTGGAGGGAATGCTTTTTTGACTTTAGGACAACTTAATCCACCACCTTATTTGCTTTTCGGATGCAGTGAGCCACTTTAAAGTCCGAATAATGCCTAAGCTGAGTCTGGGCTTCCTTGATATGTGAACTTATCTCCCAAGATGCTTGATCTTCGCTGGTGAAGCCTTTGATTTTAGTTCAGTTCAAATTAAGTCTTTGACCGAGTTCTGAAGTATCATTTATAGGGTTTCCAGCAGCGCCAGAGCTTCCACTGGAGCTGCAGAGGACGCCATGACCGTACGCGAGAAGCCATCCACGAGAAGACCCGAACTGCCACGACACATGTTCTCCACTAAAGAAGAAAAAGCTAGCAATCGCCAGAAAGTCAAGAATGGAGCAACTAAAGCCATGAACGATCCTCTAGCTGGCAAATGTCAATGTCGAAATTTGTGAGAATTGTCCTTCCCAGTGATTACCCACTATGTATATAATTAGGTTTTCCCCTCGATTTGCAGTGTACATACATGCTGACCCCCTACTTGGCATATACCTGAACTGAACATAAGTAGATCCAATGCCGTAGTATATTGTTTTGAGACCGGAGGCCTAAGTTACATATATTGCTAAAAGCGAACAGTAGGAGTCTCGATCACGGCCCATGTTCAGTGAAGATCTTCTAGTAAGAACAAGACACCGAGTCACAGATTCGGCATGGGCTTCTCTCTTTCACTGGTGCTCCGTGACCACGAGAACAGTTGGAGAAAACACGATCGAAATCATTGAAAATTTTGCATGAGCCAAGACAAAGTGTTGTTGAGACCAGGTTTTTAAACTGCTCAATGAGGGAAACGGGGGAAAACCTCCCTAGGGAGAGTGACCCTTTACGCTTTTCTCAGGCCAGGATCCGGGCCTGGTAAAAAATACCAGCCCCCGCTGGAGGGAATATTCCTTACGGAATTGGGGTTTCCACCCCTACCCGAGCTTGATAGGACTTTACTTCCCCTCTCCCCGTTGGAGAAGGCGCGTATCCCTAGAAGATAGCAGGGGGAACACAACTGTTGTGAGTCCCATGAGTAAATTTGGTATGACTCTGGCAACAATCATTATTAAGCTCTCTGTCAGCATCAAACAGGCAAAAAGACTTGACGCGAAGTCCTGCGAGATGGTAAATGATGACTCTAGGCATTAGGGAAATGATTAGTAAGAAGGGCATGATAACAGGGTCTTGCCAGGAACAATTGCACTTGTTCCATTTAGTCTTTCCCTCTCAAGCACCTAGACAAAGGAAATGATGAGAAGTGCGGTAAGTCAGAATTTAATCATGAAGTTGCGTACATTTCCTATCGCCATTGTCATAAAGAAAGCAAAATTCCCAATCGCCATTGTCATCGAGAACGAAGCAAGAAACATTAGCATTGAACTTCTGGCCTGAATTAATCAAACAACTTGCATAAGTCTATTAACATCAATAAGCATCACTGCCGTTTGAATTGAAACTTAGTAAAAACAACTAAGAACATAAAGCGTCTTGAATGCAAAGATGGAGCTTACCTGAATCAAATTATGACCTGAGCCGATGTCACAGAAAACTATGCCTAAACCTAATCCTAAAGGCTATACATAAGACAATTGATAACACTCAACCAATAGTTTCCTGGATCCCTTTACAAGTTAACAAAGACCTTGTAAGGACAGGGAATTGGGCATAAAGCAAAATTGGTTGTCTTTGGGTGCGTTTGGAAAAGTTTTTGGGGAAAGTCTTTGAAAAAATGCAAAAGCTCTTGATTTAAAGGAGTTTTTCAAAATGCAAATTGTGTATGGTAAATCATGTTTGTGAAAATCCATTATGAAATACATTTGAGCAAAATAGTATTTGGACAAATTAAATTTACAAAAGATTTTTGTTATTAAAAAAAAAAAAAAAGGAGAGTTGGTCGGCGACCTCCAGCGAAGAGCTAACAGTCGTCGGTGAAGGGTAAGCAGTCCGGCGAGGGGCAAGTGATGCAGTGAAGGGCAGGCATCCGGCTAGGGTCGCCGTGCGGAGGACGCAGCATTGTGAGGGTTGTCGCAACTCAGATCGCGTGATTTGGGTCATGGCGACCCTCGCCGAACGGTCATGCAACCCACTGCATCGCGACCTTTATGCGAACCACTTGCCGTTCACCACACTGCTTGCCCTTCGCCGAATAGCCTACCCTTCGTCGATAACCACGCGTAGATGTTGGTTGTGTTCAATAGAGAGAAGGGAAGAAGATGAAGATGATAAACAATTATTGAGGGTAAAATCGAAAAAACAAAATATTAGCAAGGACAATTTCAAGAGAAAATTTTCACTTGTGTTGAAGGCCAGCATGCCGAGAAAGCTCAAGGTAGGTTAGAGAAAGCCCAAGACAGCCCCTAATCTGCCTTGGGCTTTCAGCCTTTTGAAGGCTTGCATTTGACAAAGGCAAGTAAAAAAAATTGCAAAACACCAAATATTTGGCCCAAAGACCTTTACACGCTGAAGGGGCTTTGGAAATGCAGTTCCCAAACGCATCCTTTGTCTTGTACATTTTGTCAACCTTGGACAATGCCATATTAAACTTTAACATTCACCAATGCCGATGCCCTCTCTTTAGAGAATTGACATACGTGATGCTACTTACCTGTCCACATATCTCGGGTATTTGAAGTTGAATTTGCCTACAGATATTAGACGATGCAAAAGTTCTTACAAGTGGTGAATTTAAATGCTTATTGTGAGCTTTATGTGTTAAACTCATAGATAATCCTTAAGAAAGGCATCGTGAACATATGCTTAGTAAAAACTATACCCACAGGATTCGCGAAGTCAAGTTGAAATACTTGTAAAAAAGTGTAAGAAAGAGCCAATTTATTTCAAGGTTCACAGCTTTCTCTTATAAGGGTATTAGCTTTTACTAATTGAAGTCGTCATGTCAATAAATTGTGAGATTATTACACATTGAATGAATTTATTATGTCCTTGAATTGTTCCTTGTATAAAACAGGATTAACATTGTCAAAGAATTCGTCGGAGGTAGGGACTCGCAGCCTCTTGCAAATTACGTTACTTATAGGGACTACTACTAGTCTACTACCCTTAATTTGCGCTTCTCAGAATTGTAGTATACGGTATATGTGACGTTTGATATGACGGAATCTCATCATTTTGATTGGACCTCAGCCCGTGCCCCAGAGAGTGAACAACACGGCGGTTGTTGATGGTAGATGGTATGGTGAGGTCTTTCCCACGTCGGTCATATCTGGCAGCTTTGCAAGTCCCCACCAATCTCGCTTCTGCCTAGTGCATGATTGCAAAATCGCATTTGGCTTCATAGCACTAACCCATCAACGGTGGGAAAGCGCCTTCTTAATATCATATTAGTAATTACCATGTTCAGGAGTTGCTTCAGCCTCCCGGAATCGCTACTTTCATTTTTATATCAGTTTCCGCATTAACTCGGATGCGGAATACGGAGTCGTCGGTCATTTCATTTTATTCTTTTCTGTCCTTTAGTTAGGCGGCCGTTTACTTTCGGGATTATATGGCGCAATGGCTTCGGTGGAAAACCAGGGGCGAGCTCGCTCGACTTTCTCGATTTCTCGATTTCAACTTCGGCCGACTGCGTCGCTCTCCGAAGTGTACTCTCTAAACCCAACAAATTCAAGCGTAGAAACGGGTCCCCCTGCTTCCGATCTAACTACAAGTCGTATCCACATGTCACTCGGCCGGCGCTGAGGAACTTGCCTCGTCAAGTTGCCACGATGATATTTTGATTTGGACCAAGAGTGAGTCGCTGGCGTTCAGTCAAATGAAACGGGCGTGACCTACAATTCCCTGTGAAAAAGCTCGACTCCCAGTCGCTTTTCGAATCCTTTATTTGTATATTCTTGCATTAAGAGTTGGTGACAATATTCCTTCCCCAGGCCGGGCACGTTGCGGAAGCCCTTAGTTCTCACTTCTCGCTTGTATCGAATTTCTCATAGTCGCGACGTAACGAATTCAGGAACCAACAACGACGGCTTCGATCAACTCGTATTCTCTGATCATTTCGATAGAGGAACTGATAAAACCCCATCCCTGATGGTGCAGCGGGCATCACTGGATTCCGGGTTTGCGATCTTATCGGGTTACAACGAATAGGGTTCCAAGTTCCAACGAAAGTGATGCTCCCGCATCATAAAGGCTCAAAACTGAAGGACTATTATTCGCCGAAATTGCTAGTGCGCAGCGTGTCAATCGCATTTTGAGTCATGGAATTGACTGAGACGACAGTGGAGACAGCTGGAATCCCATGCTCCCCTCGAAAGAATACGTTTTCATGAACATTTAAAAAATAAAAAAGAAGAAAGTCATGGTCAAAGTGTGCTAACGCCGCACGGTCTCCATCACCCGTAGCCCCCTCTTCACGGACTATAGCGGGAGGGAGAAAAAGAATAGCAAGCTTTTACATAGATTTCTAATATGTTTTTTTCCTGGATACCACGCTTGCCCGGGCCTTCCTTCCACATTCAAAGTTCAATAGCCACCCAGAAAGGACTAATTTGGCAGGGATCACGATTTACCTAATTTTCACGCTGGAGTAGTTTGACCTGCCCTGAGTTTATAGTGTAACCCAACATTTTTTAGTGCTAATCATTGCAAGCATAGTTGAACTCTCCCCTTTGATCCCCATTATTGCAGCTCTCTCTCTCCGGACAGCAACGCGTTAACAGATGAATGAATCCAATTTGAGTGAACAAACTATTTCAGCTAATTATAATAGTTCAGATAAGATCTATTCATTTTGAATGACACTAAACCAAGCAACAAGTAGAACCATCAAATGGATGGATCGGATTGAAAATGATTCGATCTAAATTGCTCAGTTTAACCTATTTTGATTTTATTTCTGTGTAACACAAATCTAGTGATCGATATTCGACCAAACCCAACTTGATCTTAATCCATCTTACTATATATTTAACCCAAACTGAGGGCTAGAGAAAATCTTCAAAGTGGGTGGGGTGTAAATAAATCGTGAATCCATTTTAACATCCATGTTATACTAGGCTTAATTATTCTAAATCCGTCTACTACGACTTGACCCATTAAATGTGCATTGAGAAATGGATTCATGATCCATTTTGACAAGTTTAGTGACCAATGAACCATCTTTTGCAGGCATGTGGATGTTAAAATAGAAATGCCTTGTTCTGATCATGATGAGATTTTTCTTTTTTTTTTGGTAAGGAATCGTGATGAGATTTTTTACTCCGGCAGATCTTTCAATTTTGATCATGATGAGATTTTCTACCCTGGCTGATTTTTGAAGTATTTACTTGTTTAGATTTGATCCCTTGGTCACGGCAATTTCTGTGCTACATCCTGTGTAACTCGGGTTGAATTCCCGGGAGAAAGTTTCCACGCTTGAATTGGTCAGCGATGGCTGGCTCAGTGGCTAGCCAACTCTCCCGTATAAAAAACACAAGCATCTGCTCATCACGAAGCACCCATTCATCGCTTCCCCTGCTCTCTCTCTCTCCCCCCTCCCCCTCCCCCTCAAAACACCAAACATTCTAAATATGGAGTTCCTGCTTCTCGTCTCGCTCTCCTCCATCCTCGCCCTCTCTCTCATCTTCCTCCTGTTCAAGCACACGTTGAGCAGCGGCCCCAAGCTCCCGCCGGGCAGCTTCGGATGGCCCATCCTCGGCGAGACGGTCGAATTCCTCTTCGGGAATCCGGATAAGTTCGTTGGGGACCGGATGAGGAAGTACTCGTCGACTGTGTTCAAGACCAAGATACTTGGCGAGAAGGTGGCCGTCTTCTGCGGCCCCGCCGGCAACAAGTTCATATTCTCCAACGAGCAGAAGCTCGTGACCGAGTGGCGGCCACACTCCATGCAGAAGCTCATGCGATCCTACGAGGCCAATTCGCCGCCGCCGCCCCCGGCCAACTCGAACGAGTCCAAGACCAAGGTGTTGCGCCAGCCCGGGTTCCTCAAGCCCGAGGCCTTGTCCCGCTTCATGGAGCAAATTGACTCGACCGCGCAACAGCACATGAAGCTCCACTGGGAAGGCCAGAGCAAGGTCCTCGTCTTCCCGCTCTCCAAGAACTTCACCTTGTCCCTCGCCAGCAAATTCTTCCTCGGGCTCAACGAGCACGACCGCATCACAAGGCTCGCGAACGAGTTTGACGACGTCTCCCTCGGGCTCCACTCGATCCCCTGGAAATTCCCGGGGACGATATTCTACAACGCCAGCCGTGGGGCCGTAGAGATCAGGAAGGCGCTCTTGTCGGTGATCAGGGAGAAGAAGGAGGCGCTGGCCAGCGGCGCGAGGTCGCAGGACATACTGTCGTACATGTTGGCGGCAGCCGACCCGGCCACCGGGAGGATGATGCCCGAGACCGAGATCGCCGACAAGATGATGGGGCTGCTGACCGCCGGATACAGCACGGTCGCTAGTGCCATCACCTTCCTCGTGAAGTTCGTTGGCGAGAGGCCCGACATCTACGAAAAGATTCTCGCAGGTACATTACCCCTAGGAGAAAAAACGTCTCAGTTGAAGACAAATCGCTTGTTTCAGCACAGTATGTCAATAATGTTGTTTAGGTCTAAGAAAAAAAATAATCTTGGGAGTAACCTATGCGCGCCGTATTCCCAGTAAAAAAAAAAAAAATATAACATGCGAAGAAAAGTCTGATTGCCCTGAGTAGATCAACACCTAAAGTTTTGACGTTATTTCTTTGGGTGGGAAACAGAGCAATTAGAGATCAAGAAATCCAAGAACCCTGGGGAGACGCTGGTGTGGGAGGACATTCAGAAGATGAAGTACTCCTGGAACGTGACGAGCGAAGTGTTGAGGCTCACTCCGCCTCTGCAGGGAACTTTCAGAGAGGCCATGACCGACATCACCTACGAAGGCTACACCATTCCCAAAGGCTGGAAGGTGATTCTCGCTTCATAACTACGTAATTCCCGAATATCGACCCACATTTACATTACTAATTTCTCTCTCGTGGCTGTTCCGAATCGTTAGATCTACTGGACGGTGAGCAGCACGAACAAGGACCCGACTTATTTCCCGAACCCGGAGACGTTCGACCCGACGAGGTACGAGGAAGGGAATGCAGCGCTGCCGCCCTACACGTACGTCCCCTTCGGCGGAGGGCCGCGGCTGTGCCCGGGGAAAGAGTATGCGCGCTTGGCCATACTCACGTTCCTCCACAACGTGGTGAACAGGTTCAAGTGGGAGCTAGTCGACCCCAAGGAGAAGATCATCGAGGATATGATGCCCACTCCATCGAAAGGGCTCCCAGTTCGCCTCATTCCTCACTCGGCATAGATTCAATTATCCACGTGGCACATGCGGAGCCCCACCTAGTGTTCAGTGTTCAGACGCGTAAGTGTTACTCGTTTGGCTGTTGAGCTATTTTTAATTAATTTCTCTGTATAATTTCCAAGACACTGATGGGACAATATTGGTGTAAAGACAATTCTAGTGGACCAGGAGGAGAATTTGCATAAATGCGCGTCCATCATTGCACTGTAGCTTCGCACCTGGCAAAATCGGAACGCAGGACCAAGACGAAACCTTAAATTCGGGTCCTCGGTGTGTGCGAATGAGTGGAAGGAGAGAACCATAGTGGGACTGTCCCCAGCGAAAGCGACATATCTCAGCGTCTGCGCTAGTCCTAGGCACTGTTCTGGATAGATCACCGCGTCGGTACGAAAAGGATTGCTAGACGGGGGAATATCCTCCGTCCCATTAAATGTTTAAATCTACTCCGTCCCATTAAATGTTTCAAATCGGTCGCCCTCTCACTTCGAAATGCAACAAGAGACCTTACCTTTGGTGTACCGACAATTCGGTGCGTGCGAATGAGTGGAAGGAGAGAACCATAGTGGGACCGTCCCCAGCGAAAGCGACAAATCTCAGCATCTGCGCCGGGCACCGTTCTGGATAGTTCACCACGTCGGTACGAAAAGGATTGCTAGACGGGGGAATCTACTCCGTCCCATTAAATGTTTCGAATCGGTCGCCCTTTCACTTCGAAATGCAACACGAGAACCTTACCTTGCCATCGGAGGGAGATATGCGTCCTTAGAATATAATCTGAATATGTCGAGTATGCTGCAGTTCCAATGTCCTCTGCGTGTTTGTTTCCCCACTCAAATTTTGTTTCTCTTTTTATTAGCGAAACCAAGGCTCCATTGAATTTATGTCTGTCTACATGCATAAGAGAAGAAAAAGAAGAAGAGAGGGTACAGGAACTTGTAATTTATTCACTGAAGCGAAACCCTTGACGGGAGCGGAGTACATAGGAGCAGAGAGTGAGAAAGAAAAGAAAGGAAAGGGCATGGACGTGCTCAGCCGGTGCCCGTTGAGGTAGCAGGAGTCTTGTTAGGGGCGTTCGAATCATCACCGGCCGACGGAGGAGGCGGAGCAGCGCTAGGGTGGGGTCGCGGCTGTGGCTGGGACGGAGGAATGTTGTGGGCGGAGGAGAAGAGGTCGACCCGCTCCGATTCAGCTATGTGGCCTCCCTCCAGGGGAGTCCCGTGCTTGTACGCGACTCGCAGCGTCTCATCTACGGCCAACTTCGCCTGCGCCGTTCCGTATTCGATGTCCTCCTTGCTCTTCGCCATCTCTCTCTCTCCCCCTCTCCCCCGCTTGGCTCCTGGTGGTGGGTGGACCGTGACTCCTGCCATATAGGACCTCCTCCCCATTACGTGGCGGCCTCTTCATCATGTGTGATGACAAGTGTTGTCGAGATAGGGCGACTGGTGGCTTCTCTGCTTGCGCCCCACGTGAGCGTGACAAGTTATTTTGACGAACGGACAATTGCATTATTCTATGTTTACACTCTTATGATCAGATATGTATACAAGCGAGTATTATGATATTTCCAAAATACTTTAATTTTTCGTGAGAGTAATTGACTTCAAAAGCCTCTAATTAAAATGATTGCGAACACCTAAGCTCTCAAAACCATCTTCGCCACCATTTTTCTCGCCGCTGACCACCACCGCCACCGTCACGGGTTGCTCCGCCCCCACCAAGCCGATGCCCATCGCCGCACCGATCTCCTCCTCTCTCACCGTCCGCCGTAGCTCTCCTTCTCTGTGCGCTACCGTCCCCTCCATTCATCCCCGTGCCTCTCTCCTTCACTGGATCTCTCTCTCTCTCTCGTGTTTTTCTCTCTCTACCGTGCTCACTTGTAGGGCTGAGGATGACATTGCAGTGGTCACAAGTGGACGGCAGCGACGATGTCAGTCTAGGAGGAGGGTGGGGGTTCAAATTATGTCTACTATAAACTCAAACTTATATGACATAATTACCCAAAATTTATACTCCTATAGCACAGTTACCTTTTACCCTTTGTCAAAATTTCGTTAATGAGTGCTACTAAAGACTTTATGTGGACACCTACGCCTATATGGATGACAGAAAGCAAACGATACTCACGTAGAAAAAGATATGTCAACTTATTGTATGTTTTTTTTTTTTTTTCCTTTTCTTTTGCTTCCTTCTTCATTTTCTTCTTCGGTCTGGCGAAGTTGAGGACGGTAGCAATGACGAAAGTGGTGAAGATGAAGGAGGAAGAAAAAGAAAAAGGAAAAGGAAAAAGAGGTCTTGGCAAAGCGCAAATCTAAATTTTGGAATTTTTTTGTGTATGTGTTACATTGATGTAAATTTTAAATTTTTCATATTTCAAAAAAAGTTTGAGATAAATGTGTTATATGATTATAAGTTTTTAGCAAAAATGTTATGTGGATATAAATTCGAGACTTTTGATATCATAAAAAAATATTGAAACAAATATCTCAGAATGAACAAAATTTATAGGCTATTGGAGCTAAAGTTTAAATGTGAGCAAGTTGAAAGAGCGTGAAAGTAGTGAAACGACTAGTCCCGTAAAAATCCAGGCTCGTCTTCGATATTTTTACCTAGCTTTTAATAGCAGACCCAATTCTCAGGTAAGAATTTATTAGAAACTGTCATCGGCCGGTCCTCCATGTGCCGTAACTATCGAGCAAAAAAAAACGAATCAATGCGTCAGAACGTACGTCAATGGGGCGTCATTGCAAAAATGCCCAAAAATAGAGATCTCTCTTTCTTTACCCCCGCGACAAGATGAGTAGCTATAAAGACTGGATCCCTCTTTTGGCTTTCTGTACAGGCGCGAGGCTGTTGGGCATCATCATGTGCCCTGACCATCATAATCTAGAACATTAAATAATTGCATCAAAACGTGCATCTATATGTCACCACTTGCGTGCCTGCCGTGGAGATCTCTTGGTTTTTTTTTTTTTTTTACCCCCATTATTAAATGACGAGCTATAGAGTGGATTAATGTAGGACGGCCGGTCTAATTTCTGATTCCGATGGAATATCTACAATAATTCGATACAGTCGTGTTGCCACAAAAGTTGTCCAATTATCAGACCGTAAAAACTAAAAGGTGCGCCCATTCACCAAGTCCCAGCATTTTTCCCACCAAGGGTAATGCTCGACAATGTCTTGTCAAGGGAAGTCTTTAATGGATCATTTCAATGTTGAAGAACCTTTTTTTAAATGAGTTAAAAAATTTAAAGTTTAAAATAAATGAATCTAAATAGATTGAGTTTAAAACTCAATTTCTACAAGACTCGTACACAATCTCTCCCACTTCAGCTTTATAAAAATATTTTTTGAAAAATCAAAATATGATTATTATTTTTCTTCTTTCTTCTTTCTTCCATTTTCTACGATCACGATCGGCTAGAGAGGTTGGAGATTGGCGAGACTCAAGCCTCACTGATCCAATGAGACTCGCCGGCATCAAGCAAGCTTGATCTTGTTGATCTAGTGAGATGGAACCTGTGGAGTAGAGACTGGTACGATTCAATTCAACATTTTATTTGTTCGGATTTGATTGTGTCATAGCTTTATAATTTTTATTAGGTTTATCGTTGGATGAACTGCATTGCTAATATTGACCCTAAAAAAGAAACGATAGGTACAGCTAGTCCATGAACCTTGTTCCTACATGACCCGATCAATTCGATCAGGCATTCGCCATCTATTTTCATTGTTCAACTCTTTGACAACATGAAAAAACCAAAAGCTCTGCCTAGTAGAGAAATCCCAATGAATTGGGCCTTTCGATACAATCAAATAGAAAGCCCCAAGGTACCATATTCTAGAGGATGGCGGAAGAACGAAAAAAAAAATAATAATTTTCTTAAAATAAGAATATATAATATATAATTTCAATTTATTTTCAGATTTTTAGCAAACACCTAAAAATATTGCTATTTTCTTGAAAAACATTTTCAAAGAAACCATGCATAAAAATATTTTAGCGATACCATTTTCAAAAAAATCATAAGATATAATATTTCCTAAATTTAGCTAAACAGTGATAAATTGATTAATTTGGATCGGACCGACACCATAGATACTAGATCTGACCCACCCATTTATCAGGTTTAAAGAATACTTAGCATCAATTGGACATGGAGATCATTTTGATTAAAGCTAAGTCCAACCGGTCGAGGATATAGCCATTACTAAAGGCCATTCAAGCAGCGATCAGAATATCCTCACACGAAGGTTCAACCCTTCAGATGCTTGGACCTTGATCATATAGAAATATATCAGAAACTTAATCCCGCATCTAGTTGGTACAGTTTTGGCTTATTCTAAAGGCTCACACGGCAAACTCTTTCTTTAGGAAATCGCCATGTGAATGAGCTAAGGCAATGAGCAGCAAAGAGTAGACACCCATGTGAATTACTGATGCCAGGCACGCTAATTGTAATATCTGCAGCCTGTCGGTATCATGTTAAAACATGATATATGGAATTTGCGAAAATCCATACACAAGGAAGTTGTACTAAATCATGAACGCAAAATCACTGCTTCATAGGTACTTAAACAATCTCCAAGCAAGACGTCTAAGCATATGAAAGCATTTCATTAAGTCAAACAGCATGCCTATTTGTGTAAACCTCAAGGAAAGTCTGATATCCAACAACTAAGCTAATATCAAATGATCAAAAAGCCCCTCATCCACTCTGACAGCCCTTTATAGTATGTTTAATCAGGTAGACAAGATGAAAGCTAATCAAGGCCAACGGTACTTCACACAACATGAAACTACTTTGACCTCTGCCTCATCTTTCGGCGCTTCCTCTTAAGCCTCCTCATACGCTTCTTCTTCCACTGAATCGCCAAAGAGTAAGGGGTTAGGGCAAAATAAAGCCAGCTTGAACAAGAAAGTGATCAGTAATTAATCGTTCATTGTAGCAGATAATGAAAGCACCATTATCAAAGAAACTACGATAAGCGTCTCTGCAGACCACAAGTCGAGAACAGGATGAAACAAGTAGCAGTCAGAGGAAATAAACCAATTGCACCATCAATGTGACTACACAACAACGCTTCGTATTTGCTTTCCGATCCAAATACAAAACAATATACAACACTCAATCAGCAAATAAAATTACACTTCCATAGTTTTCCAAAAAGCACGAAAAATGATCAAGGAATAACGCTACAAGAATTGCAATGACGTACATGGCACAAATTACAGAGCAAATTTGATATCAGTTTAAGATCAAACAGGTGCCAGCAACAGAACTTAAACAGCCTAGTCTATGCAATACCAGAACTTGATAGCACAACAACATATATGGGTGCCCATCATGAAAGAGGAACACAGGCCATCCAAGAAGCCTGTTCTATGATATCATGATCATGGGACACCAACACAAACGGCAAATTGAATACCTATTGAAAAAGAAACGACCCATTACAGAATGCAACCTCTCTATCTATCCGAAAAACAAGGATGAAAAGAATGCCGTGAGTTCACGATCTAAAATCTACTTTTCTTGATTGAAGAATGCCGCAAAGTTTGCAACGAAACGATCATTGGATCACTAAATTTTTCTCGCTAAAAAACCCAACAAATTATGCAGGGTAATGAAGGGAAAACGCCCAGAGTGCCAGCTCCAATAACTAGCAGAACAGTCCTCCAGTAAATAGAACCTCAAACCTCATTCTACATAGAAGCCGAACAAAATTCAATAGTCTCTGCTAAAATGCAAGTGCGAAATAACCCCATCCTAATCTCGTCGATACATCGACAATTTCCCCTCCCGCGGGCCGCTCAATCTGGTCAGGCCCCACGCCACGAACCCTCCTAACGCGTGCACTAATAAGACAGCTCCAATCACGAACGGGAACATGCATATTCTTCCACTCGACATCTATCGAAGCTACTCGGGACATGCGAAATCAAACGAATGGCAATAACACGTTCACATCCTACACACGGAAAAACACCCAACTAGATCGATCGCCGTTTCGGACACTGAGAGATTCGAATTACCTTGGCCCTCATTCTGATCTGAGCTTCGCTTTCTCTGTCTCTCTTCTCTTCTCTTCCTTGTGCGCGACGACAAATCTCCGAAACGCAAACGATATTGGAATGGCGGAGTTTCAGTTCTTATATATGACCTCGTGACGCGGAAACCCTAGCTCAACGGAGGGCCTTTCACTGGGCCCTCATATGGTGGGCCTAAGGGGCCCACTTCAATGGGCTTCAAAACAGGCCTAACCACTGGGCTCGCACGACCCATTTGTTCCCCTGTCCTGAAGAAAATTTCTTCCCATCGCACATTTATCGCCAAAACGTTGACCCGACGAAATATGAACGTGGCGATGTCCACATTTTCAAAGCCACCAATCAAAAGATTGGTCAGAAGCAATTTCTCTGATCAGATCGGAGGCAAAGATAGTCCCATTCAAAATATGGACTACAAACCTTGTTAGCATTAGAGGCGATAGAATGAAATAGTTTTAACGAGAACCCAGAAGTCGAACGAGCCTATAAATTTTGCTAGATTGGTATGACCTATTTCAATGAATGATGTTTGTGATTCAATAGAATGAAAACTTGTATGAGAAGATACACCGAGACGAACACGTTCTTCCTGGTATTATTAGTATTAGTATTTAGACAATATAGGTACAGAATAGTAATCTCTATTTTCCCTCTGTTTCTTCTGCTGGTCTTTTGACATTGTGCATTATATAGTCGTCGCCAGCATCCGACGCGGTCGATCCACCGCTAGAAAACTAACAAGCCCTGGCCTGCCAGGTAGGTTAGCTAACTCCTAGGTTTCAGATACGGTACAACAGTGTAATTACTCCAAGTGCTACCCATGCATTCGTCACTAGACGATATACATCACGAAGCACAGCGCTTCGTCACTAGACGATATACATCAGGAAGCACAGCGCAGCCCCATTATCTTTTCTTTAAGACGGGCGGAAATTATAGTTTAAAACGGGCAAACTGCATGGCTTGCACATGTCTGATTTAACAAAGTGGGAAAAACCTAAGTGCTCGCCGTGAAAGCCACGACTTTCTTCTGGAACTCGACAAGAAGGTGACCTAACAAAGGCCATCCACCCCTCGCCCGCCAAACTTTTTTCTAACTTCATCCTCTGATTTCGCATTATAACAAGTTGGAACCCTGCATGGCCTTTCCCTATTTATACGCTCCAAAAACTCCCCTTCATCTCCCGCATCCGAAGCTCCGATCAATCCGGCACGCTCGCATATACTTCCACAATCGAAAGAAGCAGCATCAATGGCTTCCGCACGCTGCTTCTTCTTCACGGCCTTCGTTCTGGCGCTTGTGGCTGTCCTAGCAACCGACCAAATGGGTCGTTGTGAAGCGGCTCGCAATCTGCTACAGCTGCCGAACATTCCGAACTTGCCAACAATCCCGGGGACGACGATCCCGCCACTCCCCACGATCCCAGGACTCCCCACCACAAACCCGACCGTCCCGACGCTCCCATCAATCCCACCACTCCCGTCGATCCCGACCATCCCTTCGATCCCGATCATCCCCTCCATCCCTTTCCTCTCTCCACCACCCTCGACCTCTTCCACTAGCCCTTGAAGTATACAGCCTCATTTGAATATGATATAGACGTTGCCCACGCGACTTCGAGGGGCTACATATTATACAAGTGCGTGTGATCCATTCAGTATGACGATGTATTGGAGATCTATAAGTTGTAGCTTAGCTAGGCCTACTCTTTGTGATGAGTAGGTAGAGGTTATGATGCCTCGCTTGTGTGTCTTGGACGTGGTCTCTCCGCTGGAGGACTTGGGTATGCATACTTTTTTAATCCCTACACGGGTGATTGGATACTATGTAATCTACTCATGTTCCTACGTTATCCGGTATTAATATATTGTTTATGGTATTAATGTATTGTTTCTATGCATTCATATTTGATTCATGCGATTACAAGGAAAAATTTATCAATTTTGTAAAAAATAATAACGATACTATATCTACCGAAGTGACATTGGAAATGGCAAAACCGTTTTGGAGCTCGCAAAAGGGAAATAGATCAATTAATTTCAAAAGGAAACTTTTTACTTTGGAAATGAAATTGATGGTTGTGATTGTTCGTGAATCGTTAATAAAATTACCGTAATATATCTATAGTCAAAGCTCTACTTCGCAAGTTGAAAAAGAGCCAATTGACAAAAGCCCAGGCCCAAAAAGAAAGAGGAAATTAGGTATCCCTCTTACATTGCTCGTGGCTTGGAAGGGATTGGTAGTTGGTAGGATCTCATGGCCCATCATCCACATCGACCTGCCGAGCCTGCTGGGAACAATACAAAAAAATCCAAATCTATCAGCTTGACTAAACCTTACGAGATTATCATTGTAAATTTCAATAAATTCTTTGGGCATTGCCACTCAAACCTACTCTTACTCAACCAGAGCGATCGATTTACCTTACTCAACTCATACAATTATATTGAATGAGAATCTTCGATACTGTCGATTTAAATATTACGTATATATGCTTACATGTTAAAGAGAGAGCAAGTAAAAAAGTGAACTAATATTTTCAAAAAAGAATAGATCTAGTCAATTCACTTTGTTCCATTTAGGATGAAATCTATGTTAACGAAAATTGCGCAAATTCAATGACCTGAACCAAGCCCAGCTCATCTCTGTCTTTCACAAGGCCAGGGGAATTTTGACATGGAGAGAAACACGAGCATGACGACCCGACCCACTGCATGGGCTCCGTCAAAAATTGAGGGAACGATGCTAAGGCCGGGTCCGATTACACTGACCCGGCCCGATCCATGTCCGATCGCTCCTCCTTTGGGATCGGGGGTCGATCGAATTCGAACTCGAAAATCAACTGAAACCGAGAGAGGTTGTAGGCTTGTGGCATCTCCTCTCTTTCCTTGGCCGCCACCAGCAATGGCGGCAATGGCGGGGACAGGCAAGTATTCCTGCGAGACCGCAAGCCAAACCCTAGAATGGATCAACGCCATCATCCGCTTCATCGAACCATACGCCTTCCTCATGAACGCTCACGTCGTCAATTTCTTCACGGTTCGTGGATCTCAGCTCAACTCCCACTTCCGTTTCGCTTCCTTTACCAGCACCGCCATAATCTGCATCGCTCGTTAGATTCCCGCATTACTCGCATGCTGCTGCACGATCGTCCGGATTCGGTTCTGAAGTTCGCTCATATCTTCCGGACGTTGCTGCTTCGTTCTTGTCGCGATTTATCTCAGGATAGGTTATGGGAAGCAGTCGATAAGGAGTGGATGGATTGCTTGCGTGCGGAGCCCGTGGAAAACCTTCGCCTGATTCCTTGCGGAGAAGTCCAGGTGCGCTTCTTTGGTTACACGTTGCATGCATCTGCTGCTGAAGTTGATCTCGGAAGGTCCGAGATTACTGGCTTATCTTGAAGGAGGAGGATTCCACATTCTCGTGCTGCTACTATTCTCAGCTCGTAGAGTAACTAGGTCGCAGACTGCGTGCAGTCTGGTTCTGATGGTTTCTTCGTAATCGTCTTGCTGCTAGGATCACTGGCCTGCTTCGCTCAAGAATTTCCTACGCGACCTCCGGTCTCTCGTTTTTCCTCGAGAGCAGGTGGACTTGCAGAAGGTAAAAATCTTTGGCCCTCGTCGAAGTTCGACGTTTGTCTACAGACAGTCTATACAAATCTATTGATCCGAATGTCAATGTAACATCCGAGTATTCTCGTCAGCTCGTTTCTTCAATTATATTGATGCTGGATACCATTTCATTTCTCCGCAGCGTTATAAGCTAGTACGTTATATTTTCTATTCTTGTCTGTAAAGCATTCAGAAATAGACAACCACCATAGCAACTTATTATATGTAGAAACCAGTATACATGTCTTTTCATTACTGGCCTCAGAAGAAGTAGTGTCAGCCACAAATCTCATATGTCATGAAAAACTATTTGGAGAGTGCTTCTTTGATTCATATTTAGCTTGACTTAGCTTATTCTCCTCCTGTTGATTTCATTTTTAGCATTGTTCATATCCATTCACCTTGAATTTTCTGTCAGTTTTCCCTATTTGAATTTATTACCCTCTTTTGCCTCAGATTTGGTTTTGAAACAGGTGCTAATGACATTCATATTATTTCTTTTGTTGCAGATTTTCCCCGGTTTGACTGTAGCTTCACTTGGTAGTGTTCTCGCCCAAGGCATGAATGTTAAAAAGAAACATGAAGTAGGCTGTTTCCCTAATTTCTGCTACATTTAGTACAATGCTTTCTACAATTCCTTTTCATTTTTCCAGTCACTGCTCTATCCAGATTCGATGTAATTTTCTGTGACCACCTTTCTTGTGTGTGCTTGTGACGGTGGTAATTCCTTTTTGTTTGAAACTTCTAGGGGGTTCCTTTTGATATCGCCTTTTTTTTTTCTTTTTCTTTTTTTGAAATCGTGAATTGAACTGGCAATTTTAATATAGGTCGTTGAATTTGATGTTCATATCTTTAATTGTAAATTTCTTGCAAAATCAGGTCGAAATTCTGTCTGCTATTACAAGTTTCATTGCAAAGAGGGTGGGAGCTCAAACGGTTGTCGACGTCGGTGCTGGTCAAGTATATTTTTTCTTTTCAAGAGATGTTTTTCTTGTTGTGGAGTCCCTGTAATAAATGTTCACTCATACCAAAAGACATGATTGAGATTACTTTATGTGTTCATCTGACCAAATCTTCAATCCGGAGAAAAGCTATTTCTCTTTTTTAATTGTGTAAACTTTCTGTGTTTCATATCCATTTGACTAGATTTTCTTTTTAACCTCTTTGGCTTCGACAAGTTTGCTCTAAGTGCCTCCAAAATGTTTTCCCAGGGTTATCTTGCACAAGTACTTTCATTTCAATATCAGCACTCAGTAGTGGCAATTGATGCTTGTTCTCATCATGGGAGTGTTACAAATGCACGAGCAGAAAGAATTAAGAAGCATTATGCTGCCCAAATACGTAGATCTGGGTATGGTCAAATCTCTTTCTATTGAATCTTTCTTCCGAGGCACATTTCCTGACTTAATTGACAAAATTTGTCTTCTAAATTTCATACATTCAAAATGACCGGAGTATTATGTTCATGCAAGCATTTGGATATGTTGCTTTTAAAGAATCTGGCAGTGTGTAGTCCATTCTTTCTAGTTTTTGCTTTCTTGCTACTTGAAAAGTTAAAATAATATTCCTGCAATTGGTAGTCTCTCCCATTTCTTGTTGTTATGCTTCTTTGAAGATTGAAATGATGGCGAGCAGTTGCAACTTATAAGATTATTACAGTTGCTATTTACTGCATAGTGCCTTGTATTCAGCTATATTATTATTTGTTTCCTAGCAAATTACCTCTCAAAATCTTTGACTTATTGTTTTCTGTTAGATCAGTGAACACGAGTTTACTTGTGCCCAAGACAGTAACGTGCCGGGTTTTGTCGACTGACATGTTGAAAGCCTTAAGTGACATGTTTATCCATGAAGGTGGACAAACAAATTTGATAGGAGAGGACAATGAAGAATTATTTGTGAAAGTAGACTCCTCATATGGCAGAGGGAAGGAAGATTCCTTGGTTCTTGCTGGTCTTCATGCATGTGGGGATCTTTCAGTGACAATGCTCAAGTGAGTCCTACATCAATTTCGGGTGAAACTTTGTATAATGCTCATACCTCATATACGCTGTGCAGTGAAGTTGCAATATCCCTATCCATCACAAGATTAGATTGTGAATGGCTTTGATTTTATGGAATCTTTTGTTTCTCAGTGATTAGTATACAGTAGCAGTAGAGACCCTTGCTGTGTGCGGGACATATTTCTCTTTTTGGTTTAATTGATGAATTAATTTTCCAGTAGAGATATATAATTGGGCCATGTGCAACTTTAGGAGATGCCTTCTTGTTTTTCCTTGTTTATTGGTAATCTTTTTTGATCAGTCATTTGATAGTTTATATATTCTTTTAAAGAGTTTTTCTGTTAAGAACAGTATTGGAATGTATATGTTTGGTTTTCCTTCGCTTTTGTATTACAGAGAGCTAAGTGTGGTGAAATACTTCCTCCATCATGTTTGATGAGAACAATATCACTATTGTTCTCATTCGTAACCTGCAGATTTTTGTCTTTTAAATAATCAGTCAGTATTTGCAGCAAATGATCTCATTTACTATATGTTTTTGTTAGATATTTATCTTTCAATTATCAATGTACTTCTTTTTCCAGTTGATAAGCAATGTTTCATATCATCTCATTAATGATAGGGTACAAATTCGTAATATTGTATATTGGTCATGTGTTCTCATGGTAACTAAATGCATGATCTTCTCCGGTAGAGGCAATCAAGCGTTAATGTGTGCTCGGATTTTATTAATAAAAAGAATAATGCTTGGGTCTTAGGCAGTAAAGGTGTACATGGAGTTCCAGGGAACTATAATTATAGATGCCAGAGTTTCTTATCTCACCATCTATTTTGCATCATATGACATGTTTCCCTGGGACTCTTAAGTGACTGAGACTCAATTTTGCTTCTCTGTTTTTTTTTCTTTTCCAATTACATAATAAATGTCTTTTGTAACTGAATCAGGACCTTTGTGGAGTGTGTGGAAGTTAAAGCAGTTGTTAGCATTGGCTGTTGTTATAACTTATTGTCTGAGGACAGTGTTGACAATGCTGGCATGCAGTGCGGCTTCCCCATGAGCAATGGTGTTAAATCTGGGGGCTTCTCACTTGGCAAATGTGCACGTGATCTTGCTTGTCAGGTGATTTCTGTTTTCTGTTTTTATTTTCAATAATTCAATAATTTATTGACAAAACACAAAAGCAGGGGAGCAACCTGCTACATGCTCAGCAACGGTGCTATAGCCAACAAAGCCAGTCCTCAAAACCCCAATTACAGCACAATGAACTATGTTTATCTGAAGACAGCTTGTTGAACAATTGCCATGCCTTTCCCTAGCCTATCTCTTGATCAGGGAAAGAATTGAACTAGGTTGCATAGTAGGAAGTAATATGCATGCAGCAATTCCTAGCATGCCATATACAGTCAAAGAAGGCACAGGAGAAGAGTTTAAACGGAAGTTGAGGGAAGGCATTCCCTTGATAAGCTGAGGCGGCCCAAGAAAGTTCCTCATCCTAATCTCCTCTAGATCTAGGAATCAATTGAAGCTGCAGATTTTCTGTTTTCTTCTTTTCTTCTATCACCAGTTCTTACTTCATGGAAGAGGACATGATTAAGGGTTTGTTTATTTTTTCTGTTGAGTAGTTCACTTTTGAAAGCACCAAAAAAAAAAATAAAAAAAAAATAGAGAATGTAGAAATTGGTTGGCATCAACAGGGATAAGGAGAGTTTGAAATCTCTTTCATTTTGAGTTTTACACACGTCTTTTTTTAGGAGGTCAACAGCACATCATGTACAAAACTTAATAGTATACCACTTCTATGAATAGTTTGTAATGCTGCATCTCTTCCAAGATCCAGACCATTTATCACGACTTCTACTCATTGCATATCTTGATCTACTACTGTCCAAATAGCATTTCCTGCTGCAGTTTGACCAGAAAATAACCATTTTTTAAAACTTTCTTTTAAGGTTTTACTGATTTTCTGCGGTATGCATAGGAAGCACCAAAGATCAGGACTTCTGCTTCAATGGATTGTGTACACCTTGAGACAAAATGTTATTTTGAACTAGAATATTAAACACATAGCAGTGGTTTGACAGTACCACCCCCAGAATTAGTTTCTTCTGTTGAAAACCCAGCAGTTGATTGTCCACTGGAGATACTTACAGAAATTGACTTCTGTCTGTGCCAGGAATACTTATATTTCTGGCGCAAAAATGTATATGGGGCTTCTTGAACCGCACTCCAGTACACTGGGAAAGCTGTTTGTCTTTATTTCTTTGACTTTCTAGGGATCGGGGTGGAAAGAGAAAACCAACAGTTTTAAGTTGGGACAAAATGATTAAGATGTATATTGTATTGTATGTAACTTTCTTTTTCCCTTAGCTATGATCTCCTGCTAGTGATCGATGTGTACTAGGCTTGCACCCCTTTATTTACTCTTTGATGAGTTTTCTGTTCATTTGGCCATACTTATTTATCTTTGAGGTAACTCTTTCAGAGTGCAGAGAGATGGAGAAGCCTCGAAAAAGATGATGCTAGTCACAACTTTGAGTTGCATTCATTTCGTGCTGCTTTTCAGATGGTAAATCACAACAAGAATTCTCACACCTTTGTTTTGTTAGATATTGAAGTTTTTGTTTTTGCAACTGTCAACTGCTTATGCCTATTGATCAGAATGCTGTTCAGTCAGATGGGTTTTTCTTGTATTTTTTTCCCCTCCTTTCTGGATGTATGTCAGTGATTATCCCCTGAGACTTCTCTAATCTACTGGTGGACTTGCTTGTGCAGAAAATTAGACTCCTAAGATTTTTAGGTTAATTCGAAGAAAATAGAAGAGATTTTAATGCAAAACCAGATAGTGTTCATAGAGAAAACATCTACTAAAATCAACATCCACATGATGGGTTGCCTTTCTTAATAGAAGAATAAAATGAATAAAATGTAAGTAGCGTTATTGTTTGAATTGAACCTAGCTGTCATCATGGTTTCTTTCATGATAGGCTGCAATTCCTTATATCTTTTTAACCTTGCTAGAAGTTGGAATCCTATCATGGATTGTATTCTGTTTCTTTGAGGAAGACTGAATATTCTATGGCCATTCAAACTTTTAGCAGTATTAACTTATTTTCAAGCATCAATTCCATCTTTCAAATTTTCACTACACGGGGCATGACTCCACCGGGCCGTCGGTGTGCTGCTCATCTTTGAACAAATAGGTGCCTGTTTTTTTTTTGGTAAAATTTATTTTTATTTTTTCTGGTAAAAACAAATAGGTGCCTGTTTGTTTTGGCTTTTTTGAAGAAAACAATACTTGTTGACTCTCCCGCCAAAACTAAGTGTATTATCTTGATTTTAAAGAATAATGGAATAAATTCTATATGATTCTATATGTCAATATTAGCACCAATTTTACTTTCAGCGTTAAGTCCATATTTCTAATTTTCACTGGACAAGGCATCAGACCACAGGGCCGTTCGTGTGCTGCTCATCTTTGATTATCAGCTTGTTTTGTTTGGGCTTCTTTGGAGAAAAAAGTACTTGTTGACTATCCCACCAAAATTAAAAGTAGTATGGAATTTTAAAAATTAATGAAATAAATATGATTCTATATGCCAAAATTTGCACATTTTGAAAAGTCTCAGGCATGTCACAAGTAATTAACTTGCTCCCAAAGTTGCATGAATGGGTGAAAATTTGTACTGTTGACCTTCTATAGGATGAGGAGAGTGTATGTCCTAGTTCGGAGTGTATAGACGTGTGCTAACTTGCAAATTTAATTGATGACATAGGATTTTAATCCAGAGTCAATCAGGTCGTTTCCATGATTTTGGATCCTTCAGATTGAAAATTTGGGTGTGATACTGGACGAACGGCTTTGAAAAATGATCTCTGTCTGCTACCAACCAAAAAACAATATCCCTTTGCAAGCATGTGTTACTAACATGTAGTTCATCTTAAATTGCTTGGCTTGAGACAAACAAATTTCATTCTTTTCAAGTTCTTTCATGTTTCTGCTTGGCCTATCCAATACAACTGTTCTTGTTATACCTACTGAAGGTTCTTTCCAAGTATTTTCCGGAGGTATTGAAAACAAGTCCCTCAATTGGGCGCCAAGGGAAGGCCTTGCGCCGTCAACAGCGGAGGAGGATCCTAGAGTCTTCAGTGAATTCAAGTGTGCAATCACAGAGAGATTGTGAAGGTGGCCCTCTTGTTAGACAAATTGAAGCAGAGACAGGTTCATAATGAATCAGATTGTGTAGAACCAAAAAATGCTTAGACTAATACAATGGAACCGTAATGCAGTAGTTTGTGATGGATTATGAGTCAAATTATCTCAAGACTCACATTTAGTAATTTAATTATACTGCAGGCGGCAAATCAGGCTTTGTGTTGGCGAAACTTGCTGCGCAAAGTGGTGCTAGATGTGAGGACACTTCATTTGGAGACAAATGTCTGCATTTTGAAAAGTTTAACTTGTCTGGATTACATCGCCTTGGGCTCAAGCCTCTGCAGGGCATAAATTTTCAAATGATATGGAAAGAAACTGAGCCATTTGCTGTAAGCTACTCATCTTGACTTTGTCTTTAAATGCATAATTTTCTTCCTTTTTGGTTGTGTGGGAAAGTAAGCAAATGGAAGCACACACTAAAAACCTAAAAATGGCATCTGCTTCAATGCTTATATCTATGGTTTATGAACTTCCAGGTATTGTCAGTTTATGCAGTCTACAGTTATCTTACAGAAACATGATATAGAATGGAGTGCAATGGCTGTTTTTATGCGATTATACATTCTGGTGTGTTTAAAAATGTTGGAAGAATTTGCAGATGTGGTGTTCTTAATGTCTTATTATGTAGATTGAAATTTAACAAAAATTAAAATGTAGACAACCTTCCCTTGTGACTTTTGAGCCTAAGATGGACTTGTGCATAGCAATTGGATTGAAGTTTACTGGTCAGAAACAATGCATCATTTAGCAGAACTGCCAATTGGTTTGATACTGACTTAATTTATCTGAAGGAATAGACAAGTGTCTTAAGAGAAGGGAAATAGTTTGGTATTTACTTGATGCACATATATATGCTGGCTAGTGCTAATTAACCTTTTCCATTCTAAGCAGGAACTTATAGGACCTTATTGGTCTCTGCGAGCTTCTCTAGGAGCTGTCCTGGAAACTCTCATTTTGCTCGACAGAATGTTGTTCCTTCAAGAGAAAGGGAGTTCCTTGGAAGCTTTCGTGTTGCCTGCTTTTGATCCTTCTTTATCCCCGAGGAATTTAGCTATAGTGGCTGTAAAGATTTGAGACGAGCCTGGACTCTTGTTTTAACAGGTCTCTCTCTCTCTCTCTCGCCCCCACCTTCTTCCCCCCTCTCTCCCCAGCACTATCCGTACAAGCATCCAGATGAGCAGGCTCATTTTTGTTTGGCATTTCTTGCTCTTCTATTTTTCTCTGTGAGGATGGACAATATCAGAGCAGCACTGTAATAATAGGGTCGTGGTTCCTTCTCTCACATGCCATATTTAATCGGTTGTACATTCAAAGTCTTTTATGTTATATCTGCAATCAGTGATTGCTTGTTATGTGCTCTATCTACTTGTCTTGCCTATTAGTCGCACACATTTTCCCAAGGACCATCTTGAGATCTTCTTCTTGGTTGCGAAATTGAAATTTCTACATGTTTCTATTGGAGAACTCGCGTTTCTTAGTTTGGTGATTCAGATTTCTCTTACGTATGTAGAGTAACTATCTTTTTCTTTGAAATCCATGTGTATGGATCTGAGTTATCCTCAAGTAGAAGCCATTGCATAATTTATCCTATAGTCATTACAGTCTGACGCTTATGGTTTGCTGTGGTGGCAAGTTATATGCCACTTGGCCGAAAGGAAGTCATTAAATAATGGCCCCTTATTGTGTCATGATGATATAACTAAATGACTGGAGATTAAGCATCAGATGGGCACTGCTTCTTATAATTATCTTTTCCTGTCTCATTGACCAATGATTACCTTGGACCTATTTCCTCCTGCGAGCTATGAAGCGAATACCCTGATTAACGTTTAACTGGATAGGGACAACGTCTTTGTCAATTAGATTGCTGTAGCAGCTAGCTATATACCATTGGGGTGTGCCTTCATATGTTTGACTTTTGACTAGATTCAATTCCAGTTCGTGCGTACTGGAAAGTTGATGCGAACATGTATTTTGTCAATTCTGAATTTCCCTCAATCATAGCTAACGCCTATGCCCTTGAAGGTCTCCTCGAAATGTCTAATTGAGCCCCTCGTGTGAGGGGGACGGATTTGTCTGCACTCCATCCTCTACCTGCTTGCTTTGACCCATTCTTAGAATTCGTGTGACTTCAGAGGGAAAGGAAGGGATTATATTATCTCTTGACATGAGTAATGACTATATTGACGGAAAGTTCAAACTATTCCCTTCCTAAAATTTGGATACTCTAATCATTCATAGATTCTTCTGGGGACCATTCTATCTTAGGGGGCTAGTTTTGATGCCTTCTGACTTTTTAACCCGTGGTGATGCAAAACGGACCGTATTGGTTCGGTATCAACGTTTTTTTAACTGCTTGCGTTTTCAAGACGTAATTTGTGGAGACGTGCTGACGATGACACCCTGATTCCAGCTTTCCCCTGACCGCTGTCGAGAATTTCTTGCTTGATGTTACCCAGGTAAATTGTGGTACATAATTTTGCACGATCACAAGATTCTTTATTCGTGGAAAGTGATTTCTTTGACCCGGAGCTTCGTGGATGCTAATTATGCAAAGTTCAACAGACTTTGAATTTACATGGCCACACGTCTCTTTACTTGTTTTGTCCGTTTGTACACCTGCACGTTCCTCCTATTCCTGGTGGGGGCGATCGGGGCTTGGAGCTCTGTGACACGAAGAGTGCCGTCGGGCCTATCATCGTGTGAGTTTAAACTCATTCCGAGTCGGTCCAAGTACAGAGTAGAGGGTGATGACACGAGAACAGCCATCCATTTCAAAGATTTCACCATCGTCGCCCATGGCCATGCCCACATGCGTGTCTTCGAGTGTATTTATCATGTCCCGATCAAAGTTTCTGCAAGGCGCCAACACCTTCTTTTGGAATCAGGGAATGAGTTTGGAAGGAAATTTAGTATTTGTTTTTCTTTTCCGTATTCAAAGCTCTTCTTTTCCTTTCCTCTGATGTTAGTTGTCTTCTAGAGAAAGATAACTTCATCTGAAGAGGAAGTGGTGCGAATGATGAATTCGGAAGTGGACTACAAGCGTCGGGTCCTTGTCTTCGATGCGGGTTATTTTGTTCTTATCTTGGTCAAAATTTAACATGGCGACGGCTTGGAACTCAGTTTGATTGTGATGCACTGTAAAGACGACGGCTAGACGACGGCTTGTCTTTTATGGCATAGATTCTACCGCTGTCTACGGGCTTCTACCATCTAACAAGTTACCGTTCAGGCGATTGGTTGGATGAAACGAGGATAAGAATCCTACAAAAGAATTGTAAAAAGGCTTGTCCACCGTTCCTTAAGATTCGCGACTGTGCTTGTCCGAAATGAGAGAGTGATTAGCGATTTAAATGGTGAGATCACAAAAAGTGAATAAAAAGTGAAGAAAAATGGAAATCCTGCGAAGAAGAGTCAGAAACCCTTTTTTACGAGGGAAATTATTAAGAAAGTTATAAAACTATTGCATTTGTATCAATTTAGTCTTATTTCAATTTTGTCAATTAAGTTTTAAATATTTTAACAATTTACAAATGTAGTCAATTAGGCTAATTTTGATATGAAATTGTTAACTTGGATATAAGTTATTCTACATGACACAATTTACATTAATCTAAATATTTTATTTTTTGAATTTTTTTTTCTCCTTTTCTTTTTGCCAGTGGTTGTTTGTCGACCACTAGCCATAGGTGATGGCCAACAAGGGCAAGTGTCAACAAGGCTCCCCTTCCCAGATCTAGCAAGGCCGATCCTCATCCAGGCCAGGGCGGCCTTGCTCTTACTAGATCCGGCGAGGAGAGCTCTCGTCGGTGCTTGTCCTCACCCAAGCAAGGCTAACTCTCGGTCGTAGCTTATGGCTGTCAACTAGCCATTGGCAAAAAGTAGAGGGGAAAAAAAAGTAATGAGTAAGAGTGAAAAAAAATCAGATTTTTTTTAAAAATACATACCTATGTAGGTGCTGGTTGTATCACAAAAGATGACTAACATCCATATTAACAATTTTCGCCAAAAAAGGCTAGATGGATCACATTAGCAAATCGAAAAGATTATGATTATGTTGACCAAATTGAAATATTTAAGATTTTTTTTTATAAATATAGATGAAATAGAGATGAGTCATCAATGACCGACTCTACGATAATAAGTTTTATGCTTTGTCATACAAAATTAGATAAGTGACCTTAAACTTGTAACGGGTAAATGGAGAATTCATAAATTTCTCATTTGAGTTTCGATATCAGATAGAGCTATTTGGTAAGTCTCAATACCACGTCTCCTCTTGGTAAAATGCAAAGGCTTGCTAGGGTCAGATTGAGATTAGGATCCTAATCAACGTAAATCACCTTCCCATCCTTGCCGACGCGGTGATGGGGTATTAGTTGAGGGTAGGGGCCTGGTAGGTACGGTAGGACGATAGGCCGAGATTAGTTGCAGGCGCCAGACGTCTTTCGGGTCAATGACCGTCCTGCGGCACATGGCGGCCACGAGGACGAAGATGGAACTTCGCTGGAATATCCTCATCTTTTCACCTCCACATGAAAAGGGCAGGAGAGGAACCACGACTAGTGGACAAACCTCGGTCTTTTGCACCAGCCGCCAAACCAGTCGCACGGTCCTTGAGTCTTGACCAGTGACCGGGAGTGCAAAGATTCAATCCTGCAATTATGATGTCGCGCGCCGAGCCCCAGCGTGTGAGCGTGAGGTCACTCCTTTTTTTTTTTTTTCCAAAGGGGGTTGTTCATCATGTTTTGTTTGGCCAATGGCCAGTCCCGCTTCTCTTTCCTCGCGATGTTAGGCATCAAACACAAACTCCATCACTTTCCGCCCATTTCTTTTCCATGCCATATGATCAGGCGCATGACCCTGTATACTTCAATAGCTATGCTGGAAAAGTATGGAAGATACACCCTATTTTTGACTCGACGGCCATTTATATATCTTTCATATTTGTAATATTCATCACACGCTTCTAAGTAGACCTGTCAAAATGAATCATTGATTCATTTCTTAATTGATAGTTGATGAGCTTAGTTGTTATATGAGTTGATTATATTTATAGGTTATAAGTGGATTATTCAAAATAATATGAGTGTTAAATGAGTTTACAACTTACTTTGATTCAATCAACCTTTGCTCACTCTCTTTTGCCCTTGCTCAATCTCGCGTTTACTCAATTCGCGCTTTCACTCAATTTGGGTATGGGTTCTTTCAGATTGGGTCAATTATGGGGTGTTTTAGTAATATGGATTGGAACGGATATAGGTCACTAAATTTGTATTACATGAAAATAGGCTAAAACGAGTTAATTTGGTTGGATCCTTTTTGACTTGACGTATCTGTTTGATGGGTTTACCTCAGAGCAAATATATTGCCTACTGACACCACCGGTCGTGGTGATTCTGCTGGATAAAGGTTTCATTGATCATTCCCTAAAGGTGAGGAGTTCGAAACCCAATGGAGGCGCTTGGTGTCTTAAGCGTGACGTCGGGGTGGTGGGTCCTCCGCTAGCGTCACCTCGGGTTTACCTCGCTGGCTACCGGCTGTACAGGAGTTTCCGGGTCACCAATATATATATTGCCTACTAACAAAACCAAATTGCCCCTCACAGTCACAGCAAACTCATTTTAGCAATTTACTTAGGGTTTGGATGGTTTGTTCTTTAGTTGGGTGCGAAAGTTTAGGATTTGGGAATGGGCATTATTGAAAAGAAAATGTCTTTGGTAAATAATAAGGACATGGGATAAATATGTGAAGATATAAAATGTTCTTTGAAGGTGAAATTCTAGGTCAGGTCTGGTGACCTTGTTGGAGCCTCATTGGTGGCTAGGTGAGTTGGCGAGGCCCTGATCGAGTGAGGCTTGGCGAAGCTCCTTCGACATAACGACCAGCTAGAGAAAGAAAAATGAAATAAATAAAAAATAAAAAAGAGAAAAAATTATTTAAATTATTAAAAAAAATTAAGTCACAAATAAATTGGGGGTTATATCAAATATATATTTATTTCGAGAATAAATTTTTTATGTAATAATCAAATACATTTTTTTGTTAGAAACTTATCAAGGAAATAGAAATATAAAAAATTATTTTTGAATAAAAATTATTTTCGAAAATAAAAACGTTATCATATGCTGTTAAGAGAGAAAAAGAAGACTTGGGGGCATCCCGGCTTGCCAAATGGTTTAGTTTAGCTTTTTTGACCTCGCTGGAGAAAAGCTGATTTAGCTCAATAAATCACGGAATCTAGCTTGCGAGATGGTGCATACTTTTCAATTACACACACACACTCACATATATATATAATATAAATATATATTTCCAAGGTCGTACAGCGATGCTCTTTTTAGTACATCCTCTGCCAAACTCTCAGTGTGGACCGAAAGGAGAGGTGCTTCACTGTAGAGTCTTCCGCTGCCTAAACGACACACGTTATCCCGAAGAAGACGGTTTTCTCACACAAGCGAGCACGTTATTCCAAGTCTATCTGCTTATTCTGATCTCAGTTTGGAAAAGTTACAGTCCAACAGGCAACCGCGTACGGACATTATCAGATGATTGGATCTGGTTCGTGCCTCGAGCTTTCCCAATCTACTCAGGATTGGCCCCCCCCCTTTTTTTTTTCGGTTGCAGCAATAATTTCCTTTGCAGAAAAGTCAATTTCCACATTTGAACATTTCTTACTGGGCCTGACCTCAGGCTACTTTTACAATTAATATTCAAAGAGAATTCAATCTAAGCGTACGGGTGCGAGAAAAACTTCTCAGAAAATATGCATATTGCTCCATCAGTCTCTGCATGTCTAATTGATGATACACCCTCACGAGAGGATTGCACTAATTCCGTTCTATCTTGTCACGCCTTCTCTCGCCCGAAGGAAGAAGAGAAGGCAAATGAAATGGAACTACTCGAATGATTTCTTATTTTTGATATCGTTTACCCAGAAGGGGGGGGGGAAGTTTGAGAGATTGGAAGATTTAAAATTGGTCAAGACCTAAGTGAAAGTGATGTTTCCATTCATTGAAGATGCGTCTTCACATCATAAGTCGGAAAACTTGAAATGCTTTAATATGTACTTGGATTATATAAATTTACTTCATCCCAATTGTTAAATATCGAGAACCACACATGATTTAATCATTAGAATGAAATGAAATTCACATGCACCGGGTGTATGTAGAAATTGCCGACTCGAAATAATTTGTAAATTCTCTAATCTTTTTGTTTTGGTTCCAGCTCATCTATGATGTCAAAGCCAACTCATAGGGGTGTTGTGGTACACATCAGCAGGCTGCCAGTGCCAGCTTTCGGCCATGCCACGTCATCGGACGCGCAGCGCAAGATCCAATCCCGCTCTTCCCTTTCCTTCTATTGCGGGATGATCCCCAGTTTGACCTCCCCCACTATTTATACCCTTTGTTTATGCCCACCGATCACCTCTCCTAATTGCCTTCTCCAGCCTCTCTCTCTTCTCTCTCTCTCCCTCTCTCTCTCTCTCTCTGTGAGACACAGAAAATGAGCAACATAAGCATGGTAGAGGCAAAGTTGCCACCAGGATTCCGGTTCCACCCAAAAGACGACGAGCTCGTCTGTGATTATCTGATGAAGAAGATGACCCGCTCGGATTCCCTCCTCATGATCGAGGTCGACCTCAACAAGTGTGAACCTTGGGAGATTCCTGGTTAGTTCAGCCATCTCTCTCTCTCTCTCTCTCTCTCTCTCTCGCCGTCTCCTTCACCATGCGCACCCGTCTTGACTTTTGCTATCGTCTATGTCCACCGATTGTTTGTTCCGGCGCAGAGAGATTCATGCACTGGCTCATGCATGCATCAAAATCAACACATAGCTTTTCCCTCATTTGTTTCATCAGGAAGAATCAATTATACATCAGTTTCACAGTCCTAATACTGTCGTTCTTTGATTGGTGTCATTAAATTCTGTTTGTTCCATTTGGAGAAAGGAAACAAGGTTAGAGTGGAGTGTAGTGTATTTCTGGGGTGAGGCGATAGCAACTGCACTGGCCATAAATAGACACATTCATGTGGGTTCGTATGCGTGCTTGTCCTCAGCTTTGTGGCTCAGAAAGATTTGAACTCCATGATCTCATCTTACCTATTCGGAAGCGAAACAGACTTACAGTATGGTGATCATTCATGAATTTATTGTGTACCTGTTTGATGAAGACAAGCACGATAGTTGCTTCTTTGACCTTCTTAAGTCCCCATCTTTTCCAGCTGTATATAACATTGCATTTCTTGCCTGCCCTACAACCCAAGATGCTTCCACAGAATCTTAACGGGCGTGTGCACAAAAGGCATCTTATGCAGTAGATTCACCACACCACATGTGATAGGTCAAAGTTTAGAAACGGTAAAATCAAAGCATATTTCCTCGGTAACTATTAGGACATAACGACTTTATGAAGTGAAGTCATGAGATCAATTACTACTCTGCATAACTACAAGTTGTTACATGAATACTTTCTGTACATGTACAGCCTACGATACATATGCCGATGTTGATACTTCCGGAATTTAGTAAAACTTTATCGTCTGATTTTTGGACTGCAATTGTCGCAAAACTTATGTCCCATTCTCATGTCACTGCACATATGTTGATTCATCATTGCCTTGAATAATTTTCTCCCCTGATACTGTCAGTTGCTCGTATCCTTCTCTACAATCAAAACTGATGTGCTATATGTCAAAGCGTACCATCAAATTGATTGAAAGAAATGGATAAATTGAAAGCACGGGTCTAACAACTGGTTTGACTGTCTTGGTTTTAGCAAAACATATCACGGTATCATAGATTTAGGCTTGTGAGTATTAGCCGTGTCAGATATGCAGCTTCATATTAAATGATCATCTACTGAAGAGATAATTAAACATTTGTTGCATAGGTTTTGTAAGGTTTTGTCATGATTATATGAGACTCCTGTTTCTGAAAGGTTTTATCTGCTTCTATTTACCGTTACTAGAGAATTTACATCACCTTGTCTGATTTCATGTAAAGATACCATACACCACAAGGGACGAGAAACTAAACAATTGTGGACTCGAAAGGACACACGCACATACCCAAGTTAGGAATATCACACGATATAAGATCGACCATTCCCCAGCACAATTCAAAGCATTTCGCAGTCGTTGCTTTTTGGTGACATTGACGCAATTCTTGGCGTCATATTGAACCAAAAAGATGTGATGGCGACCCTGATTACAATGCCAAGAGAACCCCCTTTCCCCGAAGTCGTATCTCCCCATTGGTTCTACCTCAAATCCCCCACACGTGTTCACCCACTTGGAAATTTTTAGGTGTGAACAAATATTTTTCATTTCCTCCCTACCTAATCAAATAAAGGCCATGTCACCATCGATGAGCTAGAAACTTTCTTTGTCCTTTTCCGGAAGATTTTTCATGCCCTCCACTCTCGCCGGTTCACGGTGCCGAATTTTTCTTCCAAGAAAACAGTGAGGTTTTGAAATCTTTTGAGAGCTCCCATAGAAGTAGCGACTTTCAAGTTCAGCTTATTGTTGTCAAAGCTTTAGCCTTGGCATACTAACCACGGCCACTCCCATAATGACGTATTACGGCACGGACATTGACCCATCACCGGCAATATCATTTAGATCAAATGGGGTCGACCGCGGATGGAGAGACTTGCCATTTTTATACATGATTTGCTTTCTTCCGTAGCCACGTGTTGGCCATGAGTGAACCTTTGTCCAAGCTCATTTGATAGCGACAACCCCAGATTTTTCTTTACGGATTCAATCCATACATTCAATGGTACATATGTTGAAAATACCGAAATCGCGAGGTCGATTCAAATCGTGATGCGTGTAGATTGGTAGTATGGCGTTTGCTTTGCCATAGTATATAGCTGCATGTACTCGTGCCCTTTGGAGTTTTCTTAGCACACACGATATTCTTTCTATTATCAAATCAACTCAATTTTCGGGAGGGAACCGCAACTCTATTACGATATCCTGTACTATAAGATTGAAGAGGTCAAAGAAAAAGCGGAGCGGAAGGAAAAGAAAAAGAAGACAAGCAACCGCTTTGACTAAATAGAAAAGATCTGTCCTCCATGCTGATCTTTTTGCCCCTTTTTGCCCTTTGTTTTTTCGTAGAAACTGCGTGTGTGGGAGGGAAAGAGTGGTACTTCTACAGCCAACGCGACCGGAAATACGCGACCGGGCTCCGAACAAACCGTGCGACGGTGAGTGGGTATTGGAAGGCCACTGGGAAAGACAGAGCAGTGCTTAGGAAGGGCACGCTGGTGGGCATGAGGAAGACTCTGGTGTTTTACCAAGGGAGAGCCCCCAAAGGCAGAAAGACCGACTGGGTGATGCATGAGTTCCGAGTTGAGGGTATTCACGGCCCTCCAAATAACACCAAGATTTCTTCCCTCAAGGTAACGCCTTTCTTTCTTTTTATTTTTTGCAGTCGTGACCTGCTTTTCTAGGTTATATCTTCCATCTTAGACTTTATTTGAGTTCTGGCTTTGTTTTCTAACTTTGAAAAATCAACCATTCATCTCTCAGCCTTATGGGTTTTGCGGGAGTTATGCGCAAGTTGAGATTTTCTAAGCGCAGTTTGTTTAAAGTAAACCTTGACTCTCTCTCTCTGTTTTTTTTTTTTTTTGGGTCCCCCTTCTTTGGCTCACGCACCGAACCCTAATTTGTCGTAGTATATACTATAGCTAGGATTCGTACGAGAACCTTGGTTATTAGCTGACTTTTAAGATGTTTCTCGTTGATTATTGGTGATCGTTGATTATTTTATTAGGCCTGACTAATGATACATCTTAATCTAATTATTCATATACTCGTGTGACTTGACCCTCCATCGGAATTCCAAGGCCATCGCTATCTCCAAATAAGCATCCCAGCTTTCACATTCAACCCCTTGATCTAATACTAATTCGTACAATAATTAGATCGACCTGTAAATAATCAGCCACTTGCGCTCATGGTGTGACCTTAATTAGGGGATGAAAAACAATGACCGACGTCCCGTCAACTGCTTCTAATTCGGTTGTATTAGCAGGCGAAATAGTAGTTTAACCAATCATTAGCTCAAGGCCAAATTTTAATATGAAGTCATGATGAAACCATGGAATATCTTCTCGAGATTTGATTGAGTTTTTTCTTCTCTTCTTTCTCTTTTTTTTAAGAAAAAAAATTCTAAAATCTCTTGTCCCTGGTTAACAGGAAGATTGGGTGTTGTGTCGGGTGTTCTTCAAGAGCGCAGAAGTGGCCACCAAACCGAGCACGGGAATAGTCAGTTGCTACGACAACAGAGGCACTTCATCTCTCCCGTCGCTGATGGACTCCTTCATCACCTTCGACCAAGCTCATCCTCAGCCTAACCTTATAAGCAACATCGAGCAAGTGCCCTGCTTCTCCATTTTCTCTCCGAGTCAAGCCAATCCAATCCATGTGGAACCAAGCATGCCCGCCAGGAACCTCCTCAACGCGTCCCCATTCGGGGCAATGCCTGACTTCGGTTCCTGTAATAATCTGGACCCCTACGCATGCGACAAGAAGGTGCTAAAGGCCGTCCTGAACCAGCTCACCGAGATGGACTCGCCAAGCTTAGGAGATCAAGGAAGTTCTGAGAGCTTCTTGTCCGAAGTGGCCATGCCCAACAATATGTGGAATCATTTCTGAATTTTGGAGAGGCTTGAAAAGAGAGAGAAAAACAAAAAAGAGTGACCTAATTTGCCTTTAGTCTTCATATTAATCTCGCACCCTCCAAAAAGGATGATTAATGTAAAGTATTAGTTATGCATATTATGATTGATTATCTCCGTTTGGATGTGCATATCTAGGCCGTGGCATCGTTTCATTCGTCGACCTTGGAAGTGTTGTATACTAACTCTTGATTGTAATATAATCTTTGTCAAGTTAGGTGAATTGTTGAAATGTTATTTTCAAAGTTCAATCACAAATTGGGTTATGTTGCTATGTACATATGGGGTATATTATGATCTCGTTTCTAGGAAACCAACGCTGCTACCAAACTCGCAGAACTTCAAGTATCCACAGTTGAAAGTGCATGTGAACTCTTTGAATGTCTGAACTATAATATATGTTTGAATGATTCAATATGGACCCCATCTAGTCTAGCTATAACTCTCACGACCTAAAATTGAAAAGAGAAGAAGAAGAGAGAGTCAAGTTTCTTTAAAGTGACGACGTGGAGGAGCCGCTCTCAACTTTATTTTTACCTTCTCCATTGGCCTAATCTTTGTTTCCTCTTTCTTCTGTTTGACTTTTTCTCTTTGAAAATTCAATGTCAAGACACAAACCTCGACGAATGATTACACACGAGGCGTGTCTTGTCCCCACAGGTTTTGACCTCTTCTTGGGTTAGGCAATGATGCTGTTAGCTTCCCAAGAATTTCACAGTAGAGTGGTTAACGTTAGGAATTCCTTTTTTTTAGTTATGTTATGCGAATTTGTGCATGGAACCACAATGCCCCGACAAAAGCAAATGATTGCAACTCTCAGTTGCACCAGATTTCACCGGGAATAATTACTGTTGAAGATATTATAACTAAAATTACATTTTTATCTAACAGCTCAAATTTTTATAATAATTGATAATTATCTTATAAAATCTCACTTAATATTAGAGCTAAACGATCCTAAAGGTACACTCGGTTCACATCTAAGTGCACGCCAAAGCACATCTATCATCTCGTGTCTTTAATCTTTTTCGATAATTACTAATATCCTAGAGATATTTCTAAGAATTATGACTTTAAATCTTCAGTTTACTTAACAAATATCAAGGGCGTACGCACACTCATCATTACAGCGTGTCTTGTGTTACAACTGTCCTACAAAAATAAATGTGAATATCAATCCTGGGAGTGACTCGATGTTAAAAAAGTCGTCATAACTTTGACTCAGAAATTGATGATTGTGGATTTGATTTCTGCTCTAACGAACTCAGATTTAAGCCGGGTTCATATCGATGGGTTCATGTGCCAGTCCTCCTCAACGTAACCGGCTAATTATGGTTGTGCCCTGCATTATCGAAAGAAACTAAACGAAAATGTGAAATACACCTAGCATTACACGATTTAAATGGGTATTTCTTGACTCGGGTGGGGACAACTTCTTAGAAACATAGTTGCGTATTGCTTTTGTCCGTGGGATGCTTCTTGGTTTCTCTTTTGCTCTACAAGATGTGATGTACTTGAACTTCCTAATATTTTGTCACGTACATTGTTGAAGTTGAAGTACCCTTTTTATAAGTTGAAGGTCTGCACAAACCCCATCTTAGGCTACTTTCGTTTAACGAAAAATGTGACATTTTTAGAAAATATTTTCCATAAGTTATTTTCGGGAAAAATGATAATATTTGGTGTTTAGCTATAATCCGAATATGAATTCAAAAGTATTTTTCATTATTTGGTAAGAAAAATCTGATTTTTTTCTAAATAAAAATACGTTATTCAAGCGCTAATAATTTACGCATAAACAGCGCGACAACCGGATACGAGGACCAAGGTCTTTGATCTAACCTAGGCTTGGCCTCAATAGACCTTAGCACCAGGGACTGAGAGGCTCTAGGGTCCCGATCCCAACCTCGATGGACCCGAGTGCAAGTGTCCTCAAGCGCCAAGGTCCTAGGCTTGACCTCGATGGACTCGAGTGCGGGTTATGGGCGAGGCCTTGATAGACATGAGCATTAGCGTTGGGGTCACAGTCCCAAGCATGCAGTCTTTAGCCCGGGTGTTAGAGACTCGAACATGAGAATTAGAGTCTCAGTCCTAGCCTCTATGGACTTGAGTTGAGGAGTCGAGCAACAATATCACAATCCTAGATTCAGGCAAGGGCACTAAAGTCCCCGGCCCAACTTGTGTGGGGCTCAGGCACTCGGGTTCCGGCCTTGGCCCCTTTGGACTCGAGCTCGGCCTTGGCAGACCCTAGCTCGAGGCCACTATCAAGGGCTTCGGAACAAGTGTTGGAGTTCATGTGCTCAAATGTAGAAATCTTGGTCCAAGCACCAATACGTAGTAATATTTTTGAAAGTAATTTCTATTTTTTTTTTTAAAGAGGAAACCCATTTACCTAAATTTAAGCTTCGCTTGTTTTGCAGAAAATAAATTATTTGGAAAATATATTCCTAAAAATGATCGCTCGTATCACTTGAAATAATTATTTAATGAAAAATGTTTTCATTATCAACAACAATCTATGTCCAGACAATTTTGCAAACAATTAAAAATTTTCATTCTTTCATTTTTTAAGAATTATGATCAATCATTTTTGGAAAAATGATTTTCAAATCATTTATTTTCCACGAAACAAATAAAGTCTTAAACATGGATTTTCCATTAATTATGAAAATATTTTCTGTCGACTCATTTTCCTAAGCAATCCAAATGTCGAAAAGTAAGAAAAATGTTCTCCTGAAAAATATTTTTCGCGAAAAAAATGGAGCCTTAGAATTGAGTTATGGCAACTGTACATTGTTGAATTGAACTGATTTTGAGAAAATAAGCAAAATGAGGCTCATATATTATAAGATTGCATCCTCCTAAGCTAGAAAGGTCTAAATTACTCCATCTGTCTAGCTGTATTATTTACAAGGTATCACTTGTAATTTATTTTCAGTAATGTTTTTTCCAAATGATATTAGGGGATGGATCTGAGGAGTTAGAATGAAGTAAGGAAATTGATAGGATTCCATTATTTTGTAATCTTTTTGTCTCTTGATTGCAAAGTGCAACTAGCATCCTCAAAATAGTGGTTGAGTCACTAGCTTGAACAATCTTTTCAGCCCCTTAGTATCGATATATCTAAATAGTCATAAATTACCCTATATTCTCATGTACACGACTGTTAAACCATTTAAATACTAAATCATACATTCATTACTGGTTGATAGTGATTTCACATAACATTATCACTTAAAGTTATGAGTTCAAATCTTTTCAAATTCTTTATTTGGCTCTCCTGTATTAACATATTCTCAAGCTTTGGTCCGAGGTCAAATTCTAGCTTGCAAGTGAGGGAGAGTGCTAAACCATTCAAATGTTAGATGCGCTTCATTTGCTTTTAGAGCAGTTGGAGTGGTTCTACAAAACTTCGAATTGAACACCATGGGGGAGAGAGAGAGAGAGATGAAAAGAGTAGCAGCCACAAAATCATTATTTTGCGGGGGCAGACTTCACCTAAAAATTGATTGGGAATCTCTGCAAAAAACTAGAGGAAACGCCGAGCACAAGAGAACAAGCAGAGGATGCGGTTTAGAAGGCAAAAACAATTTGGACTGTCTCTTTCCCTAAAATTAACAAATCGGATTAGGACAAAAATTGCAATGGGAAGAAAGACCAAATCCTCATGAGCTCACCCCAGAGATTCGCTGACTAAATTCCAAAGGCATCATCTGGTTTTGGTTTTGGTTTTGCTTTGCTTCCGAGACATCCCAAACGTACCCAGGAAGCAGCAGTTAGACAGTGGTCAAGTGCTTCATTGATTCAATCCAGCAAGCCAGTCTCCATTAAGGAAAACACATAAAAAAGCCAGGAGCCTTCTCTGTTGCTTCCTTCGCTATAACATCCCCGTAAGGGGAAGTAACCTCAATCGAGAAACCTTAGCTCGCCTGATTTTTTTATTGGTCGTTTAGGAATACGATTATTATATCATCTCCATTTTGAGGTTATGACTGACGTATACTCTCGTTTGGAAGATAATCAAATGATTCTAGACTCCGTCCATGAATAACCCCTTTCCCGGGCCAATCTACAAGACTTATTACTTCGCAAGGGATCCGGCGGCCTATAGAAAGCAGCGAGTCAACGTCATGTTCCTGTTAGTTTCGCGTCCTTAAACTACAAAAATCAGCGGAAAAAAGAGAGAAGGAAAATATATAATTAGAGAAGACTTAAATTGAGGTATGCCTTCTGACCCTCTGTTTGATCAAGAGGTAGGGAGACGGCATAATCATTGTTCCTTACGAAATCCTACGACTTGGGCAAAACAACAACAGGGGTAGTAGGCATAAAACACAAGGGAAGTATCCCTTTCATCAGCACACGGATGCAAGTGACTGAATAGTTTCTTAGTACAGGAATATTATAAGATGATGGAGAATCTGTACCATTGATTATTCCCCGAGACGGACAAAACGTTTGCACAGTAGTAAACTATGGATGACGATGACTAATGGGAAAAACAAAGGGAAGAAAATTAGGTGCGAGATGTAAAAAGTCTTCAATAGAATCTCAGTCCGGGATTATAATAAACACCGAGTGTGGGGTAGTGCACCCGAGAAAGCAACGGATAACCAAACCCTCTTCCCTACTCCAAAGTCAGCAAGTCCTTCCACCACAACCCCATCTTTGTAGGTGCACGATGAGCCTGTTTTCTTCTTCTTTTTTCTCGAGACAATGACCTAGCTACAGATCAATAGTAGCTAACACGGGTGCATATGTCCTTGTTTTGATTGACCAAAAAAATGTCTATGTTTGGATTGAGATATGAATGACCCTTGATCCCATCAACTATACTTGTGAAAAGTTGGTTCTAGTGAAAGTTGATAATTTTTTTTTTCTTTTGGGCCAATAAAATCAATTGATGATAATGAATAAGGAGTTACGATGCAACTGATAAAATGAATCCTTATCCATTTTTCAGTGGGCATCGGCTCTTGGTATTTCGTGCCTTCGATACAGATCTAGAGTTTATTAGGGATCCATGATGTTTTATCATACAGACTTGATACTTTCGCGGTGCGCTTCTTGCCTCTTGGAAACGTGTGATGTGAAGATGTTCTAATTTCTTGGTAATTAAGCATTAAGTTCATTCATCATCTCGTCGGTAAAATGAGCTTGTTTCAGACAAAAATAGCTTGGGAACTGGCGTGTGAAAACATTGGATGCAAAACATGGGATTCTATTAGCTCTCTCGGCTGGTGTTCATCTGGGTTTTCTCCCTTAAAACCTCACGAGACCTTCGACGTTTTCAGCTCTCGAGTAGGCAGAGCAGTTGGATGGGTGACTCCAATTCAAACTCAACAGCCCGAAAGAAAGCCTAAGTTTAAGTTCAGACCCACCGCCATCTAGGAACCAGAAAAAGGAAGAGGAGCGAAACCGAAAGAAAATGGAAATTGGGCCAAACGTGACCAATGGGTTTATTCCGAGTCCACCTCGGAGGGCCCGTTTCATGAACTTGGACTGAAGCCCAATAGCCCGATAAAAGTTTGGACATTTTTTTTTGCTCGCTCCCACTTTCTCCCCTTTTTGAGGAGAGGGCTTGTTTCTCGATAATTAAGGGCCCGTTTAGTTCGGCTTTTGGGGAATACATTTGCAAGAATGCAAATACCTTTGGGTGAAGGGGGTTTTTTGAAATACAAATAACGTTTGGTAAAATTTGCATTGAAATACGGCTTTGGCAAAAATCTTTGTTTGGAAAAATTTGCATTTGTAAATGATTTTTATTAAATTAAAAAATATATATATTTGTAATTTTTTTTTAAGTTCGGCCACCGGACCATCGAATGGCCTAATTTGCCCCTCGGACGATCGCCCGACCTCAGGCGGCCGTCGCCTGGGGTCGCCTGACCTCAGGCCATCAGTCGCCTAGGTTGCACGACCCAGGTATCGCCTGAGGTTCAGCGATGGTCGTGGAGTCGGCGACCCTCAGGTGGCGGTCACTGGCCCCTTACTGGCGGTCGTTGGCCTCCGATCGGCTTCTCCGTGCATTTTGGAGAAGATGAACAGTAATCGAAACTTGCATTTTAAAAAAGTATGTTTCCAAAGGACCTCTAGACCTGCTTTGGACTAAGGATCTTTAAAGTCCTTTGGAGATGCAATTACATCTTGCCAAAGTTGCCCAAAAAATCGAACCAAACACGTTTGCATTTGGCCAAGGGATTTTAGAGTCCCAAAGCCCATTCCCAAAGCCGAACCAAACGGGGCCTAAGTTTGAAGTAGAAAATGTGATCTTTTTCCCCGCAATTTTTAAAATTACGCAAAAAGAAAAAAAATGTACGTCGCATTTGCATATTGTGCAATTCGAATGTTTAGGGTCGAAAAAAAATCAAAGTGCATCCATCACAAGATTCGGACTTAGTTAAAAATGAAAAGTAAAAGTTTATCCAAAAAAAGCTTTTTAACATCTACTCTCATGTATTCATAATTTTTGTTGGCCATGGCCAAGCAAACTGTCCCTTTTTTTTTTTCCCTTTGTCATCTTATGCCAAATTTAAAACTGAATTGATTATAATTAATATTTAGGGAAAAAATCACGAAAAACCCTAAACTTTGCTCAAAGTGACAGATTTACCCCGAACCTTTTTTTGTGATGTGAAAAATCCTGAATTTTGTCGATTTGTAACACATTTACCCCAAAAAAAAATTTTATGACACAAAATCCGAATTTTACGTCGTGTGACACATTTACCATAAATTATAGGGCATTTGGGTCTTTTTACTTCAATTTTTTTTTTTTCCTTCTCTCTTCCCTCCGTCGGCATCGAGCGAGGGTCCCTCGCCCGGGCCTGGCTAGGGCCACCCTTGCCGGCGTCGGGCGAGGACCGCCCTTGGCTGGGTCAGGCGAGGGCCTCCCTCGTGCCCTCGCCCAAATCTGGTGAGGGCACCCCTCGCCCAAGTCCGACGAGGGCATCCCTCTCCAAGCCCTCATCGGCATCGGGCGTGAGGGAGGCCCTCGCCCAACCCAGCCGAGGGCTGCCCTCACCTGACGTCAATGATGGCGGCCCTAACCAGCTCAGGTGAGGGCAACCCTTGCCCAACGCCAGCTTCCCTTCGTCGGCTTTGCCATGGCTGGCGGAGGGAAGAAGAAGAAAAAAAAAAAAAAAAAAAAGACAAAAATGCTATTGATTGGGTAAATGTGTCATAATTTGAAAAGTTTGGAGTTTTTCACGTTACAAAAAAAGATTTAGGGTAAATTTGTCGCTTTGAGCAAAGTTTAGAGTTTTTAGTGGCATTTTCCCTAATATTTAATACACGTGATAGTATTTCTTTATCCTTTTTCCCTTGCACTTACCTCTCACACGATTGCACTCCATCGGAGAACAATTCTTTAATTTACCAATGGAAGAGTCATTGGATCTTACTTTCTTGCATTTTTTTTTGTAATTCTATGAAAAATGTCGTAACAAACAAAAAATTAAAAGGGTAAGATCACCTTTTTTTTAAAAAAAAAAAATCATTTGGTGATCATCCAAAGATTGGAATCCATTCACCAAGAATCCCTAGTAACGTTGTTTCATCCATTACCTTTTTGTTGCTTCTTTCCCATTCTTACATATGCACGACCAATAAATGGAAGCAAACGTCATTTTAGTATTGAGGGCATTTTTTAGGGATGTATACCTCAATCTTTCTACCAATGATATAATATACAGATTGATATATCAAAGATCGAACTCATTTCAATCGTTTTGACTCAAGTTACTGCATAAATTTATCTTTTGAGCACAAGCAGTCAATCAAATTCATTCAATGTGTTTTGACTCAAGTTACTGCATAAATTTATCTTTTGAGCACAAGCAGTCAATCAAATTCATTCAATGTTCCCCCCCTTGAATTCAGGCCTTCAGACAATTTTGAGAAAACTTCTCTCCACATCTTTTTTTTATCCTGAAAATGTTTTTCTGTTCATATTTTATTTATTCTATAGACAAAATCGGCAAAAAGCAAAAAAAAGTGTCGAAAATATCCGAACCCGACGGCTTCGACTCCTCAAGTCCCCCCGACCCAGGCACACTAGCACAAAAGAAGAGCAGCTACGCCCTCGCAAGTCGCAACGAGCTTCTGCTTCTCCCTCCCTCGGGAGCTCGTTGTCTGCTGCAATGGAGCTCTTGAGTTCCCGCGCGATTGCTCCGAGCTCGGGCCCCGCGTGCTCTCTGAAGCCCCGGTTCGCCGCTCCCGGAGCCAGGCCGCTCCTCCGTCCGCCGCGATTCCGAGCTTCCCGCGCGCGCTCCCTCGCCCGATCAGTTCAGCAGAAGCTGAAGGTCCAGTGCGAGCACGAAGGCAGAGTGAACGGCTCGGCCTTCCCCTTCGACCCCGACTCCCGCTTCCTCGACCGGGTAAGACACGGCGCACCGATTCGGAGCAAAGCCGTTTCGGTCGCGCTCCCTCGTAATCTCCCGGAATCGGGCGAATACACCCGGGGAAAGACGATGCTCGACTTTCGGTCTTTAGGAGGAGAAGGCGTTTTTAAATTCCCTCCTTTTCTGCGACGTGTTCTGCTTGTTTTGCTGCTGTCTTGCCTTGCTAGCGTCGTTGCTTTGAATAAGCTAGAACAGAGGTGTTTTTCTGTAGTCCGTGACCGTCGCTTCAATCCGTTTGGAAAGTTAGCACGAGGTTACTACTAGCGCCAATGTACTAGATCACAGTGAGCGACTTGCTATCGTGAAAATATTATCCCATGTTCATCAGCGCAGGACTGTGACCGAACGGACCTGTTGAGGAGGCCACTGCATTATCCTATAGCTGTTGTCAATTTCCACCTCTAAGTCTGTTACTTGAAAACAAGGCTGCATACTAAGGGCCATGTCAATTGTGATTTGGATAGGGTGCTACAGTCTTTCAAGAGTCTACAATACATGCGCAAAAAAGCTAGTCCTGCATCATCTTTCATTTATCTGCAGAGGCGTGATTGTGAATATAAGCATCCGCTTGGCCTCGTCGTTCTTTACAAACTGCTTCTGACATGGACCTTTTCCGTTTTCTTGATTTCTAGCAAAAAGCTTTGGAAGCTGCAATGACTGACATAAACAGCTCCTTTGGAAAAGGAAGTGTTACGAGGTTGGGCAGTGCTGGTGGTGCGCTGGTGTACGTGATCTCTTCTTTGCTATGTTTCTTCCTTCTATCTATGTTGGCTTTTTTTGTGTGCGTAACTCGTAGAATGTTAGCAGGTGCATTGCCTGATGCCATGTTAGAGTTGCAATATGTGGTTGTGTGATATCATTTCCTGCGTTGCTCATCTCTTTGGCCAGCATGGTGTAGTTTCACTGCATTATTTGGTTGTGACGTTTTAGTGGAGTACACTTACACCTGCTTTCTATCTTGCAAGACAGTGAGACATTTCCTAGTGGATGTTTGACTCTGGATTTAGCTTTAGGTGGAGGCCTTCCCAAAGGAAGAATTGTAGAGGTATTGCTTCTTTGTGTATGCATCTATCTTTTCTCCAAATTTTTATCTTTTCATGAAGTCCCTGCCATACATAGCTCTTAGTTTATCCGGCCGCGTATGGGATTCAATATATTGCTGTGGTTGCTTCTTGTTCAGTGATCTTTAGAGTTGATTATGCAATCTGTTCTAGAGACGCTGATAATCAGCATGAAGTTGAATACCTGTCAATGCATCTGTTGAAGTATATTTATGGATACTAGCCAGTAGTTCATAGGTAGTCATAAATAATATAATTAGGGTGTTGTTAGTCTCAGTTATCTAAATTTTGTACTGCTGTTTAATCAGGCTATTGTGGGCACTTATTATGGGCAAATGATTGGGAAAATTAAGCATTTTGGGATTTTTGCACAAGGCTTCCGCTTTCTACATTCTAATTGTGAGTTTCTTGCCTAGGATGAGTTCTCCATGATAACTACGCTAATTAGGTGGGCAGCACTTTGGCTTTTGTTCAAAAGGTTTTAGCTTTTGAAATTTTGAATTATCTGCTGGTGAGGAATTTTCTGAGATCATCATACTCAATAGCTTGGTAGCACACTTCTTTGATAAGCTACATGATCAAAATGCCATGTCTGATTTAGTAAGATGTATCTGGACAATAATTTTCCTCTTGAATTGTCTTGATGCATCTGAGAGAACCACGCTTATTAGAATTTGAGATTGAGAATGGGATTATGCCTTTTTCTTGTTGCCTACGGGTCATTATTATTGGTCCAACTCATCCTCTTCCTCCTTTCCTGTGTGGCAAATCTCAATTAAAATGTATCGAAACTGCGTCCTTTTTATTTGTACAGATTTTTGGACCAGAAAGTAGTGGAAAGACCACCTTAGCACTCCATGCAATTGCTGAAGTTCAGGTTTGATGCTCCTTTTTCCCTCCTTAATCCATGTTATCTCTTATGTGTTGTCCCCAGAGCACAATGCTTGTCAATGGCAATTTCTGTCTTTTAAACCAACATTTCAGCTATTATGTGCTAATGTTGCAGAGACTAGGAGGCAATGCAATGCTTGTTGATGCAGAGCATGCTTTTGATCCAGCATATTCTAAAGCCTTGGGAGTGGATGTAGAAAATTTGATCGTGTGCCAACCTGATCATGGAGAAATGGCATTAGAGAGTAATAATATGTCCTCCTTAGTGTTGTAACTTTGGGTAGAGATTGTCTTCTCAATCTGACAAAAATAAGTATCATAGAGAGGATGCTTGGTATATTTTCTCCATAAGCTCACTACACCTGTTCTAATTTTTCTCGCCAATCCTTGCAGTTGCAGATCGTATGTGCCGCTCTGGAGCAGTAGATCTTATCTGCATTGATTCTGTCTCTGCTCTCACTCCACGAGCGGAGATTGAGGTGGCTGTCATGCTTTATTTCCTTTGGTTGTTTTGAAGGTAAAACATTACGGTAGCACTACATCACTGTTTTGTTATAATAGGGCGAGATAGGAATGCAGCAGATGGGTTTGCAAGCCCGGCTGATGAGTCAAGCTTTGCGTAAGATGTCTGGAAATTGCTCCAAAGCTGGATGTACCCTTATATTTTTAAATCAAATAAGATATAAGGTATGATTAGTTGATAAATGTGTATTGTACTATTTTGTCATCTTTGCATATGGAGAACATCATAACTCTTGTGATTGGAGACCGTCAAACTTCTTTCAATCACAATAATTGGATATTCCTTAGATCATCATTCAACATTCCTTTTAGTTTCCTCAATAGTGTTTGCCATTGTAGTGGTGATCTATATGGTGACTGGTTGAACCTGTTACACTTAGGTCGGGTTCTACATTCTCTTATGAACCATTCTGGTTAACAACCGTTGGTTGAACCACCAACCTAACCAGTTTGCCCACCGTCCATATTTATCAACACTGGTCATGATTGATTTTTCCACAGAGCTAAGTAAAGCCTTTATTCTTGTGTTAGATTGGTGTGTACTATGGCAATCCTGAAGTTACCAGTGGAGGAATAGCGCTAAAGTTTTTTGCCTCAGTTCGCCTGGAAATACGTTCGACTGGGAAGATTAAGTCTGTAAGTGTGAAAGGCTCTCCATTGATGGAGGCTTATCTGTTTACTTAACCCCTTTCTGTTGATAAGCCGTCTCATTGATTCATATATGTGCAAAGGTAAAATGTATGAGACCAACTTTGGGCTATTGTAGGCTGATGAAGAAATTGGACTTCGCGTACGAGTGAGAGTGCAAAAGAGTAAGGTATTCCAGCCTCAGATAACTAGATTGTCAACTGCACTGTTATCTCCTTAGTGATTTTGTCCATTTGAATGGAGATCTCTCGTCCTTAATAATTGTAACACTGTGGCAGGTGTCAAGACCATACAAGCAGGCTGAATTTGAAATAATATTCGGCGAGGGAGTGAGTAAACTGGTTAGTGTTTTATGACAAGAACTTGTCTTTGCCAATTTGTCGTATTTGAACTTTGAATCTAATATTGTACTTTGATATGCAGGGATGCATTTTGGATTGTGCTGAAATGATGGATGTTGTGGCTAAGAAGGGCGCTTGGTATAGTTATGCAGACCATAGGTCTGTATCTGAAGTTCTTATTTTGATTGAAAAGCCTCTTTTTTGTTTTCTACAATTGCAATCTTCTCCTTTTAGTATACTTCTGGGACATGCACCGTCACTATGAGTCTCTCTAGGATCTAATGGGTGGTTTACGGGTGTTCGATGGGAGGGTATCACCATGCTACGTTGCTCAAAAATTGGCCTACTTGTCTTGTTCCTTCACTCAAGCTAACTGCATAGTACTCTCAATTTTGAGCAACACCTAGTATATATCTCAACTTCTTTCTTCCTTGGCGAGGACTCTGTTTCGTCCAGTGGGCCATGTTATTGACGACTGACTGTCTGCTTGCTTGAACACTGGATAGCTATTTCTTCCCTGCTTTCTGTCGTTCTTTGATTGCTGGGTATTGAGAGTATCAACTTTTAGAATTTGTTAGTATAGTGTAAGCACTTAATTCTCTGTTTGTTATCAGATTTTTGGAATTGGGAAAGCTTTTTAATATAGAGCATCTGTCTACTTATCTTGAAGTGCACAATTGCTGTTGCTAATTGGTTTTCTACTGCTATTTATTTCTGCAAAAAGATTGGGGCAGGGACGAGACAAAGCATTGCAATACCTGAGAGAAAACCCTACTTTACACGAGGAGATAGAGAAGGTATGATGATGCTGATCTTCCTTTACTTGTTAACATTCGCTTGTGAAGTTTATTGGAGCTGGCCAATTGTTAATAGATGCCCCATCCTTTTTGGTTAAAAAATGTGTCTAAGCTGCTATTGTTTAAATGATTTACGGAAACGGTCTTCATTTCGGCATGCCAGATGGTTCGGCTGAGGATGGCAGAGGGCATTGGCCTAGTGGGATCTCCTCAAGGTAAGAACTTGCCCATGCCTCTTGAAGAAGAAGACATCTGAGGAAACCAATGAGATGGACATTGTATGGTCAGTTCATGGATGTATTAGAATGGACCGAGGGAACTATGAAGGGTGTTCAAGCACATTTCAGTTTGGCTCTTCCATGGACCATGACGGTTTCACTCGCCCTGCA